>BSQZ01000008.1:1262500-1442500 GCA_033239005.1 Lamellibrachia satsuma | reverse complement strand
CATCATGGGGCGGCAGACGGGCAGCGACACGCGGCCGAGCAGCGACGGCCAGGCGCACGACAGCCTCAGACACACGGTGAGCGCCGCGGAAGTGAGGCCGAGCGTCTTCGACGGCATCCCGAGCGCGCCGCCGAAAATTCCCGACGACCTCAGAGCGAGGTTGTCGTGCTACGCCGGTCTACGCTGCGACGACGACGCGGTGTATTCACAGACGTTACACCCGGACGCGGTGGCGTATCTTCACGCCTTGCAGCGGATGCTTCCTCGGCACCGACCCTCAGCGGTGCCGTCTGCTGTTCCCAGGGGTCTGGGCGACCCCGGATTTCCAGGGACGTTCCAGCCACGGCGTCCCGGAAGAACGAACGAGGACGAGACAGCATGGCTGTCCCACATTGCCGGAGTATCTCCCCTCTACTGGGTGCGTCTCGGTCTCGGAGGAGCCGACTCGTGACACAAGGTCGTCAAACTATTGCGCTGCAGGAACTATTTGTGATCTACTATTTCTAAGATACATTCTAAGACCACTGAACATTTGCGACAGGTGCCTTAAAACGAAGTTAATTTAAAGCAATGTCTAAATTGTGTGTTATAAGTAAAACATATGACATTGTATTTAAGCCAACTGTGTACTGATTGTTGATGGTGCGACGTCACTAGTGTGGTCACAAGGACAGTCTAGTATAGTTGAAACTACACATACATATACGTACATATACACACCGACATACACACATACCCCTGCACACGTCCATACACATTGCTGGACTGTATAGGACATTACTGTTCGATAAAGAATGATGTTTCAAACACATGTTTGTGAAGTATATACTAGAGGCTGTTAACTGTATTATCACAAACTGCCAATTACTAAAGCCGTTTTGTATCAACAGTGATCGATACTATTGTTTATTAGGAGTGTGTTGATTATACCTGTTCGGCTACTAACAACCTAGCACGGTTCTACGATGTTGGCATTAAATCCATGTGAACTACAACCTAGTGCATTTGAAGTGGTTGAAACAAACAAATAGAGAATTATACATGGAAACAACAAAGATTTCAGACACAAACAGACTGAGACGAGCCCAATTCGCAGGTGACTCTTCCAGAAGTAGAGAGAGCTGGTTACTTGGCAACCAAAGCCTGGTCAGAGAAGACCAGGGAGACCTTGCCAAACGTATCCAAAACTACTTGCGGTTGAATAACAGTTCGTTAACTTGAAACGGCTGTGCAGGATAGACACCAACGGAGACATACGGTGACCTACCATGGAACCCGTCCTCCGACGTCTAGATGAGAGTACTTGTGCGATTTACCATCGACATTTACTGTCGCATGATATTTCATTGCAAATTAAATCGTCATGCCATATATATACTGAGCAGACAATTACGTGGGCTTTTCGGATGTTTGGTCAACTACACGGCCGCGCCAACGAACATTAGCAGGAGACTATGCGGTCATTTTTGCTTTTGAATTCTGCAACGTTTTCATATCCTGATTTACATTTATATGACAAGAAATCAAAAGCGGCATTTCATCGTCAAAACCTCTGAAAAATAGCATTTATATATATTTATGGTGGATAGAATATTTTAAGATGTGTTTCAGCTGCCGAACTGGTCTACTATATATTAATTTAAACGTTGGAAATACGCGTATTTCCGCAAGCGGCGTTTTTATATGTAAACTATCCTAGATCAACGTCTTATTAATTGCAACATACACTTCTGCGTGGTCCGACAAATACACATCACTGTTTGTTTTCAACAACTGCTGTTCATGTCGGCCCTTTCAAAACATTATCACGACCGTGCAGTGGACACAGTGCAGTGGGAGATTTGAATAATCGGCCAGAACTTCGACGTTGACAACGGAACCCAATATTTAGTTTCGTACACAACTTGTCACAAGCCACCGTGTTGTACTGTCGGCGACACGTCAACGCAAATGAACTCAAACAAGCTAGTTTAAAGTGTCGTTTGTTTGATGTTGCGCATTGTTATTACAAGCGACATCGATACAACAACGCCGCCTTTAGAAACGCATTCAAAAGGTGCTGATCGGCCGTGGTTTCCAAAGCGCCAGACGTCATTAGACAAGAGAGCGTTTTGGCTGCGTTTCTGCATCAAGACGCTGGGATAGAAATGAAGAGAGCGATAGTTTGGACAGCGGCTTCTCCTTGTATGTGGCCAGTCGATGTAGTCACAAGCGCTTAAGAACCATAGGTAAACGTTTGTGCGTCGTCGTCTGAACGTCCAGATTGCGCACTAAACATCTGTCGACTGCCCCGAAGCGAACAATTTGTGCAGCGATCAAGTTTAATTTAGCGCTCTTTGAGCAAACTCCCCCCAAAGTGTAGAAGTAACGCATCAAACGGTACTTACAGCTATCGAGTTGTCTAAGTATAGAATGGTTAAGTATAGAATGGTTATGCCGAGTAAGCGTTACATTCAATCATTGCGCTTACACAATAGGTTTATTTGGCTACATTTTATTACATGTCCGATATGTCATACATTCACCTATGATTGCACCACGATACCAGGACAAACGAATGTACCACCAGGACAAACGATTGTACCACCAGGACAAACGATTGTAACACCAGGACAAATGTAGACTCGTTTCGTTTCCCAGTGTCTAAAAAAATACCGAACACACACACACAGAAGCCAAGTCGATGGAAACAACCGGCAAACAAAATAACGGAATAACAACAACATGTACCACTCAGTAACATGTACCACCCAGTAACATGTACCACCCAGTAACATGTACCACTCAGTAACATGTAACACCCAGTAACATGCACCACTCAGTAACATGTACCACCCAGTAACATGTACCACTCAGTAATATGTACCACCCAGTAACATGTAACACCCAATAACATGTAACACCCAATAACATGTATCACTCAGTAACATGTATCACCCAGTAACATGTAACACCCAGCAACATGTACCACTCAGTAACATGTAACACCCAGCAACATGTACCACTCAGTAACATGTACCACTCAGTAACATGTACCACTCAGTAACAAGTAACACCCAGTAACATGTACCACTCAGTAACAAGTAACACCCAGTAACATGTATCACTTAGTAACATGTATATGATCCAGTGGAATTGCATAGAAATGTACTTTACTATAAATGCATCACTCTTTGGTAAAAACATGGCATGTATTGCAACAAATGTAAGCTGTGTACACAAATTGGTAACACGTATTACTCTGAGTTTGTTCAACGACTGATGCAAACGGCCACTGCTGCAGATGATGGTTGCAGTGCAAGGTTTGATGAGCAAACGACCACTGCTACAGATGATGGTTGCAGTGCAAGGTTTGATGAGCAAACGGCCACTGCTGCAGATGATGGTTGCAGTGCAAGGTTTGATGAGCAAACGGCCACTGCTACAGATGATGGTTGCAGTGCAATGTTTGATGAGCAAACGGCCACTGCTGCAGATGATGGTTGCAGTGCAAGGTTTGATGAGCAAACGGCCACTGCTGCAGATGATGGCTGCAGTGTAAGGTTTGATGAGCAAACGGCCACTGCTGCAGATGATGGTTGCAGTGCAAGGTTTGATGAGCAAACGGATGGACAAAAACAAAAACAGTGCAGCCAGGAGGACAACTTGGGCCAAACTCTACTTAAAATCAACATATATTTTAAAACCCCTTCTCATCTAGCGTTTCCATTATTAATTATATACAATTTGTTGCACGCCATAACACATTACACGTGATACTACTACTACTACTACTAACATCAAGTAATCTTGTAGGCATTGTGAAAAACCACATACGTGCCTTTGTTATTTTATTAATATCACACACCATTTGGTCCCCAAACTGACACAATAATCGATACATTTCAAACTTTTTTGTGTACTTGCCGTAGGCAGTATTTTAAATACAACAATGACAATAAATAGTGTCAACAGTGAAACAGATATGAAAAATTATGTCAAATCTATGTAGAACTTGAGATTCTGTGATTGTGTAAAATATATGGCACATGTTGGATACCATTTCTTTTTTAATCATAACCATGACAACATGACAACATGCCCCATCACTTTCTCATTATAATAAACACCTGCACTCGATGAACCTACAAGAGTTTTAATCATCTGGCAGTGGCATTTATTAACACATCTGCTGGTAATAAGTTACTAAGTCACAATAGCAATGTCAAAACTCCCTCCAACTCATTGAGTCCATCCTGATTCAGGTTCAGTGATGTTCAAATCTATAGTGAGTGAATAATTTAAGTAATATATGCAGTCGGTTTACTAAGAGTACTTCTGTTAAAACCATCCAAACAATTGACTTTGATCATTGGATTTGGGTAACTTGTGAAAATATGAATGTCATAAACCACTTCTGCTCTGTTTCACCAAAAATAATTTAAGTTAATAATTTAATATTTTATCAAAACCCACACATCTGCACAAATTAGTAATGAGGTGTGTGGCATGAAATGGGAGGTTGGTCTTAAAATGGGTTGGAGTTGGGATTGGTACAAGGTGGACTCTCAAAGATGGTGGGAGGTTGGCCCACAAAACAGACATACCCCCTTGTACTAGATAAGTTTGAGGGTTTTTTAGAGAAATAATTTTAAAATATGACAAGCAGAACATTAAACTGAGGAAAGAGTTTTAAAACTGCCACTGATTTGAGAAAAATGTGTCCTATCAACACGCATCACAAATAACTAGCTAGATGCAGTGCCACACGTTGTCACAGACAACAGTACCATTATGTAGTTGAGAAACATACACCCATGAGATGACACACATACTCCCATGAGGACAGTTGTGAGATTTGCACTGTGGAATGTTTGACAAGCTTTCCTGCCTCTGTGAAGGTGTCCAGGTCCACAACAGAGCCTAGCCAGTCGGGTTGGCTTTCATCAGTTTAATGTCTGATTCCATCATGTCTTTGACCAATTCCTGAAACAGCAGACATTCAGTTCAGTTGCCAAAAGCAACTGCTAAGAAGATACACCGAAACCAGTTATGGTAGATTCAAATAAAAATCAGCTGACATATTATGTCATACAATTACTCCAGGGTATTTCATATAACACAATGACATAAATAATGAACAAATAGTTAAAATCAATTGACCATGACTGAAGTAGTTAAAATCAATTGACCATGACTGAAGTAGTTAAAATCAATGGACCATGACTGAAGTAGTTAAAATCAATTGACCATGACTGAAGAATTAATGACAGTGATGGTTTTCATTTACAAGTTTCACTAACACCATTCTAAACAAATACAAACTACTTATCATTTGTTATAACAGTTATCATATGTTATAACAGTAATTTGACCAGTTTCAGCAATGTTAAATGCACAGTAAGTGTTAAACAAATGCTAAAAATCAACTATGAGAAGTTTATTAACAAATGTTCATTGTACAATCAGTGATAACACACGGGAGTTGAGACATATTTTGCTTGCTACATTTATAGCGGCGCTACAAGTACTCAACATGCATTAAGGGAACTTTCGTATCACACAAAAAGAATAATCTTAGATATAAGTAACAAGCAACAATTGCTCAGTACAACTGCAAACACTTTGCATGCATTAACTTGAGTTGTTGCACAAACAGGCATCAACAAAAGCAACTGAAACAGCCTGTTGATAAAGTTACTTATTGAGAACCACGCTGCACATCAACACAAGAACATTAACAATCGTTCTGTACATGCTCAGATTGTGTTGCATGCATTTAATGCACTTTCTATTTAAACAGAGTTCGCCACTACAAATACTGTGAGTAGGTGCCACACTATTCAAATCAGTTGAACATACATTAGCACAAATGGATAACAGTTCTTCTATGAACAACCGGCTGCATTCTATATATCCATGCAGTAAGAGTAAATAATATAGGACATTATATATATCCATGCAGTAAGAGTAAATAATATAGGACATTATATATATCCATGCAGTAAGAGTAAATAATATACGACATTATATATATCCATGCAGTAAGAGTAAATAATATACGACATTATATATGTACATCTATTTTCACAGTTACTTTTGAAAACATAGAAACACCATGAGTACTATTTTAATATTTCATAGTAGATTGTTCTAGTTTATATAAATTATAAGAATGCAACTCGGATTATGCGTTTTTAATTAGCCACTAAATTAATATTATGAAAGCATATAGAAATAAACAATATTCCATTCCACATTATCATCATATTATCACCAGTGCAAAAAAAATTCTTCAATGTTATTTCAAATAATAAAGTAAATAAGTTAACTTTCGATGATATCGTTGTTCATTTATATTAATAAATTAACATGTTATTTTACCATAAGTTCGCTGCCCAGTCAAACAAAATACTGACAAAATACAATCAAACAAATAAACGATCCACAAAAGATAACTCGGTTTTAAAGCATATGATAAAACATGCAAACAAAATGGAATATGCAGGAGAGAAGCAGTGCCTGGTGAAAAGCAAGTGAAACATCTCTGCAATGGGTTATCAGTCAGCTGTTACATATGGCAAGAGGATACAGCAAGCAGACATAAGCACGTATACCAACCACCACCACACTGGGCCCACAGATTAACTAAGCCGTTGGATTCGCCTTCATTATGGCTAAGTCTGAATCAACCATTTCTTTCACGAGGCTCTACAAACAGAAATGTTCACAGTAGCTGCTGCATCTATTTGTGCACACAAGCAGCACACCAGAAATGTTCACAGTAGCTGCTGCATCTATTTGTGCACACAAGCAGCACACCAGAAATGCCTCCACCAGCGACAGAGTTACCAGAAGTTGCAGCAGTGAGAAAAATGCGCAGTGTTAATATTTTTCCGTAAAATCATTGTAATAATTAGGTTATTTCTAACATGATTATATTGAGAGAATCAAAAAATAAATAAAAAATAATTAACCATCTGGTTGATATTTCTGCACTTTGTTGGTGCTGATGGTTTATGATTCTATATCTGGGCTAGCTCTTATGGTGTGCAGGGGAGGCAGTGTTAGTTAAGCCATTTTTCGTTCTTTTTGATGTCTAGGACGCAATCATATTCATAAGTCAAAATTGTTTTTACTCACATAAATTATAATTATTAGTACATCACTTTATACCAGATAATATATCTAGCATGCATAGATAATTATATATAGCTTTTCAAATAGCGTTGGTAAGTTGGTTCAAATAAAACTTGATGCAGTGTAAGTTGCGTAAATGCTTTATTTGTATATTTTATGTAGGCCTTGTACAAAAAATTCATAACAACTCAGCCAACACATGTACCCAATGGGTACAACACATCTCTGACAAATCTATGCGCTTAATTAATAAGTCAACACACTTAATTAACACAGACTTATATGTCAATTGCAAGCAGTATAACTAACTGCTAATAAGTTGCCTTGTTGCTATCCGATGTCCCAATTTGCTTGGAAAAATTAATTCCTTGATGTATTTTGGGGTAAAGAACACTTTATTGCTCAACTAACCCTCCCTTGGGCCTTGGGTGGGTCATCTAACCCTCCCTTGGGCCTTGGGTGGCTCAACTAACCCTCCCTTGGGCCTTGGGTGGCTCAACTAGTCCCATTTTGACAATTATGCTTACTTAATTAATTTCTCATTAATGCCATAAGTGATGTAAATAATCTTCTTCTCTGTGCATAGTTAAACCATTTGTAAGTGCAGACACAATAAAGTTTGATCACGTACATTGATAGTTTACACACTTGCAGACATTACTTACAATTACAAAAGTTTAGAAAAACATAAAAAACGTGTTCTAACAGCGTGTTCAGTCATTGGGTGGTACCACGTAACTATCAGTGCTGTAGGTTCCCGGGAAACATGGGAGGCTCAACTAACCCAGTGGCTCAACAAACACTGCCTCCCTGTACTGTTTAGCTGTTTTGGCTAAAGCCCCACATTTTTGTTTAGCCAAATGCAAATTGCTTTAGCCAAATTAATGTGCATCAAGACAACAATAAACGCTCAAGTATTCTGCATGTTTTAACAAAAAATGCTAGTGGCCAAATTTCAGTCTCACTAATGGAAAAAAAAGAAACAAAAGTTTGCCAAACAACTCATCCATACTGAACATTCCATGTAAGGTTTACAAACTTTTAGTTCTATTGACACTTTCATAATCTTGTTTCTTGGTTGTATTTATACAGTTCAACTCTGCCATGAGTCTATTTTATGCCACTGGAAACAGAATCCTTTGACGGTTTTTATCTGGCTATGCTGAGGACAATACTAATTGTAACTGTGCAATAATATTGTGTAATTAATTACAACTATAACTTATTTATATGTAGCTAACAAAACTGCTAAATTACAATGCAATTACATATCCGCTTTACCATTTTATCAACATCTTGTGATTAAATGGTTAATGTTTTTTTATTTTATTGAACGTGACAGTGTTGCTATGAATAGTGATGTCTTTTAAACACTTTCCAATGGCTCACATTTTTGTTTCATAAAACATAAACATTATCTGGTCAAACAACGTTGTTAATAACTTTAATTTAGTTACTAGATGACAAATGTCTATCACTGCTATCCTGAAGTAGTTGATGCCATGTGTATTGGTAATTTTACTACAATTGTGTATACTTGTGATTTGCATATATTTAAAAGATGTCAAATTATTTATTATACATAGCATGGTTCCTCGAATCAGTTCTTTACAGCTAAATTGTACACATATTTTGCTATGATACATGTATCAGACACAAAGGCAGTCTGTAAAAAGGGGCACTCACAACTACAACTAATGAAAACAACAGAACAAACAAATGAACAATTTACAATGCGAACTAATCTGACGGGCGAGGGTAAGTACTTTCTAACTTCAGTAAACCATAAAAGTGTGAGCAGACATCACAGCGCAATAACATTTTGATGTCTGCAATTATAAAAGAACTTTTTATTTGTAATGCAATTTTAACTGAACAAAGTGAACTGGAACAAAATCAACATATGGAAAATGAAACTGTAAATAACCAACTTTGGCTACTGCAACAGAACATCTGTATTTGTTGTTGATTACTATGATTGGGTCTATGTAAATGCAAATCAATTTACTCGGACACGTGACAACGACAAACTATTCATGCTGTGACATGTTAAACGTCTATTTAGGAGTAATTCTGCTTACTACAAATTTACACGATCAGCCAAATAACTTTTCATTTAATATTTCTATATGATGAAAGAACGAAAATGTATAAGCCAAAAACTCGGTTAAAATTATTTCACAAGTTGGACTTCACCGAAGTTAAGGTTATGAAAAGATTTTATTGATGATACAGTGATTTATTTTTTGTCTTTGTCACAAAATAAAATGATTTGATGTTTTAGAATTGTTTAGATTTCTGTGTTATAAGAAGCAAGTATGCTTATTAGTGCAAATGTGTTGAAGACTACTGGCAGCAGAAAAAGACACAATATTCTATGTTCTGACTCCTGTAAATATAATGAAACACTTTGAATGTGTTGCCATATATTAAATTCCTACCTGCAGTTATTAATATTGCGTCTATATTACGAATCTTGGTCACAAATGCTGAACAAGAACAGCTAGAATAGTGAAAAACACAGGCTGCACATTTACCTCAAAGTTATACTTTGTCTGCCATCCTAACATCCTCTTCGCCTTGCTGCAATCTCCCTGCAAGTATTCCTACAAGCAAACAATGTTAACAATGATGCATATCTGTTAGTCTTAAGCATATCTGTTAGTCTTAACCATATCTGTTAGTCTTAACAATATCTGTTAGTCTTAAGCATGTCTGCTTGGACGTTTTCATTTACAAAAATGGTATAAGACAGCGTTTGTCTCAGGGATGTTTTTGGGTTGTCTCAAAGGTTCCCAACAATAAGAGTTTTTGTTGTAGCAATCCTTTTGTGTTAAAAATTAGACAACCAGCACAACATGAACTTGAATAGACCAATTACCTGTCCCTAGGCGCCTTGACACCTTTCTTAATGAAATCAATTTGACGACCCGGATTCAGCAGAAAAAGATAACCTTAAAATAATGCTTGGAAATAAACATAAAGACAGATTGGAACAATGAAAAAAATTGTAATAATTGTTATGAGATTCACCAGATTGGTGGTTGCAATATATTAGTATCAAGTATAGCAAAGAAACAGACCACACAATAGTAACAGAAAGTGTAGCCTTTGCAGCAACATTTTGAGCACATTATGCCACTATGGCGAGTTACTGAGGCATGACAACGACACAGATGCACTTGATCATGTTGCCTATTTCCCTGTATGCTGCAATTAGGCTGAAAGAACAACACATGGAAGGGAGAGGATCTTGCTGAGACGATCACCGGCGAAGGTGGTGCAGTGTGTCAATGGAGGTATTCAACACTGTCCCGGTCAACAGACTCAAACACATGTCAATATCCCAATTAAAGTGTGAAGTTCCAGGGATGACAACCCATCCAGCTTTCCCACATCCCTCGGGATCAGGTTTAAACAGCCAATTAAAGTGGTTAATCAGACGGAAGGAACCGCACACCGGAGCGTCTCCCTGGTCTCCAATGGTGCGGTGTGTTGACACAAGAGGTCAGCACTGCCTTGCAGCGGTTTAAGCGTGGTGTTGTCTTACCAACGCGTTCTGACAGAGCCAGCATGGGGTGGTGTGTGCCACAGTGGGGTGATAACAGTTTCTCAGCCCCAAACACCCCAAGCCACCACGGTTTGGTCAGTTATGTGAACACAGGATGTTTGCCATGTTAAAGGTAGGAAGAAAGCAAAAACTTTATTATCAGTCATTTTGCAATTCAACAAAATGTTCTGAATGTCAAACTTGTAACATAACTTCTTTAATGAAAGCAAATGTTAATAACACAAGCTTTACATAACCTTTCTCTAAGAATATTAACATTTTAGTTGAGATATGTTTGTCTCACATCATGTCAACAGCACTGTTTTCTCTCTAGTGATAGTTGTGTTGTATTGGTACGTGTAAATACAACCTGATTACTTACATACACACAAACATCTGAATTACTGAATTAATCCACACTTGCTGACAAGAATACTTTCACTGATAAGCTTTAAGCCAACCATAAATAAAGGTTGCCAAAGTCACGTGGCTAATTTGGTGACATTCATCAGCATTAATTGCTTACTCTATTGGAGAATGCACATACTCAACCCTATGGAGAAAGCTCTACACAAGACAATGACAACCTGTTGAATTCCCTCACAACTGATCAGGGCATGGTTGCTTTGAGCATGATGTAACTGTTCCATTTAAGCTGCAGGTGACAACTGAACCGTTCTTCATGTTGTCGATAATGTGTTTGCTAAAGAAACAACCATACTGTTCCACCACACACACGAGGGAAAACAGTTCATTGATACAGCACAACTGTGGCTGTTTGCTCTGCCCACTCTAGAGGAAACAGTTGCCAGCCCACAGCACAGAGCCCACAGGCGTCTCATCCACTCTGGCATGGCCTAATGCTTCGCAGAACTTCGCTGTTATTCACACATGTACAGCGATTGAATAAAGGTGGTGTAATTGACTGAATATTATGCTTACATAAAGGCTGATACGACCAATATTATGCTTACATAAAGGCTGATACGACCAATATTATGCTTACATAAAGGCTGATACGACCAATATTATGCTTACATAAAGGCTGATACGACCAATATTATGCTTACATAAAGGCTGATACGACCAATATTATGCTTACATAAAGGCTGATACGACCAATATTATGCTTACATAAAGGCTGATACGACCAATATTATGCTTACATAAAGGCTGATACGACCAATATCAAGGTCAAAATTGTGCTAAAATCAACTGGGATTTTCATGCATATTTTCTCTGTGGCAGATACTGCACCAACTCTTTTGACACAATAATCGTATCTAAAAAAATATATAACAGCATTTACTGCATCCAAATGCATAAATTAATAATCCATGTATCATGTTAAACTATCTAGTTTTAGCCACCAAGGAGACAATCAGCTAAGCTAAGTTAATTTGGTGCCTCACATTTTCCAACTACCATATTATCATCTAAACTCAATTTGTCCAAAACTACATATTTGTATTTAAATACTCTGATTTTGCTTATTTGTATTTTACTTTTTTCTGGAAGCCCATATTTGATCTTCATATTTGATGCACCAGTTTATGGTCAAATACATGCCAAATACAGCAACCTGAGTTTAATGTATTTTATCTGCTTGAACATGCACATCTTAGGAACTTAAATACTGGTATGTGCTTAACCTAACCTGCTTTTTCACCATTTAATAATTTAATAATACTTTATTAAACATAACATATTAAAACAATAGGATATCTCTCACTCTCTAATTGACAGGTTGCCTTGCCCTTCTGATATAGCGTATTTTAATGTAACCTTTTGTTTTTGAAATATTTTTATTTAGAGAATACATTTTTTTTAAATGCAACATATTTGTATACGATCCAACAAATGTATTTGATGATTTTTATATTAACTCTCTTGCACACAAACACACACGCATATGAGAACACACATTAACTCTCTTGCACACAAACACACACGCATGCGAGAACACACATTAACTCTCTTGCACACAAACACACACACACGCGAGAACACACATTAACTCTCTTGCACACAAACACACACGCATGCGAGAACACACATTAACTCTCTTGCACACAAACACACACGCATGCGAGAACACACATTAACTCTCTTGCACACAAACACACACGCATGCGAGAACACACATTAACTCTCTTGCACACAAACACACACGCATGCGAGAACACACATTAACTCTCTTGCACACAAACACACACGCATGTGAGAACACACATTAACTCTCTTGCACACAAACACACACGCATGCGAGAACACACATTAACTCTCTTGCACACAAACACACACGCATGCGAGAACACACATTAACTCTCTTGCACACAAACACACACGCATGTGAGAACACACATTAACTCTCTTGCACACAAACACACACGCATGCGAGAACACACATTAACTCTCTTGCACACAAACACACACGCATGTGAGAACACACATTAACTAAATGCAATACAGTTGTCTGGGAAACAGCCACCAAAACAACAAATAAGTCGAACGTTGACCGACTCAAGGATTAAGATCAGATGAAGAAAGATTCCATCACGCTGTTACGTAGAATGGCATCAACGATGTGCTTTCTTAGCGATAACATGACACGGCTCCATTTCCATCCCACGCAGTCCTGGGGGATGAACTGTGAACTCGAGTGATTACCCTGACATTTGGTTAAGTCTCTCAGCACCCCCAGAAACCAAGATATGTGTCAATGCAACCACACACATCTAATCTCGCTAAGTAACGTAATCAGTTTGGATGTCACCCTGCCGTGCAGGTATGCACTATCGCTGATGTTCTTGATGTAACCTTTCATATCCGGTGGAAGAAAAAGTTGAGCTGCCTAAAATACGTCTTATTTCTTGTTTGTGATATGTGCTATCAAGACCAGTTTCAGTGCAGAAAAACCAGGTTGTCCATAGGTTTTCATAGAAGTCACGTCATAGGAAATGTGTGGTAATAAATATGTGCATTCACAAATTTCACATGTTAGATATATCACATTTTCAGCAATTTGGTAGTGTCAAATATCTCAATATTTGTACATGTTGCAGTTAGTATTATAAAATGCAAAAACACTTACAAATATACCAAAGTACAACTTGATTTTAAAAGTCATACTTGAATACCCATCATAACTGGAACTGTACATCTGGTGTGTCATTAAGTAAACATGGGTTAACTCAAACACATGAATAAGTTGGAAGTGTTTTCTCACCAACTTTAACTTAACCAAGTAAGTTTGTAATATTGATATACATTACACAAAATTATACCCTACAGTATTGTCACAATCATTGCACCATTACACCCGGCTTATTAATTTACTAATGTTAAAGCAACAGCCCAATACATCTGGCAAGTTTCTCTAATATTAATATTAATATTATTCGTTGTCACATAAGATCTGCAAAATCTGACCTGAATGTAAATAGGCGCCTGACACTTACCACTTCAGTGGGTCTGTAGAATTTCTTGTTGATGGCAACACGGATGACTCCGGTTGCCTTGTCTTTGCCCACTTCGTTAACACCCTCGCCTTCCCACCTGAAGGAATAACAATATGTTGGTAATAATATGATAACAAAACAATAAAACAGTTCAGTTTTTTACTGCAGGCAACAGGAACAGAAACACTCATAGCCTGGTGCATCATAAATGGCCTGCATTAAATGATAACATGCTGAAATATAAAGTATTATGACAAGATAGGTAAATGTGGTTGGGATATATTATATATATATATATATATATATATATATATATATATATATTGTGCTTAAAAATAAAATGATTATATATTTACCATTTCTTAAACACAGAAAAAATATATAATATATACACACACACATATATATATATATATATATATATATATATATATATATATTTATATTACACACACACATATATGTAATATATGTATATAATAAAATAATTATAGTATATAGTTATTTTATATATATTTGTATAGCGCCACAAACAATTTAAAATTGGACTTGGTGCTATATCAAATAACTGGGATAGACTGGGATATTCATCACAAAATCACCACACAAGATCTGCAAACATTTCTCACACCTCTGTGTGTTATTAGAGCAGTTTTTGCTTGTGCTATTACAATAGGTGCCAGACATGTTCAGCAACATCGCTTGGCCACGGGTAATATTTGTAAAGACAACACAAGAACAAACAGAACAATTTTAGTAACACTTTGAGTATTGCACAATGGCCATTAGCTAAACCGACAGAAAGAGTAACTAGCCAGGCTTGCACACACAAATACCAGCAAACCTACAACTATCATTCCTTGAACACCTGCTTCTGGTGCAGAGATGGTAAACATTTCAGAAGAAAATAATGTAATGAACTTTTGATCTTGTGGTATTTATGTAAACATTAGTGCATACTGCGTAGTCCATGACAATTTAACTAAAGTAATTTTATTTGCATTAAACTAATGCTCTCTACTGAGTTTTAATTTGAATTAATAATGTTAAAACTGAACATTTATTTATTTGTTGATACACACACAAAGTGGGATTATACATATGACAACACCAAAAACACATTAACCATGGTCACTTAAAAATATGTGTCAATTTGTCTTGTTCAACTTCCATTATCATTCTGTACAACTGATCTTTTTTAATTAATACCATATTATTGCTGTTAATTTTAAAGTACATTAAGACTATTACATAGAGTATACAAAACTGAAGCATAATATCATACATTTATTCCTGGATTCATTTATTTTGTTACAATGGCAAACAACACCAGATCTGTCAAGTAAGGAGCACAACATTTGTTGCCATAATGAGCCATAGTAATAAGTACATGTAAATGTCAGGCAGTCCTGAAATTCTGTACTGATGTTTAGAAACAAAACAATCGAGAGCAACTTTCAATATTGCAAGCTATCAAGTTGGCACCCCAGATAAACATGAGGATATTTTTGCACTGCCTCCTGAGGAATACCTGGTGTGTGCACCCAATTTATGAGGGGATTAGCACATTACTAATTACGCATCAGAACCGATGTAGTGCTTCAGGCTCCCTGGACACTTCCTGCTTATTGGTACGAAAACACACGTGTCAGATTGCCTAGAAACTTGCTGAGCAATGACCGATGGGCCTTGACCGGTCACCCAGGATCACTAATGAAAAATGTAACCGCCAACCTCTACAGCACTCGTACCAGATAAACATCAGACATCTCAACACAGTTGATTTCCTCATGTCAATTAAACCGGATGATATGCTTTAATAAGACGGACAGAATTTCAGGTCTGATTAACTTGAGCGTGTCTTCACTTACATCTTCATTAAGGTTGTATTAAACATATACAATGTTCAAAATATAAAATAATCACATAACATTTTATCTTCAAAGACGATAAATGCTTTATTTCAGATACAGTTAAATTTTTTTTACTTGTCATAGTAATTACTGTAGATACATTCTTTATAATTTAAAAGAAGAAAAACTGTTATAAACAAATTCTTCATCTTCATCATAATCTGCGTAAATGCTGAACATATATGTTTAGTTACCAATGTATAGCCAGAATGTATTTGGAAGGTTACTTAGACATTTTTTTTATGTTCTATACATTATAAAGCTTCCTTTATTACAAAATATTATCAGTTGTGTTTTTTACCTATTCTAAATGACAGCCTTTTAACTGCAGTTATTTTAATAAATCATTAAAAAAATTTAATATCAATACATTTGTAGATATTTAAGTTTTTTACTATTTTACTTAGGCCTATAGTGTTTCAAACTAACTCTTCCCTAATATCTACCTACATGAGCTCTTTTGTTTAATTTTAAATGTTCTGTTTAGCAACAGTGATCATGTAAATAAAATTGCGCACTATCAAAGCTATTTCTGCTCTTAAATTTCCACCAAGATGGAAGAAAATATACAACATCAGAGAATGTTTAAAAAAAATTCAGACAGTACCATTATTTGAATAAAAATTGTCCTCTAAGCACAACTATTGAGATTACTTAGTTGTGTTTAGATGAAAATCATGTGTTCATGTGTAAAGTAATTCTTTTAATTTCTGATACAGACTGCATGATGATGATGAACATAAAGATGAGATCTGAGCAGCGTCCATGACCTGATGACATGACAGAGACCTAGAATTGATGGCACCCAGGCAATATTGCAATGGGCACAGGCAGCACACATGTAAACATGAACAGACCTAGACATTGTTGTGAAAGGAAACAATGGCTGGGCCTCATCCACCAACACTTGAGTAGTCAGCAAGCACTCCAGTCAATGATGAATGATGATAGACCAAGTGACATTAACTGAATGTAGCAAAGGGGAACTGGTGTCATTATAGGCAGATGTGTGACTGTCACTGATGGTGAAACCTTAAGGAACACGGAATCACCAGTCTCCATGAAAATACATATGCAATTTTTTTTATGTAAATGTATGTTGAATTTGTTATCTGTACATAGATATATGTAATAGTGCATTGTAGTAATTAGCTTATACAATGCATTGTGACATCCTAATTTATTTTTCATTTAAATACTCAGTTATATATACATACACTGGACATACATAATAATATAATTATGTAATTTTTTTTTATTTTAACAATCTGTTAAAGCATGTTGGTTTTTCAATTTATATACAAATATAAGACAGTTTTAGCATGAAATAATAAAAGAACCAATTTCTGAAAAAACTTATATCTTAGTTAATTTGCCTGATGTTCTACATATTTTAACTGTTCCCCACATTTAAAGGTCTTCAGCATAAAAATTCTACACAGACACAGAAGCATACAATATGCCTAGTACATAGGAATTTGTCCCCAGTCTCCTAATGGTTGGTGTAATTGGGAGTCTCCCACTAACTTCCCAGTATTCCCATGCCAAGACATTTATCAACCCATTAGCCCTGCCGCTTGACCAAACAAAAAATTATTCCCCCTGCCTGGGAGTTGAGCAGTCAGTTTCACTGTTTGCCAGAGGCAAGGCAGTGTTCCCAATATAGGAGGTGTTTATCTGCAAAGCCATTTTGTGCACGTCTCAAGACAAATCATGTTTTCTGTTGCATGTTGTTAAGCGATAGATAGGAAAAGCGTTATTTCATTAGTTAATGAATAAAAATTCTTAGGTGTAATGTGACATCAAGACCAAATAAATTATTTATCATACCACATAAAAAACAAAGCAAATAAAACTTACATATCCATTGATATGTCAGTTTTATTTGTTTTGTTTTATATGTGGTATGATAAAAAAAATTATTTGGTGTTAATATCAGATTGCACCTAAGAATTTTTATTTATTAACTGATGAAATAACACTTAGGTACTGCAAATTTGTTATATATAAATAAAATAGACAAAACATACCTAGATATAATATATATAATAAAATATAGGTCTTACCCCCTCCACAACTGGGAAGATGTGAGTTCTACTGACTTAGTTGTGACTCTGCTTGAAGGATGTAGAATCATTGGCATGTTTGCCTGGCATGGCCAATAATTATATCTTCACAAATGCTTGAAATGTTCTAAATGATTGTCAAGTGGGTTGAACTTGTTGCAAGATCTGTTTACTGGAGTAACCTAAAGATCTTGTGCATGAGTCACTGAATGAAAATGTTCCATCTGAACAACTGAGCAATGGGGAAGAGCTACACAGTGCTGCCATCTAGTGAATCAATGGGGAAAAGCTACATAGTGCTGCCATCTAGTGAATCCTTATAGTAGCAGGGAATCCATCCTATGGTGAACAAGAAAAATGGTGTACAGATGTACTTTAAACAGGAAAACACCATTTAACAGCCCACAAAATGCTACCTTGATAGCTTAAGAAAATGGTTGATAATGACTTATCTTTGTAACTGTGCTTATCTCCCCAGCACATCCATTGATAACTTTAGCATTGTTTATCGATTTCAAGACTACCTAACGATTTTGTCTTGAAGTGCCTTTGAACTCATGTTTACAAGGATTTGGGCACAATAAAGGTATTAATGTTATTATGATCATTTTGATTTTCATATCGAAACCAGTGCTAAAGTGTGTTGGGCAATTCCACCCTGGGCACAAAATTACAATTTGTTTTTTATTAAAACTGTACATTTTGCTTTTTGTCTTGCCTAATTTTTGACATGTCTCATTTTTGTCAAACCTTCAATATTATTTTATAGAAAATGAACAGAGAAGGACCTCATATCATATGTCACCCAAAGAAACCGCATTCTGTCTTCTTATACATGGATCCATCAAGCACTGATATGTGCTGCCACCCAAACACTAGAACTGTAAGCCTGCAAGTGTTGTAGTTTGTAAATGTGCCATGTTGTAGTTTGTAAATGTGCCATGTTGTAGTTTGTAAATGTGCCATGTTGAAGTTTGTAAATGTGCCATGTTGAAGTTTGTAAATGTTCCATTTTTACTTCAACAATTTAGTTTTTCATGTACTGTTTTCATCCTACATGAACCCGGATGTAAAATAATGATCCTATTCTACTGATCACTACTAACATGACAAGGGTTGATTCAATGCTGCCCTCTCCCTTGCAAATTTGCATCTACAACACAAGTCGCACCCTCTGGTGAACACATGTTGTACCATAAGAAAATGATATTAAAGATAAAGTGCGGTATCCAGTCCTTGGGACTGCTCAAAACACTTTACACTTCACCCCCTGGCAAACCTGTTCATTCCAATGCCATCTCAACTTCTCTGGGAAGCATTCAGTCACACTGCAATTATTGCGTGAAGACTATTCGTTCACATCAGTGTGCTACCTTGGCTCCCAAAAGGTTCTGGTCAGCCGGACCAGCAACTTTCAAAAGTTACCGGTCCAGCAGCAAAGTTATTGGTCCTGAATTTACCAACGGTACAATGTGCAAGCACAAATGGCCTGTATAACAACATATTGACCTCAAACAAGTCAACAATTGTATTGTCAGCTGACTATTATATCATGTCAGGTTGGTATTATTCTGATAATACGTACCTGACTGATAATACCTGCCTCTACCCTAACACTTTTATTGTTTAACAAATATTTTCCTCTGCTTTTCCAAAAATTACCAAAAATTAAATTGATGTGCAAAATGAAAATAACAAATTTAACTTGGTTTTTCCATTTGTTTTCCCATAATCCACCTTCTCAATTTTTTTTATATATACATATATCTGAATTATAAAAAAAAATTTAATCACCCTGCAGACCACCCATTTCTAATATACCAAATTGACGGACTATTTGTGAGCATCATGTTTAGCAATAAAAAATTGTTGACCAATAATGTGGGTGTAAAGACTAAAAGTGCATTTCAGTTAACAGTCAGTCGTTAAAGTTACTGACCTGGAGAAAATGTAGATGGCTATGGACCACCAGGTCAGTGTATATTTTGAACAATGGCCGTTGTATTTTGGTCACATGATCTGCACAGAAGGTGACATGTTGAAAAAACTTATATTCAATTATTGGAATGAGTGAAGACACTCGAAAGAGAGGAAGACCACACATGGATGAGATCAGAGGGGCAACAATAATTAAACAGCTCATAATGCACAAGTTGATAGAAGTAACAAGAGACAGGATTGATTTGAGACAGCTCATCGTAGACACCACCAGAAGTTGCATGACTTGATACCACATAGAGAAAGCATACACACAATATCTTCAGCAGTAATGTGATATTAATAACTAGGTTCATTCAGCTTCACTGTTAACTATTTATGTGTCTATATGAGGCCTTTCTTGGTATTCTGCAAAAAACCTAATGATAGTAGAATACCAAGAAACGCCTCATACAGACACCATAAATAGATGAACCTAATTATTAATATCACATCACTGCTAATGTTATTACTTGATAGTCTTACCACAGGATGATATGTGTGCACTTGCACACCCTGTCTCTAACATACATGTATCCCATCCAAACAGTATCCACCACAGATAGAAGATTTTTTTTAACAAAATCAACAGTTCAGGATAAAGTCTGGTAGCTTTACTTACACAATTTCAATGTCGATGTGTTTGAAAGCAGCAACTACAAACTCGCGGACGCTGTGTGCAACTCCCGTGGAGATGACAAAGTCCTCGGGAGTCTCCTGTTGTAGCATCAGCCACATCGCCTGTAGACACACAACACAACAATTACTGACACAACACATCACCTGTAGACACACAACACAACAATTACTGACACAACACATCGCCTGTAGACACACAACACAACAATTACTGACACAACACATCGCCTGTAGACACACAACACAACAATTACTGACACAACACATCGCCTGTAGAAACACAACACAACAATTACTGACACAACACATCGCCTGTAGACACACAACACAACAATTACTGACACAACACATCACCTGTAGCACACAACACAACAATTACTGACACAACACATCACCTGTAGCACACAACACACCAATTACTGACACAACACATCACCTGTAGCACACAACACAACAATTACTGACACAACACATCACCTGTAGCACACAACACACCAATTACTGACACAACACATCACCTGTAGCACACAACACACCGATTACTGACACAACACATCACCTGTAGGCACACAACACAACAATTACTGACACAACACATCGCCTGTAGACACACAACACAACAATTACTGACACAACACATCGCCTGTAGACACACAACACAACAATTACTGACACAACACATCGCCTGTAGACACACAACACATCACCTGCAGACACACAACACAACAATTACTGACACTAACACAGTGCATAATGAGAAATGCCTGCAAACATAATTTAGTGTAACTAATTACACTTGTATCAGTGTCCTGTCATAAACATATGTAAGTTGTAACCAGCTAAAATCAGAAGAATGTTTAGTAACGCTGCAACTTGGCCAAAACGCTAAGCACAAATTCCTAAAAAAAATTCAAGTGTACTGTACGTGTAATAGGTCGAATATGGTAGCTTTAATTTTCGAACTGCTTGACCTAGATATCCTGCATGCCCTGCGTCAACAGCGCCTACCTCCACATAATCCTTGGCATGCCCCCAGTCCCTCTTTGCGTCCAGGTTTCCCAGCTCAAGTAGCTCTTGCTGGTTGAGGCTGATCTTTGCCACAGCTCTTGTGATTTTCCGTGTCACAAATGTCTCACCTGCAAATGTACATAGAAAACACCAGATCAAACCTGAAACAACTTAGCACAGTGTCTCCTGGTAAACCAGACAAAAAGTATAAACTATAAAAACAGGAAAATTAATTCATCATAAATTACAAGCATTGGACTTCTCCAGATACAAAAAAAAAACAGTGATGGTCGAAACTGGTTTTGTAAATTGCTATATGGCACACCTCTTTAGGCTCATATTAGACTGGCAAGTCAGAAAGATGACAATATGAGTAAATTATTACTGGAAGCCTAAGGGCACTCTGAGAAGAGCTGCCTAAATATAACGCTTCACAAGATCATTGAAAATGATACTAGGCTCAGTGGGACTAATCTGGTCAATGCCATGTCAAATTGTGACTGCTGGAAGGAACTATGTCATCATGTTAAGTAGATGATATAAGTAAGTATAGGTCATTCATGTTAAGTAGATGATATAAGTATAGGTCATTCATGAAATTTGACTTGTGGCAACAATTAATGACTCCACAACATGATATTTCACCCGCATATTTCACCCGCTATACAATAATGTCATAAATAGTTTTGTAGTGGGCATTGTTTTGTAGTGGGCCTCATAGCACTAGCAGGTTAGAATATGGTCAGACAAAAGAAAAAACAGCTCTGCCTCTGAGCTCTGGTTTCTGAGGAGTTAGGCACGATAAAAATTATCATATTTCAGTGGACTCCGTTTACCAGAATCACTTCAGACAAGGTAAAAAAGGAAAAAGTGGTCTGGCTCTATATACTACAACATAAGGCTACAGACAGCTCTATATACTACAACATAAGGCTACAGACAGCTCTATATACTACAACATAAGGCTACAGACAGCTCTATATACTACAACATAAGGCTACACACAGCTCTATATACTACAACATAAGGCTACAGACAGCTCTATATACTACAACATAAGGCTACACACAGCTCTATATACTACAATATAAGGCTACTCACAGCTCTATATACTACAACATAAGGCTAGTCATACCCGACATAATAATAAAAGTCAATTCTTTGAATGAGGAAGGAATGTATTCTTTTGTTAAACTGACTGCACATATTGTTTAAACTATTCATGAACCACGCACGCACGTACGCATGTACGCACGCACAAACACACACACACGTATATATATATATACATTACGCGGATTCGGATATAACGTGGTCGGTCGCGGACCCCGATTTTCTGCCGCCAGAGGAAAATGCCAAATGGGCCTGCTTAAACCTAGTTAGAATTGCTTTGACAATTTTCAAGAAACATTAGGTGAACAATGTCACTGAACGAGTATCAACGTGTTGTTTGTTTTGTGCTGTCGCCGACATCAATCACTGTCGCTGGCTTTGCTTCGATGGTTTGTAAATTGCAATCGAGATTCACAAATATGCCTCGCATAAGAATCAGATCAGAATCAGATAAATCGTTTTCGCAATGCGAAACCAACAAGCCAAATTCCTAACCCAAGGCTCTACGGTGTGCGAAAATATGAATTCGCCATCCGCATATGAAAGGATGAATCTATGTTAAGTGGTTTGTAATAAATTTATGCTTCGGTCGAGATCGGTTGAAAGAAGAATTATTAATTCTACCTATTGTCGTTTTCTGTGTTTTAACAGCTTACATACTGTGTTTGTCAAATCATATATATTTTTGGCTGCTCAGATCCAGGTTATTATTTTCGATTCGTAGGCCTATTGGTCCAGTACATCATCATCGTAGTAGATCTATTCCATAACAGTATATGTACATGTGTTTTATTCAGTTCAAGAATCAACAGGGTGTGACATTTAAAAGTAATACACGTTGATGCTAGCTTAATAAGTTTAACAAGTTCCATAAACTGCACGTTTGCATTTAAAACAGCGCTGCAAGCACAGCGTTCATGCCATCATGGACTTGGTGCGGCGATCGCTGTTGTTTAGTAGCTCCCTGGTGGAAGTTATGAGAACACCTAACGCACCTCGCGTACAGCGCGGTCCGAAGTCGTGGACCCTGACCACCACGTTATAACGAGGCTCGACTGTACACACACATATATATATATATATATGAATATCAACAAACCCGATTTGCGATGGGCTAAATGAATTGAGGAGGGAGTCTCAACATCCAAGACTGGTACTCACCTCTGCGGGGACTCTCGTGGTTGAAGAGGATGCCATTACAGGCAAAGATGTTGTATGCCTCTCTGTAGTTCACCACAATCCAGTAGCCATAGATCTTGGCTACACCTGTGGAACAGTCAACATTATGAAACTTTATATCATTTTAGTAGAGGGACAATGACAAATATGAAGTGTCCGGTTTAATGTTTTGTTAGGAGCTGTGCAACCATGTATTAGTATATTGCGTTACACATACTGAAGTTACACACACTGAAGTCAAAACAAATCAGGACAGAATCACCTGAAAAACAGCATGACAATGCACTCCACCACACAATTCTGTCATTTGAAGTTGTCACCACTGGATGTCAGTGGCTGCTTTTTCAAGCCATTTGTTTAAACTATTGATATATTCATCTCCGTTGGACCCATGCCATCTACTGCACTAGAGGGGAATCTCACATCAATCACTGTCTGCTATAGTGACCCTAGCTCTTGGCCCATCTGTGTAGTATCATTTGTTCAATAGAGAATATGGCAAGTTTGGGGAGAGAACACGAGCTGTCTCTGTGTAGAGGGATTACAGTATCATGAACAACATTGATGTACTGGTAGTTTATTTTATGACTACCTCTCCATTTTCCCTTGAATAACGTTTTTTTAATATGACTGTTTCTCGATAAATGCCATAAACATTATAAAAGTGCCTATGAAATAACTTCAAATTTAATGATAGTGACATGAATATTTCATTAGGTAATTTGATTTGACATTTTTACAACACAAACTATTTGTTGGAATGAAACTTTCATTTAAAAACAAACTGTATCTATATAAAGAAACACCTTTGGACTGCATTGTTAAACACATAGTATAACAATATATTAATGTATTTCCAAGCAACATGAAAGGTTTCTACTCAATAGTAAGTACACTATTATTTCTCTCACAAACACAACTGATTGTGAAACTAAGACCTCAACTTGCAATATAACACCTGCTACCAAACATAACACCTGCTATCAAATCACTAATAGTGACACACATGGCTTCACTGATGGTTCAATTTCCCACCACATCTTAACCACATTTAACTCCAGGCTAGACGGTTCAAGGCCAGATTAGACAGTTCAAGGCCAGACTAGACAGTTCAAGGTCACATTTTGTCATTTAAATTATGCCTGATTAATGTAATGAACGCAAATACGTTCTGGATGTTATTTAACCAATTTAATTATATAATAATTCCCAAGACCCTTTAATGTTTGTTAATTTCAAACACAATACTTTGCTCTACAGTTCTGAGTATTACAAGTTTGTTAAACATATGAATAAACATTATTAGCTGATTTATGACCCAAATATCTACCAGATTATCACCCAAAATTAACATTTACAAAGTGAGCCAAACTGTCTAAATATCTGGTAAAGATTGGTAAGTAAATGTATTTTGCTCAAATAAAAAACTGGTCTTAAAAAAATGGCCTACAATGTTGTGACTTGCTATTAGTGTCTACTAACAAAAACATTAATATTAAAATTATCAAAAACGTCACACAAGTATTTTTAGACATGCCTGTGCTATAGTATCACTCACCTTATCCAATAATCTTAATGGAGATTAACAGTATTCATCAAGGTGACTTGGTTAGTTTTAATCACACCAAAATAACATGATTTGTTTTAGCAATTTGTTATGGTAACTTTGGTAGTAACGTTAATGGATTCTTAATTAATAATGTGGGGTAGATCAGGTTTGTGAAGAATCCTATACAGTGGAACTGAACATTCTCTTTGGCGTTGAAGGTCATACCATATGGGGAGCGAGGGTAGAACGGAGTTGTTTCTGTCTGCGGAATCTCCTGAACCTTGCCGAATAGCTCACTGGTCGAAGCCTGGTAGAACTTCACTTTGTCCTCTAGTTGACAGGTTCGGATTGCATCCAGGATCCGCAACGTTCCCAGTGCGTCCACATTCGCTGTGTATTCGGACAGGTCAAATGACACCTGGTGGACAGAACACGAACCAACCTCAGACGTTTCACATTGTCGAGTATTTGAGATAAGGCCACTGGATATATTTATGGTCACTTTGTGCCACTGGATATATGTATGGTCACTCTGTGCCACTGGATATATGTATGGTCACTCTGTGCCACTGGATATATTTATGGTCACTTTGTGCCACTGGATATATGTATGGTCACTCTGTGCCACTGGATATATTTATGGTCACTTTGTGCCACTGGATATATGTATGGTCACTCTGTGCCACTGGATATATGTATGGTCACTCTGTGCCATTGGATATATGTATGGTCACTCTGTGCCACTGGATATATGTATGGTCACTCTGTGCCATTGGATATATGTATGGTCACTCTGTGCCACTGGATATATGTATGGTCACTCTGTGCCACTGGATATATGTATGGTCACTCTGTGCCACTGGATATATGTATGGTCACTTTGTGCCACTGGATATATGTATGGTCACTCTGTGCCACTGGATATATGTATGGTCACTCTGTGCCACTGGATATATGTATGGTCACTCTGTGCCACTGGATATATGTATGGTCACTCTGTGCCACTGGATATATGTATGGTCACTCTGTGCCACTGGATATATGTATGGTCACTCTGTGCCACTGGATATATGTATGGTCACTCTGTGCCACTGGATATATGTATGGTCACTCTGTGCCACTGGATATATGTATGGTCACTCTGTGCCACTGGATATATGTATGGTCACTCTGTGCCACTGGATATATGTATGGTCACTCTGTGCCACTGGATATATGTATGGTCACTTTGTGCCACTGGATATATGTATGGTCACTTTGTGCCACTGGATATATGTATGGTCACTTTGTGCCACTGGATATATGTATGGTCACTTTGTGCCACTGGATATATGTATGGTCACTTTGTGCCACTGGAGGCAGGACAACTACCAAAGAGAGCAGAGGTGGCGAAACATTGAGGACCACAGGAAGAGGGGCAGACCACAGGAAGAGGGGCAGACCACAGGAAGGGAAGACTGTATTTAGAAGGATGTGAGAAAGACGGGGAGGGTGACAAGCTGCTGATCGTGAGCAATGGGAAAGAACAACTGAAGCAGTACAAGAACTAGTCAGCCTCACCCATGGAAGGGAACTGTGAGGAAGAACAAGTTTATATGTGTGCTAATAAACAAATAGAACATGTTTACAAAAATGTCTGCCTCATTATCTCAAGCAGATTTTTATTGGAATTACTCACACGTAATAGTTACACAGGCAGGTGTCTCCTAAGTTCTCATATTGACGTAATGTATTTTTTATTTATGCTGATGGCAAAGCAATTTGTTTTGCGGATAACAATGGTGAAGTAAGTACAATGTAATTGTATGTAATCTAAAATACAACAATGCAGCCAGACCACAAAAAGCTAGAAGGTGTGTCATGTTACAAAAAGGTCATGAGTGTGATTTAAGAGTTGGCCATCCATAGAACTGGTGCCTATGCTTTAACTGAGACAATCCCACCAGTTAAAACCATTGGTAAAATACTAAATAGACTCAATACTAAATAGACTCAATACTACTCAAACCAAAGTCAACTATTAGAAATTTTACCTTAACGTGGCTTTGGGCAGCCAGATTGTATATCTCCGTTGGTCGGACGTCAGAGATAATTTTAGCTAAACACGAACTGTCTGTCATATCCCCATAGTGAAGATGCATGGCTGTAAACAAACATAAGTACAATGTCTGTTTTACTTATGATATTAATTAATCACAAATGAAAAATATCATGTATTATACAAAAAAATCCACTAAATCAGTAAATATAATTGACCAATTAATGTATTAATTAGATCCAACAATAATGAAAGAAAATATGATTTTCCATCATAATCATGCTTACAAAACTCCAAATTACATGATTTTAAGTTTTCATAAAATTCCTCACAGTTTGAAATTCGAACTCCAAATGACATGATCAACAGCTAGAAATTATTAATAAATTTTACACGACTGATTATCAAAGCAATGATATGACCTTGCCATAAGAATGATAATGCTGTTGAAATTGTTCCTGTTTGATGCGCACAAAACTTTTAATATCAGTATTAATGGCAATAAATAATTAACTATAGCTTGCAGCATCGACAACATTTCACTTACAGCCACCCTGGTGTGCCACAGGGTCTGCGTACAGATGTTCTATTCGGCCTGTATTAAATGAACTTGATCGCCTGATGATTCCATGAACCTAGGTTGGTAGATGTGCGTTAAATTGTGATTACAAAATAGTCATGAGTCATCATAAAGAACCTTAATAGAGAATGTGAAAGAAATGTAATGTGTAAGAGGTCATGATATATGCATTAATTGTGCTACTAACTAAATAAAAAGAAAAGTCATAGAATAATATTTATGTTAATGCTATTGGCAAGTAAATATACATTCATGATTAATTAAAGGCTAGGATTTTCTTTGATAGCCCACCAGACATTTCACCAATTGGTTGTAACATCAAAGGCCAACATGATACTTTGTATCATTACTACTATAGTATATACCTTTGGGTACTATTTATTGCCTGTATCAAATATCGTATTGCCACACTTCTAATGCTATCTTAAAACCTTGTAATTTAAATTTTCTGAAGCACTCTGAATAGCATTGATCACATTATTCTAGTTAATGCTTTTGACACTAACTTATGTGAAAATATAGTAGCTGTGTATGTTCGCATTGATCATGCAGCATTGTGCAAAAAATGGAAACACGTAATCATTTGTTACTGAAAAAGGCCTATACGGTAGACACACATCTACTGGTTGGACACAAAATATCATCAAGTGACTTCAATGAGAAAAGAGCAGATTTTAACTAAATAAAATTTCAACACAGGAGAAATTTAAATGTCATGTAAATGTCTATTACACCTGTTAAACAGCAGAACATTATAAATACTTGTGTCATTAGTGGTCAACAAAATTCAGTCAAATAAACTATATATAGTTAATCTTTTTAATAAGGATAATTAAATGTATTACTTTAAACGACCGTGGCTTCCACAGCAGCCCTATGGTGCGCCTTCAACGTTTACCTGGTAGCCTTTCGACAGCAGCAATTCTGCCAGGTAGGAACCATCCTGGAATAGAAATAATTGATTACAAGCTACAAAGTTATTGTTTAATTGTCAGAAGTATGTTGCTCTGAAAACAAAATACTTCACAAAACACATTTTACACAAACGTTATTCAACACACAGTTAAGGTAACATATTTCACTTAATTTGATTTCAATATAAGCTTGTTTTATGCTAGATATCTCAACCTCAATGATGTCTAAGTGGTGTTTTTACATAAGCATGAAGGTCATGGCAAAATAACTTCAGTTTATATACAACCTTATATATGACCCCATATTTTACAGGCATCAGTCTCAAGAACATTTTTTTCCTGAAGTATCCCCAATGTTTGAAATGTGCTGTCTTAATAATTTGTGAAATAGGATTATTCAGTAAATGCAGTTGATGCTTTGTCCTTACCGTGGGTCATGACAACAACAAACATGACTACAACAAATACGTGTGACATACTTATCAATATTACCATGCTGTTACTGGTAGTAGGTTTCACATGGAGTTTAGGATGGAGTTTCTGGTGTGGGTGTTTCAAATGGAGTTTAGGGTGGAGTTTCTGGTGTGGGTGTTTCACATGGAGTTTAACTTTAAGGTGTGGTTCCTAGTATAGGTGACTATTATTATTTGTTTGTCACACAGTTTCTCAATTGCAGTGTACTGCACATTTTACACAATGTGAGCTTAGACTGCCCTGACATAGTTTGTCAGAAGCATAACATTGCATAAATAATAAAAAAATGTATTTTAACAAAACAGGTCTCGTGGAAAGAAAAATGTCATCACACTCTTTGGCAACAGATTTTTTGCTAAGCAGGAAGATCGCAGTTTACAATTATGTGCCAGTATTGACAGTTGGCGGTAATATCACAATTCAGCATATGACATTAAGTCCTTTGTGCGTTGACATCAAGATGTTTCACGTTTGACAGGCAATCATTGTAGGAAACCATACATGTCACCGTGATTCACTGTGTATTCAGTTGTCTGGTGGGGAGTCACACAACTGGTTTACACAAGTCCAAACTGGCACAGTGATTATGTGATTTCATGATGTGATTTTTATGAAAATAAGACAACTTGAATCCTAGTGCTGCAACCATACAACCACATAGTATTGTGATAGCATGACCTTACGCAAACACAGCTTCAGTTAGAGCTCAATTTAAGTACTGGCACACGTGTGTCAAAACACAGAAAGTGGTCAGCTTTCAGGGGTTTCAAAAATAGATTGAACATTAATGTTTATTAATTTATAAAGCACCAAATCTGTAGAACAATATTTGTTTGGTGCTGTACATGTTAATGATAAAATAATAATAAAATAATAGTATTACACGAAAATATTACAGTGATAGGATAAAAATATACATATATAAAATCTGGATAATTATATCATACTGTGCTATAAGAAATGTTACATAAAAAATTATGATGATAGAATAAAATGTAAAATCTAGGCAATTATGAATTATTATACATGTATAGTAAATTTTAACAATGGATGGGAAAGGAGGATGAATATGTAAAGGGTAAATAGGTAGATAAAATTGATCTTGTATCAATTAATGGTTACTTCTATATTATTAACAGTTTGCAGGAACACAGTTTCCACCATATGCTGTAATTAAATTCCAAAATATAGGCAATAAATACATAAACAAACAAGTTTGTTATTTCTTAAAATTTATACTTCATGATACTCACACTTGTCATAGAAAGTTAATACATCATGTACAACGACATTGCATCAGTTATTTCTATCTGCAAAACATGCATATCCAATTTGTGTATTTTGAGACAAATCATGTTTTCTATTGCACATTGTGAGTGATAGATAGGAAACCATTGTTTCATCAGTCAATAGCGTGATGTATAACTGACACGTTTTGATGCAAAACATTAAGTTTTGCCTCTACAACTAGTACTGGCAACTTAATGGCAACACAAAACCACTCTTAACCTTCATATGTGCATACCTGGGGTAATTTTGTATCTCAGCTCCTTACTGTTTGCAATAATTGTTGTAGTATTATTCTCAACTATGTATTCATATATTTATGTAATCTAATACAAAACCAATATATATATATATATATATATATATATATATATATATATATTGGTTTTGTATACAGTAGATTACATAAATATATGAATATAATATATATATATATATATATATATATATATATATATATATATATATATATATATATATATATATATATATATATATATACAAAACCAATATATATATATATGTATATTGTTTTTTCATACAGTAGGTTACATAAATATATGAATACACAGTCGAGAATAATACTAGAACAATTATTGTAAACAGTAAGGAGCAGAAGTACAAAATTACCCCAGGTATGCATATGAAGGTTAAGAACTATATATATATATATATATATATATATATATATATATATATATATATATATATATATATATATATATATATAAAAACACTTCAATTACTTACATGTCAGCTTGGACATATTGGAGTATTGTACAAAGAAACAGTTAGTCAATGCAGAGAGGGTTCCTATGCTTTCATTATAGCATAATTCCAGGACATTATAATGATTATTTATCATTTCAATGACACATCAATGAGAGCAATCATGAACAGATCTTTGATACATAATGTGCAATTTCATTATGTAACGGTAACAGTGGCCAAGCATATTATCATCAACCTATATATATATATATATATATATATATATATATATATATATATATATATATATATATATATATATATATACATATACACACACGTGTAGTTCATTTTGCGAGAGGGATACAATGATATTTATACACGTCCTGCCTTGCAAATGTCCCAGAATTCTGGTAGCAAGACAAATCAAGGACTTTTTTATTGGCAAACACTCTTTTACTGGAGTAAAGACAGTCAGTGTTTTGCGTGCTGTGTTTGGGTTATTGCTATTTTGACTTTAGTTGTGTTTTCTTGGTACTGAGTGAGTTGGAGCTTGCTTAAATTGTTAGTGTTATGTGAAGCTGGTTACTGCGTCTGGTAGTGAATTACTATATTTTATTGCCCGGGGAAAATATGCGACAGTTCTTAAATTGCTGGCGTGAATGGTTTTGTCTCTATTAGGCAAAGCCAAAGAAGAGATGCTGTGCCTGTGACCAACGTTGCCGTTGGGTGGGCTGGAGTTTTGTCTTGACTGTTTTCCATCTGGGATCTGAATCTGGACAGAAGTGACCACTGCATTGGTCACTTGATGGCGTTGTCCTTGGGCCAGTTACTGGAGTATGGCAATGGTAATGAGATATGTCTGTTGCTCTGGGTTTTCGCTACCAGTGGTGGGGCAGTGCTAGTGGCAGCCAGGCCCAGGGCCAGGCCAGGGCAGTGACATTGTGATTGTAGCAGTAAGTTCTTAACGTTTTAGTTTAGTATCATTACCATTGTTATTATTTGATATGTATTCGTCGAAAGGTAGTCATCCAAACCCAGTCCAATGTTCGGAGAAAACAATAGTGGCGTGAACTAGAGGTTAAGCAGGGACGAAGGGGGCCACTCCTACCATTGTGGCGTAGACACGCTGTCAGCTGTGAAAAGTGTCAACGTGGAAAGCAAACGTTATCTCTTGATATGTTTACACACATTGTTGCACGAATACGACATAATACCGAAGCAAAATTACACACATCTGAAGAATTGTACACACGAACCTGTCCTGTTATTCCTGTAACAAGAGCTACTTTCCTTGCGCCCTGCACACCATTTTTCGGCGCGTCGCCGGCCGCACTCGATTTGTTAGTAGCCGCCATGTTGGAGACGTGATGGTAACTGAACGAATTTAGAGGACGGCGTTGAGGCGCCCGACGGCGTAGGCGTTTCCGGAGGCCGCACCTCGTCGTCTGATAATCTGTCGGCCAGTAGGGACGATCGTAAACACAATGATTTATGATGCGACTGAAACAGTTTGCGAAAATTGAGTATCGGATACACAATTACATTAAGGTAATACCTTGCCTGGAAGTCGTAGAGCATTCCAAGGGAAACTTGAAGATCTGACAACCGAGGCCATCGCCTACGGGCAGGAAGAACCTAAGACTAAGTAAACCTAAGTAAGTAATATCTTAAAAGTGCATCCTGACTTACATCACTAATCTTGTAATATTAATATGATTAATTATGTGGAATGCCGCAAAGATGATATTTGGGCCGAAACTATCAATCAATGAGACTTCAATTACTACCCTAGGATTAATTGGGAAACAAAATCAACTACAGCAACAAGTACTGAGGATAAGGAATTTAAATTTTTAGAAAAACTTCGAGACTGTTACTTGATGCAACACATTACAGAACCCACTAGAGGCAGAGGTACAAACGAACCATCACTCCTGGCCCTTGCCCTCAAAAATGACGATACAGCTATCTCAACAATCGAGACAGTCTCAGGACTAGTTAAAAGTGACCACTCTGTTATCAAGGTGGTTCATAACTGCACGCCAAACTATGAACCAATCAGCAAAACTGTCTATAAATACGACAAAGGAGATTACACCAAAATGGAAGACTTACTAAACGTAGACTGGGAGGCAGAATTTTCTAATCACCAGGGAGATGTCCAAGCCCAATGGGATATCCTTATGTCTAAACTTAGACAAGCAGAAGAACAATGCATCCCAAAGAAGAGAATATCACAAAGAACCAGAAAGTATCCAGTGCCACTGGATGTGAAAACACGAGCCAAAATCAAGAGGAAAAATATATTGTGGAAAAAATTCCTTCTAACTAAAGATGTCCAAAATTACCAGGAATTTTGCCGACTTCGAAATCAAGTCAGGAGACTGACAAGAAAGGCACAAAAGCAATATGAAAAGGATATCATTAACCAAATAAAACAGAATCCCAAGAAGTTGTGGCAGTATGCCCAGGCAAAAATGGCGACAAGAATGGGAATACCCAACTTGATAAAAAGCGAAGATGACAAAGATGACCTGACAAAGTCTGACTCGGAAAAAGCACAGGTGCTGGCTGACTGCTTCTCCTCAGTATTTACAAGAGAACCAGAAGGTGAAACTCCAGAGGAACCAATAAGATGTTCCAAGGCAATCAAACTTTATACTATCAACCCATCGACAGTGGCATCGAAGTTAAAGAAACTAGACATTCAAATCACCAGGACCAGATGGTCTCCATCCTCGTGTCCTACACGAATTGGCGAACAGTATCAGTACTCCACTATCCATCATATTTAACACATCACTGACAACATGCATGTTACCCACAGACTGGAAAACAGCAAATGTGTCCGCAATTTACAAGAAAGTAAAAAAAAAATCAAGCGCAGAACTACAGGCCAGTCAGTCTAACCAGCACAGCAGGACAAATATTAGAGCAAATAATCATAGACACTGTCGCTGAACACATGAAAGATAATAACCTGTTGAGTGACGAACAATTTGGTTTTATTAAGGGTCTGTGACTTTATGAAAGCGTTTGACAAGGTTCCACATTGTCGACTTATAGGGAAACTCCAGAGCTATGGAATCAAGGGAAAAATTCTAGACTGGGTTGCAGCTATGCTGTCCCACAGAAGTCAACGCGTTAGAGTTAACAACTCATTCTCATCTTGGCAGGAGGTCACCAGTGGTATACCATAAGGATCAGTGATTGGCCCTCTGCTATTTGTGATCTTTATAAATGATTTACCAGACGTTATTAAGAGCTCTGAGCTATTTCTATTCGCAGACGATATGAAGCTCTTCCATGCAATCTACACTGAAGAGAACTGCAGAAGTTTGCAACAAGATCTAATCCTTGCCGAACAATGGACAAACACATCACTCTTAAAATTTCACCCAAATAAATGCAGCCATATGAGAATCGGACTATCAAGCATAAGAAACAACGGATACACACTGGGACCTGAACACAACAATTACAAGCACAGACAAGGTGAAAGATATCGGAGTCACTTTCGATTCATCGCTTAACTTTGAGGCACATGTCAGAAAAAATAAATAAAGCCAATTCGCTTATGGGGATAATTCGCCAAACTTTCGATTACATGGATGAGCAGTGTTTTTCTACAATTTTTAAGTCTCTAATCCGCCCACATATCGAATATGCTAATCAAATATGTTCTCCATACCTAAAGAAACATATCACATCTCTTGAAAATGTTCAACGTAGAGCAACCAAATTAATTCCTGGTTTCAAAGACATTTAGCGTAAAGAACGTTTACGAAAACTGAAATTACCAACTTTAGCATACCGTTGCCTAAGAGGAGACATGATTGTACTATATAAAATCCTAACAGAGAAATATGATGCAGCTGTCTCATCCAATTTTGTGACATTGAGGGTCAATGAATCAGATACGAGAGGGCACCACCTAAAAATATTTAAAGAAAGATGTCGATTAAATATAAAAAAAACCTCATTTATACACCGATGTACAGATGTATGGAACAGCCTCCCACAATCTGTGGTAGGGGCTCCATCGGTACAGTCCTTTGAGAGGAAAATAGACAAGTTGTGGCAAAATCATCCAATCAAACTAGATTACACTGCCCCACCCCTATCCTGGAAACCATCAGACGCATGCGCTCAATCTGAACTGACGATAAACGCGAGAGCTGGCATAAGAGGCAGAACAGCCTAATAGCCAGAAGAAGACCTGTAAGAACCTGTAATGATTATTTGTGCGTGCAATGTTTCTGATATAAAACACCTTATTAAAATATTGTTTTGATTGTCGACGATACTAATCAATTGTCAGTCAACAGCTGGACAAAATACCCCTGATAAAATCCCCAATCCAAGTGTATGGCATATTGGAACTTAAATATCCCAGTTCTTTGAGATGAATCTACCAAGGAATGCTCCAACTTGAACTCAGCCTTGACACATATAAACTCACTCACAATTGTGTCTTGATTTCCTGAATTTACCCATGACCTAGTGTATCACATATTGAAACTGTAGGGGCAGTGTAAGTTGAGCCACTGGGTTAGTTGAGCCACACGTTTCCCAGGACACTACAGCAGTGACAGTTACATGGTACCACCCAGTGACAGTTACATGGTACCACCCAGTGACAGTTACATGGTACCACCCAGTGACAGTTATATGGTACCACCCAGTGACAGTTACATGGTACCACCCAGTAAACAAACATGCTATTAGAACATAGTTGACAATAGTACAATACGTGCCATTTTTCACAAAGGTAAGAAAATATGAGTTCTGAATCTGAAAAAGTATTCTCAATACTCTTTTAGAGCCAAACGCGAAGAAGTTGGTACGTAGGCTTAACGCAGCTAATAGCAGGGGTGGGTTCAATTACACATAATTATATCAATTACAATTACAATAACATTTAAATTTTTAGTTCAATTACAATTACACTCATAATTTTTCAATTCAGTTACAATTACACTGTTTCAATTACAATTACAATTACATTATGCGGAACCAAATATATTCAGCATTTGTTAATTATATAGTTTTGCACTTTTGCTGAATTTTGTACACAATTGATAAACAAATATAACGGTAATGATTGTAAATTGTTGAAGAATTGTGGCTTGAATTTTGAATTGTACTAAATAAAAAGACAGCCGTTTAAACATATTTTTATTATATAAATATATATTTTAAATCTGGTATATAGACATCAATAAATGTTATATATATATATATATATATATATATATATATATATATATATATATATATATATATATATATATATATATATATATATATATATATATATATATATATATATATATATATATATATATATATATGTGTTGATGTATTTATAAACTCTTTCAAATCAATGTAGGTACTTGTCTTAACAGAGGGTACATGATTTTTGCTTATATAAAGACAGACAATGTCCACAAGGCTTCACCTCCTGTAGTTGCATAATATGTCTTGGAAAGGAAAGCATGCTGTGTGTCTGTGGCTGTAGCAGTGCTAATTATTGTTTGCTGACAGGGTGGATTAGCACCTGTCCATGGCCCTGTGTACTCTAAGGGTCTCTAACCAGACTGCAAACTGGTACAGTATTAAACAATGGTAGCCCAGACTGTCTCACTTGAGTCAACATACTGAATTGAGAACAACTAGCACAAGCTCTAAGTGGACTTTAACTCAGGGCTTCTGACTTGAAAAGATACTTCCTCTGGAAGATAACTTTGTGTAGCTTCACTGCATTCAAAAAGGGAATAGCTCAGACATACACAATGTCATAAAATATTTGACTGTCAGGCTATCTGGTGTAAATACAGCTACACAAGTGTGCACACTTTGTGCTTTTGTATTAAAAGACATACAAAACTCTGTTGATCTCAATGCTTGTACACAATTATTTGTGCTAAATTCATATAAATTACCGATTACAAAAATCAGAAATAAAAAAAAATCATAAATCAATGATTTTTTGGAGTGATTTAAATCATGATTTAAATCAATGATTTAAATAAAATGATTTAAATCAAACAACCCTGAACCTGTATGAGACTTAAATTATATTTTATTGACAGTTTGTTCAGGTAGTTTGTGATATGAAACGTACTGTAATTGATTGTAATTGATTGTAATTGAAATAAATTTTCAATTATACAAAATATAACAATTACAATTACAGCACAAATTTGAAACCAAAATCAATTACAATTACACAATTTTGCTATAATCAATTACAATTACGTAATTGGACCCAGCCCTGGCTAATAGTAATGAAGTTGAGTTAAAATTGATTTTTTTTCAAACCTTTTGTTGATTATGATTAATGTCTGCTGTAAACTATGAACATATGTGGCCAGACTTCATTGTCTGTTCACTTGGTGAGTAAACTATCAACATGTGGCCAGACTTCATTGTCTGTTCACTTGGTGAGTAAACTATCAACATGTGGCCAGACTTCATTGTCTGTGCCACTTACAAATGGTTTAACTATGCACTGGGAAGAAGATTATGTACATCACTTTGTGCATTAATGAGAAGTAAATTAAAAAAGATTATCTGTCGAAACTGGGCTAGTTGAGCCACCCAAGGGAGGGTTAGTTGAGCCCACCCAAGGGAGGGTTAGTTGAGCCACCCAAGGGAAGGTTAGTTGAGCCGCCCAAGGGAGGGTTAGTTGAGCAGCGGTTAAATAACATCAAGGAATTAATTTTTCCGAACAAATTGGGACATCCATTAGCTACAAGGCAACATATTAGCTGTTAGTTACACGGGCTGCGATTGGCCTATGACTCATAAGTGTGTTGACTTATTAGTTAAGCCTGTAGACATGTCAGAGATGTGTTGTACCCATTGGGTAGATGTGTTGGCCGAGTGGTTATAAAATATTAGTACAAGGCCTTGGTAAATTATACAAATAAAGCATTTACCCAATTTACATTAGACTGTGGGTCCACTTACCCCACACCAAGTGTTAGTTGAGCCAGCTTACCCAACACCAAGTGTTAGTTGAGCCAGCTTACCCCACACCAAGTGTTAGTTGAGCCAGCTTACCCCACACCAAGTGTTAGTTGAGCCAGCTTACCCCACACCAAGTGTTAGTTGAGCCAGCTTACCCCACACCAAGTGTTAGTTGAGCCAGCTTACCCCACACCAAGTGTTAGTTGAGCCAGCTTACCTCACACCAAGTGTTAGTTGAGCCAGCTTACCCCACACCAAGTGTTAGTTGAGCCAGCTTACCCCACACCAAGTGTTAGTTGAGCCAGCTTACCCCACACCAAGTGTTAGTTGAGCCAGCTTACCAACCCTATTTGAATCAGCAACATATACTTGTCTTTGCGTACTAGATAATTATCTTGCACAAATGTTGCTTAAATACATGCAGGTGTTCAAAACTAAAAGGGCTTAAAGTCAAGTCTAAGACTTTCTATCTGTTAGAATGTTGGTTAAAGTAGTGTTTTTAAAAGTGGCCTCACTGGTCAGTGACACCGGCAGGTAGTTCCAGTCAGGAGTGACCGTCTTGATGTGAATGGTTAGTGCATGTATTACCCTCTCCCTGGTCTTTCTCAGCAGAAACTTATTTATTTATCTGGCCGATATGATGAAGGTGGAAGTAGCAGAACCTGATGATCATAGTGTTGGCAGACATGTCCAAATATATACAATACCTGTTAATCAACTCGGTTATCCTTCTCTTTTCTATATGCACAACTTGTTAATTCTGGTTTGCAAATATCAAATACTTTCTTCTGAGTAGACTGAGGTATAAACTTTTATCATTTGTAGATTTGTTCAACTGACTCTTCATAGTTAAATCAAAATCACTGATAGAGATCACAAAACTAAGTAGGTTCAGTACTGAACCTACATTGTACCCATGCTGAGCAACGATTCTGTGCACAGTTATCCATATCCATGCGAAAACTTCTCTTATAAGTCTCTGACAAGACATCTTGTCAAACGCCTTAGAGAAATCTGGATAAGTACACCCAGTGCATGTTCTTCTTCAATAAATCAAGTACCATCTTAGATTTTCAATTGGGATGTCAAATCACAACCTTTGATGCAAGCTTCAAGTCAGTGAACACAGATTACAAGTTCATTTATTGTAGCCACTCGCTGGAGATCATTCCATCCACCCCGCGTCTTCAGAACATACTGAATACATTATTACCTTAAGCTAAACAAAGGAGGGCTATAATTGTCAAGGCAATTTCTCCAATTAAATAATTTGCAACAATTCATGCAAACTGCCTTATCAAATCCATCTATGTACATATGTATATATATATATTTATGTATAATTAAAAAATAGCAATACGTAAATGCCTTCACAGAACTTACAAGTCTTATATCATGAACACAGACACTGAATGTTCAGTTGAATTGTCATTCCTTGCATACACATCCATGGCTACAGCTAAACAGTCCGGCCATTTGCACCACTTCTATTTGACACACAGACGGAAGAGAGTCGTGGAAGACTGGTGCATGCTTAGAGACACTACCCAGACTCATGACTGTGACAAAGGGATGTAGAAGTGTATAACGACTGCTTGCTTGGTTGCAAGCAATCAGTGTCGCCGCGGTGGAATATGTGGACTAGCATCTGTCTTGAGTGCTTCAATGTTCTCGTACAGCTGACTGGGTGGTTCTTCTGGTAATCTGCAGGAACAACGGCCAGAATGTTACGTCATGATAATGGATTCATTGATACTACTGAGCTGTGACACCCAAAACTGTAGTGAAAACTGTTCAAAAACTAACATACAAATTTACGAAGTTTACTCCCCATTTAAGATGTGTCTGTTTGGTCAAACTCTCATTTCACAGACGATTGTCGCTATCTCCTTTTATTACTAAACTCTTCAAAATGATTTATATTTAAGGTGTGTGTACCTGTCCAACTTAAAATTTCACTTCACTGACAATGGTCACTATCTCACCGTATTAAGAACTCTACAAAATGAACTTCTCTTTGACAAAGTTGTTCCATCTTGTACACTTACTTTGGAGGCGGTCCTCTTTTCGTTGACATTCCTTTGTTGTTGCAATACTTAGAGCTGCCTAGCTTCAGACTACATGCCTTTGAGATGGCAGATGGCAGTTCCCCACCGCCAGCGGCCTCCACGGAATACTTGATGTTCTTGTAGTCTCGCTGACTCCTCTGTTGGCAAATTACACATGTAATACCACAAACACATTATAGAGGAAAACAGATCTGAATAATGAAATAAAATAGCTGAAGTGGCACAACAGAATACATTGTTGCATGATGTAATATGTTCTTCGGAGATTATGCTATTGGACATTGGTTCCCTCCCAATTTATGGTTAGGTGCCTTGATGTTGGTGATATACCCTCCAGGTAGTAAACATTATGACCACAAAGATGTAGAAAATGTGTTGTTATAATTCTTTCTTATACTGATTGACAAAAACAATTATATTAACTGCATCCAAGAAAGATATCAACCTACAGTTCTGAAAAAAACATGTTCACTTACATAGTTCCTAGCAATGAGAAATGAGCGAGTGAGAAGAAATGTTACAAACCTGTTCGGCCTGCATACGTTGCAAGGTGGTGTCAATGTAGTGCCTCACTGCCAGGTAGATGAATCTGTACTGTGCCTCAGTTTGCACCATTCCTGACCTCTGAGCCCGCACCATCAGTGTCATCTTCTGTACATCAATCTCACAGTCCAAGCCTGGAAGAATAACACATTCCATTCTACTTGTTGCTATCAAACACCCAAGTACAACAATTGTATCTTTGTGTATCTCAAGAAATTACATTTTGACGTTATCTATACATGTTGTTAAATGAATATCAACATCATGAAGAGAAAAGTATTGTTTCAACAAATGACCCTGACAGTCCAGTCACAGACCCTGGCAGTCCAGTCACAGACCCTGACAGTCCAGTCACAGACCCTCACTGTCCAGTCACAGACCCTGACAGTCCAGTCACAGACCCTCACTGTCCAGTCACAGACCCTGACAGTCCAGTCACAGACCCTCACAGTCCAGTCACAGACCCTGACAGTCTAGTCACAGACCCTCACTGTCCAGTCACAGACCCTCACAGTCCAGTCACAGACCCTCACAGTCCAGTCACAGACCCTCACAGTCCAGTCACAGACCCTCACAGTCCAGTCACAGACCCTCACAGTCCAGGCCTGGCGAATGCCTTCTTCTTCTCGTGTCACTACACTTTTCCTGCAACCACTACAGCACACAGACTCTGGCACAGGAGTTGTACACCGCCAAGTCATCTGGACTGCAGGGCTCTGGTAGGAGGGGACATTGTAGCAGATGTTCCATCGTTTGGGGTGCTCTCCACAGTCACATTCAATGTTGGCTTCCTGGCTATACCCCCACCTTTGCATCAAGTGTCTGCAGTGCCCAAGTTGGCCAAGGCTCTCTGGCTCCCTTTGGCAGGGACTCCTCAGGGACACGAATGTCACAAGACACTTTGTGAGGTCTTGACTGCAGGTGCATTGATTCTGCAGCTGTGTAACTTACCATCTGCAACAGCATGAAGGAAGCTGTTCCTGGACTTCAACCTCTTGGGTGCTGGCTTATGTAGGAATAGGGAGTGGCAAGGAGTTGGACCTTTGCCTTTGTTTTCCAGGTACACTGACTTAGGATTGTGAGTCAGTGTTCTCCCATTCCAACTGGCATTGAGTGTTCAGTTTACCTCCTTGTGCTTAAGGTGGAATGCACTGATTTGCGTCTTCTCTGGGTTTGTTGACGGCACGGTAATTGGTTAATCCATCGAGTGCATCCTGTTTTGAAGGATTGCTCCTGAGATGCAATGCAGAGATTGTTGGCATATAGGAAGCTTCTGGTGTTTGGATGTATCGGTTGGTCATTTGTGTAGATATTAAACAGTAAGGGAGCAAGAACGTTGCTTTGAGGTAGTCCATTCTTCTGTCTATGCCATCTGCTGTCTACTGGCCAGCATGTTTTGAATCAATTTGTTAGTCTTACATCCTTTGTTATCTGGAATAACTTCTGCACAAGAATCCTGTGACAAGTCAACGGCAACAGTTATTGACCCTTTCTTATATCCATCCTAATTTAATTGAGTGAGATTCTGATTTGTACAAGATTTTCTGAAAACTAGTTGCTCGGGAATGAGATGTTGATTCACAACGGGATGCAAGTGATTTAGAAGTAGTCTCTCGTATAGTTTGTACGTGTGGCAAAGCAGGGCAATGTGTCGGAAGCTCTTGGAGTAGGCGGGATCTTTTTCAGGCTTCAGTATAGCCACTATTCTAGGTTGTTGTTGGTACTCAAGCAGATGTTGAACATGTCTAGTAGCTATGGAAGAGCTACTGGTCCCAAATGTTTGAGTTGTTCACTGAGGTTGTCACCAAATCCAGCTATGTTCTGTTTCATCACTCCTACTTGATGCCAAGTAGGAGTTCAATCATGGTGAAAGGTCTAGTGAAGTTACAGTCGTCCTGGTTACCTTCAGCAGACTTTGGAAGTTTAACTCTGTTGGGACGATGCCGTGGGTGTCCTCGACTGTTCACGAGGAGCTGGTGAGTAATGTGATCTGCTATGACCTCATGACGAGGTTGTGTTATTGTGTTGTCCCAACATCATTATGGTCTTCCATGCTTTTCTGCTGCTGTGGGTCATGTTTGTAGACTCAAACAGCTCTTGCCACTTGTTGCATCACTCCTCTGATATGGTGTTCATCAGTCTCTCTCCAGTTTCCAGGATGTCATCCCCACAGGGATTTGTTTGGTAGCAGTTGATGTAGTCCTTGTGTACATCCTTAGCATCCTGTGACATTCCAGGGATGTACTTCATCCTACAGCCTCTCAGGATATTGATCCTAGAGGACTTTTTCACCCTCTTCACAAAAACATCATAGTTAGCTAGAGAAGCTGGTAGGTTTTTGATTGAAGTATTTAAGTCTACTGAAAATTTATCCCAGTTTGTCTTTTTTAGGTTGAAACAATGGCAGAAGGGAACTGCATGAGGGGCAACCACTGTATGGACTTTGATTCCAATTGGTCGGTGCTGGGAGTCTGGGTTTGGGTCCAGGACTATTTTCTCACATTGGTTAGCAATACGGTTTGAGGCAAATACGCATGTTGCTATCAGCTGCTATTGAAGGAACTTGGAAGCTTTTGAATCGTAGATGAGCAATAGCTGACTTTCAACTAATTCCTCATCATCGTTTGTGTCTGAACATCCCCAAAGTACATTGTGGCTGTCAAAGTCACTGGTCAGCACATTTACAGGGTTATCAGTGAAGTCAGCTGGGATGGAGACCTCATTAGTTGGCCTGTAGATTGCGTTTACAGAGATCCCCATAAACTACATGTTGAGGACTTGCGGAATGCCTTATTCTACTTGTTGGTCTGAAACATCTTTGTAAACTATTTGATATCAGTTGTCAACACATCATCTCATTTGGCATTTGGATGATTTTTGAACAAGGAAATTACAGCCTGTATTAGCATTTAAAATGTTGGGTATCTTGGGAACCTGACGTTGGGTGGTCTATTTTGGGCAGTTTTTTTGGATGGTGATGTCTGATCACCTGCTCTTACCTTGTTTTTTTATCTGCTGCAGGATCATATCGATGACAAGCACTGTCCCCGTCCGGCCAATGCCAGCGCTGAAGCGAGGCAACAATAGTCTCAGAAACTTTATACACGAAAACATTTATTACATATATCATACAAGCACGCATATATAGTCAAGTCCTATAAATTACTACACAAGCAACATGTGAGCCAAGCAGATTTAACTGGTGATATTTTTATTAGTGACACAGAACACATGTTGTGATGCTTACCTGCAGTGAACAACAACTGGGCCTGCATCAGGTATAGACTCCTGTTTGTCACCTATGTCTTGAAGGAAGCTGAGTACACAGCCAGGATCAGAGGGAACGCCGTGGTCAGGCCACGCTTTGAAGTGGAAGTGGTAGACTTTCTTTGGAGGTTCTGGGTCAACTATTGGGTCCTAAAACAAGACATCACATGGCTATCAATTCAGTCACTAGGAATACATGATATCATTTTATTATTTACATTTCTTACGAAAACAAGGAAGCATTACACACATACATTACTTTGGAAAGACAACATTGATTCAGCTAGAAATAAAGTGCTTTAGGACCATCGTGATGTGGGACAGTGGGTCAAGGGTCAAGGATAAATCACCCAGCTTGCTGCACTGTTGCATCAAGTTCTATTTCATCGCCAGTAGGCGGTGGCGAGAGCAAGGCCAGCGCCAAGAACCATGTGACTCTGCTCTGCATCACGTGCTTGATGGGTAACCGAGCATTCATTGGTGAGTGATACCATTGAACTGTCAGACAGATGTAATAATGTTTTATTTCAGGCAAGAGCCCATAATATTATAAATACGTACAGGTTAAAAAAAACATACATATACACACATGATGAACAATAGAGGTACATGTAGTGAGAAAAATATATATATAAATAAATAGACCTGGCTTGATATTCAGACATCTAGAAAATTTGTTGGACTATGGCTAATATGGAACTGAATTACTGGACAAGGAAATCACATACAATTATTACATTACTTTGGAATAACAAGAAAGCCACACTCTTATGCTACTATAGAATAACGAGAAAGCCACACATTTATGCTATTATGGAATAACAAGAAAGCTACACACTTACACTACTATGGAATAACAAGACAGCCAAACACATATGCTACTTTGGAATAACAAGAAAGCCACAAATTTATGCTACTTCAGAATAACAAGAAAGCCACACACATATGCTACTGTGGAATAAAAAGACAGCCACACACGTACACTACTATGGAATAACAAAAAAGCCACACACTTATGCTACTGTATAACAAGAAAGCCACACACATAAGCTACTATGGAATAACAAGAAAGCCACACACATAAGCTACTATGGAATAACAAGAAAGCCACACACATAAGCTACTATGGAATAACTTGACAGCCACACACGTACACTACTATAGAATAACGAGAAAGCCACATAGATATGATACTATGGAATAACAAGACCGCCACACACTTACACTACTATGGAATAACAAGAAAGCCACACAATCAACAATGGAATAATGAGAAAGCCACACAGATATGCTACTATGGAATAACAGGAAAGCCACACACTTACATATATATACTATTGAATAACAAGAAAGCCACACACTTATGCTACGTTGGAATAACAAGACAGCCACACACATACGCTACTTTGGAATAACAAGACAGCCACAGACTCTACTATGGAATAATGAGGAAGCCACATACATACGCTACTATGAAATAACAAGAAAGCCACGCACTTACGCTACTATGGAATAACAAGAAAGCTATATGCTTACGTTACTTTGAAATGACACATCAAACTCTCGCACAACGTGGTCTTGTGTTGTGTTCTCCGAGATGTTTTTCACTCTCAATGTGCCTGTATATACTTCCATCTCCTTTGTTTCCTGTTCATCTGGCCAGTACTTTACACATTTGTTCTACAAATCAGTAGTTGTCGCTATCAACCCTTCATGTTTTCCATATAACGTCATAAATTCAATGCAAGAATTTCTTAACAAGGTGATGTATACAATATAAAAACGTTTTTAATTATGACATTTATTATGGATAAAATACTTCTTTACTCGAACAGTTCCTCAGTTTTACTTGGAATTATCAATAAAATTATTATGAAAATTTCTGTTCTGAATTGACATTCCTTCACATTTATATAGGTACGTTAGCAAGAAAGGCTTAGACAAAAGGCAATTAAATTCTTAACTGAATTACATTTCTGGATTATATGGTTATTATTTTATGATTTAGATATTTAATGTTAATAATGTAAAACAGTGATTGCATTTTATGTCACATCTTCAGGTTAACATACAAAAGTGGCCGACTGCCCATTTTGAATATTCATATAAACAATGTATTTGGGTGTCCAACTCACCATAGGCAAACAAATCATGTTATCAAATGCTTCAGTAAAGTGATATAAGGAAATGACCAATCCGGAAAAGTCCATTCACAAATTATGCCTATTTATTTTATTTCACCTGTCTGAAACAAACTTGTTTCATATTAAAATACACTTAAATTGATGGAATTTAAACAAAATAAAAACTGCACCATCATTTACATCATGCAACAATTTGCACACAGTTTGTTCGTGGTGCAGACAGGCTTTGTCAAAAGATCCTTTTTAATCTTACTGAATTGTCCACTTTCACTTATCTACAATGACTTTGCTAGTTAGTTGTTAACTGGCCAACCTTTCCCCGTTCAACAAGCTTGGTTGTCATGACAATGATGCGGCTGTTCTGTTGCCAGATCATTCGCCAGAAGTCGGTGACAGTCGTTTGAAGACAGCCCTGAGTGGCGATGTACTTGCGCTTGCACTCAGGCAGCTCTCGATTCTAGTAGCAAACACAACCAAGATATTACGCTATTGTACACAACATTACACAAACAAAATCAGATATAAGTCTACCTCATACATGTTAAGTTTTTACAATTCAAATGCAGGAAATTTATGCATAACATGATGCCACCATTTAAAAAATAAAATCAAAGAATTATTTTCAAATAACATTTATTTGCACTGTACAGAAGTATACATTTAAACTAGAATGTTCATCATCCGAAGAATGTTAATTAGAAAAACTGGTAGAAATAACTGTTAAAACAATTGATAAAATATGAGATATGGGGTTTATAACAGCAGTTAACATCGAACAAATAAAATGAGATAAAATGATATAATACGAGATAAAATACGAGATATGGGGGTTCACAACAGAGGTAAACATAAAAAAATATATAATTTAAAAGTGATCATGACATTTCTCATTATTTAATTAATTCTGGAAGTTAATAGTAGGAATGATATTCTCCAAATTGCTCTGTTAGCAGAATAATGAATTAAACAACCATTATAATGTTTTGTAAATATACCAAGTAAAGACCCACATTTCAAACCAATGTGCTGCCAGACATCTGATCACAGCTCTCTCATATTGTGATCTGTCACTCTGACCAAGACGAACAACGTGTCATGTTCTCATCGATCAAAATCACAGATTGATGCAACCCAATAGTACGTGCAACGTGTTCAGGTGCAAGCCAGATCTGTTATTTTACACGTTCTTACCTAATCATAAAAACGACCACCTTTCAACACGAAACTTCTCAAATCTCTAGTACATAACAATGGCTAACCTTGCGAAAAATTAATATTATCTTACATAAAACATGCAGAATTTAAGAAATGGTAATGCTGAAGTATCCTGTATCACGACAGCAGTTCTTCTGTAACAATATAATAATTTAATGATAATTTGGCACTAATGCTTCCTCAATCATGCATGTTTTATGCATTAAATGAAAGGTCTTCATGTGCAATAGATATTCTAAAAGTCCAACAGTCATAGATGATCGTTTTCTTGATTATGTCTGCAAGTGTAACATCACCAAGATTTCAGGTTATTGTCTGGCCAATTTTTTTTTATCTGGCTAACCCACTACTGGGGGACATTGGTTGCACATCTTTAGGAAAGAACTACAGAACTGAACCCTAGAACCAGCCGAGTATTTCAGTACTGAATGCTTCCACTCACCGTAATTATATTTGCATTAATGTAGTCTGACCCAGGCACATTTGGATCACCATCCTCTAATATAACTCTGTTAAAATCAACTGCAACATAATCACAGAAAATGTCATTTTGTGATGTTCAATCTATACAAAAAACATTAACATCAAGGTACCTTTAGTAACAGCAAAGAATTTGCTACAACATAACTTGTGGTTTTGTGCTACAGCAATGCAGTACGTTTGAATAATCATTGCTGTATCATAACTGTATCATAATACTGGTAACTTTGACAGTGTTTTTAAGATTCAGCTCATACGAACAATGCATAATGTCATATGGACAATTCCTGATTCTTTTTTACACTTTGTCAATAAATATTATGTAGACATCTCATATGGGAAGAACAGAATTTCACACAGGTGATTTTCCTGTACAAAGGGCCTAAAAAAGACAGTTAGCACACATACAACAATCTAGAAGTCTTGCTGTTAGTAATAGTAAAATTACACTGTATTCTCCTAACAACAATGCAGCATAGTCATTTTTTATAACTGTATACTAACAATGTTCATAACTTATTATTATTAGCTTAGACATAACAGAAACAATAATTGTTCTCACATGGCAATATATTTTTGTATCTATTCTTGGGTTTATTTTCATCCCGTTTTCCATCCTTCCTTGCGTGCAACTGCTTCGTCTCCTGCTGCCCAAGCATCTGCACAAAATAGGGTCATAAAATAAAGATGGTCATCACAGCCATGTTTGAGATGGAACTCAAGCAAGGGACCATAAGTGAAAACTTAAAAAAAATTGCTGAGTAGGGCTATTGCTGAGTAAACCTATTGCTGAGTAGGCCTATTACTGAGTCGGCCTATTCAGTATTTAGCACATCAGATAATATTTACCCAGATATTCCATGACAATGACAATACGGGACAGTTTTGCCATCATATTTATAGAAATTATTATAACTGATGAGAAGGTTGATGGTTTGTTTTTGTCTTCAAGATGGATGCCTTACTTCAAACTCCTCCCAGAATCCTTTCTTTGAGTTCTTCTGTTCCTTATTCATGCCGTCTTTCTCCAGTTCTTTCACTCTGTCGCTGATCCCAGATGCGGTGATGCGTGTCGCATTGAAAGGCTGGTAAATTCACAGACATTTTTATCATGCTCCTACTAAGGTGATCAAAATAACTTTAGCTGTGCCAGGATCACATGAAAGAAATAATCATCTTAAGCACAAAGATTGGGTTTTAGATGATTACAAAGGTGAAACTATTTTAAAATCTTACTTCAATACTGCCATAATATTTAATCTAAGGTCAGTTTTATCAAAATGATATTCCCAGCATAGAAAGTTTCTAATGAAAATATTAATGCAGCCTTCATGAGTCTTTTGAACGTAGCTAATATGCAGTCATTATTTTGCAAATTTTCATTTGTAGAAACAACGCATTCCTGATTTCAGGAAAATTACTTTTGCTTGCCTACAAAGCTGTAGAAAAAAAGATTACATAAACTACATATCATATCACTCTTTGATCAAATCCTTTAATTTAAATTGTATACGTATAAAATTGTAAAACCAAAAACAACTTTGCATGACATTCACAGCCTGACATATTGTTGAAATATTTAAAGCTATCTAAATAAGTGTGACCTTCTAATGATTTATTACCCACCGGATACAAATAAGTCATTTGTTATTCTTCAACTTTCCAATACAGTGGACTCCACTTAGCAGAATGACTTAACTTTCCAATACAGTGGACTCCACTTAGCAGAATGACTTAACTTTCCAATACAGTGGACTCCATTTAGCAGAATGACTTAACTTTCCAATATAGTGGACTCCACTTAGCAGAATGACCTAACTTTCCAATACAGTGGACTCCACTTAGCAGAATGACTTAACTTTCCAATACAGTGGACTCCACTTAGCAGAATGACTTAACTTTCCAATATAGTGGACTGCACTTAGCAGAATGACTTAACTTTCCAATACAGTGGACTCCACTTAGCAGAATGACTTAACTTTCCAATACAGTGGACTCCACTTAGCAGAATGACTTCAGACCAGCGCAATTTGATTCTGTTAAGTGGATGATTCTGTTAACTGGATGATTCTGTTAAGCGGTGCACTTTGATACAGAGGAAATAAGAAATGATTCCGTTCCACATGATCACTCACTGTTTTCAAGGTGACCACAGACCCAGTCGTCTCGACCATGGGATTTTCCTTGTAGTACTCAACAAGATCTGTCAAAGTATCGAAGTGTTCCCCGCCACCAATCTCATACTTGTCTTCCTGCAAACAAAATGTGTCAAAGCTGATCAATGTAGATATCTTCACTTAGATACCACTATCTCTTATCCCACTTTAGAAACCCATATGGCTTGGAATCTATGAGAGTGAGAAAGTTTGCAATGTAAGAATGTTAACAAGAAAGTTTCAAATCAATTTAAACACTACCGTTATGATTATTGAAATTACAATTACCCCTGCGAATTCCCAAAGCATTTCATGAACATATGAACCTGCAACTGTATCAAAGTGACTAGTATTCTACTTGTTGTTCTTTTTTGTTCCACTTAAACCTGCCCACAATACTAAAAGAATGTTTTATTATTATAAGGGTAGCCTCACAATAGCTATGGTCTTAGCGATGGTCTCCCTGACAATAGCGACCAGGGTATGGTCTTAGTAATGTAATGGTCTCCCTGACATTTTTTTTACATTTTACTCTGTACACTTTACTGTCTGAATTATTAACTTTATGCATGCAACAACATTGGTGTACATGTTTTTGGTCAAATAAACTATTCTATCCAGTGAAATTACTCGTAATTACATATAACTGACTACTGAGAGTTGTGTTTACATTCTTGAGGCAACATGGTAACTCACCCTGCATTTTATCATGACATGTGTGACTTTCTCCTCTGTGCGCACTGAGAGCACAAAGTCTCCTGGTTTGCTCTGACTTGCCCGTACTAAATAACTACCATGTTTCCCCTTTTCCATAAGCAGTTTCTCTGCAGTCTTTCCTGGAATCTGTCCGTGGAACCATCTGTAACAATATGGACAAATAGAGCACAGCATCCTTTATAATCACAGAGGAAATGTAGTATCAGAATAAAGGTTGTGCATTATATAGCATTACTAAAATACAGCTGGAAGCCTACAGCTCATCACACTCATAAAACATGTGCATATTTGGTATATCCAGAGATGAAGTTTCTTCTTAAAGAGACATGAAGAGGTGATTATAACCAGGAAAAGTAAAATAAGAAAACGGGTAAATATGTAACCTTTCATGAACTCATACCCTAGGTAGACCAGTGATGTTCACGTAAACTTTAATTAAAATAAATTAATAACTGACTATATTATACTATATTAAATTTTCCGACTTCTGTTACAATGTTTTCATTATGGAAATGAATTTATTCAGCAAGCTAACTCAAAGTAAATGACATGGTAAATGATACAACACAAGGTAGGCCAATTCTGATTGTCTTCCTAAACAACAGCAATCAGAATATGCGGTAATAATATTATAGACACTCTAGAAACTCAAGACATACATGAAGAAGAATTGTACCCACCATTCTGTGGTGGTCGGCTGATAAAGGGGGTATTTGAGGACACCTACTGTTTTGTGGGGGGTCAGCTGACAGGAGGTGGTATCTGAGGACACCCACTTTTCTGTGGGGGTTGGCTGACAGAAGGGCGTATCTGAGGACACCTAGTGTTCTGTGGGGGTCGGCTGACAGAAGGGCATATCTGAGGACACCTACTGTTCTGTGGGGGTCAGCTGACAGAATGTGGTATCTTAGGACACCTACTGTTATGGGGGGTCGGCTGACAGAAGGGGGTATCTGAGGACACCTACTCTTATGTGGGGGGTTGGCTGACGAAGGGGGTATCTGAGGACATCTAACATTCTGTTGGGGGAGGGGGTCAGCTGACAGGAAGTATCTCAGGACACCTACCGTTCTGTGGTGGGGTCGGCTGACAGAAGGGGGTATCTCAGGTGAATTATCTCGCCACTCTTCTCCTTCAGTATGCCACAGTTCTCTGTGTAGTGCTCTACAAGCTCGGCCAGGGTGGCAAACTTCTCACCCCCGTACAGGTCATAGTAATCGCCTGTGTTCTGTATCTTGATGTGTGTAACGTCACGGTCTCGTCTGTAACATGACAAGGTCACTTGACTGTGCATCTGCGCTTCAGAATCTTTCTCCAAGTAATAACCAATTGCATTCCCTCTGAATAGACTGAGATGGTGGTGGAGTAGCACAAATAGACTGAGATGGTGGTGGAGTAGCACAAATAGACTGAGATGGTGGTGGAGTAGCACAAATAGACTGAGATGGTGGTGGAGTAGCACAAATAGACTGAGATGGTGGTGGAGTAGCACAAATATTCGGACAAAGCTGTAGGCCATGTCCAATTATTTGTGCTACCCTGCTAGCCACCGAGGCCATTGCATGGGGGAGGGAAATTGCAAATGTACCATTTTATGTTTAATTCACACGTCTAATGATTTTAGCATTAGTTGGGGACTATGTTCTCTATTGTCGCAGTTGATTTTAAAACAATTGAAATGTTCATCTGACAATTTGTATGCGATGATGTAAACAATAGTTCCGTCATCATCGCACATGCCATTTTGTATGTGATGACGTAAAGAACTACCTTGTCTGAAATGTATAACTGAATGTAATAAGTTTGAAAATGATGTTACAAAATACTGTCTCAATGACAGCGCTGACATTTGACAGTGGTACAAAATAGTTATGTCAATGACATATTCAACCCTTTAACAATAAAAGTTGAAACTGTTCATGGTAAGAAGCAAGGAATAGACTACATCACTCTCATCTTTGTATTCTCATAATCCTAAATTCCATAGTGGGCACATATATATCTTGACTAGAAGCATGACTAAAAGATTTAGCCGGTTTTGTGAAAACCGATGAATGTCTAAACAGGTAACCAACCTGACAGAGAGTGTGAAATCTCCAGGTTGACTTTTACTTGGTCGTGCAAGGAAGCTGCCATCAAACCCTTGTTCTAACAGCAACGTTTCTGCTTCAATTCCACTGATGTTTCTGTGAAACCACCTGCAATAAAAACACACATCCAATGTAAGTGTTGTTTCCTAGTTTTGCTCACACAGACGCTCAAGAACGTCACATGGTCAGAACCTATTTTTACAATTTGTTTTTTCACAACCTACCTTAAAAGTAATATCATTTTTATTAGGCATATGATTACAAAGTGACAGCTCAATCCATGGCCAAGCTAACACATGTTTATGAAAGATTGTCATTAATAATTTTGGAAAATTAAACTGGGCAGAGCACGATACCATATGGGCAAAATAAATGCCCTAAAATGAGTATATAACCTATAACGTATTTTGTCAGGCAACACAATGAGTGACAACCACACAAAACATTACAGTGATTAACAATTCCTAAGGTGTCTACATTACTCACAGGTATTCCTTCCTGGTTCTCGCCACCTGGTTGGTCAAAGTCAACTATACATAAGGCACTTGCTTTTTTGCCAATGCAAGAGGACGTTTGTAAAAACGTGAAATCCCATCAAAACTGAAGTTCACATTTATTTATCCCGAATGAACAAAGAAGTTGGTTAGATAGTGCACCTATGAATCACTGCTATTTGTAGAACAAAATATGACATATATAACAATTTATTTGCTATTGCTTCGCAGTAGTTTTAACCATATGTGACTCCTTAATCAGTCTCTGGCACAAACCTATATGATACCCCATTTCATTATTGTACACCTGATTGTGGACATGGAGTCTGGTTTCAGCACAACCAAGGCTAACATTACAAATGAAATAGCTTGATCACAGGACAAGCTATAGCGATCATATTTCACATTGTAGCTAAGTCCATGATAGTTAGACAACACAATGTACATAAAAGCCACATAAACGGCAGTAGTGACGACATATAGCGAATTCACGAAGCCTGCGTTATAGTGCTTATTTATGGATAAATGGCCAATTCCATGCCAAAATTACCATCACGTAAACAAATGAAATCATATTATATTATTTCAACACTGCTTCTAACGAAAGCAGAGCATTTTCGGTAGCAAAGATGACTTCTTAAAGTAATCAAAATATGCCACTTTTAATTCAAAATGCAACATTAAATCATGTAACATTAACTTAATAATACTTGCTCCGAAGGCAAGGTGGAACAGATTTGTAGGGCAACAGTACAGCAGTATAATTAAATAATAAGTTAAGTGCAACATCAGAAAAGGTGCTAGATGTCCTGTCACCATGTACTGCGTACATACAATGTATTTCCATCCCACCCATACAAACAAAGTGGTATTTTTACTTACAGGCTGTCTATCTGCAGACCATTTCAAATACAACTGCAGCAATTTACAGATAAGACATGCAGGATCAACTGTTTAAATATATAAAAAAAAACAGTTCACCAAACTATCACTGACAGTGCAAATGTAATTTTTTTGTTTTGTGCATTTAAACCTGAAGAAGAAAGGAAGAAGGCAGTAGAAAAAAAATTAAATACTGTACAATTGTACATAACATTATTATATATAATAATGGGAGGTTTAGTACTGCATTATTAACTTGCAGTGCACTGTGCCTGGTGCACAGACACCATATACCACTGGTCTGAGTGAAACCTTGTTCTGTAGCAAGGCACTTGCCTATTGCTTCCACGTATAGGTGAGAGTCAACGCTGTCAAAAACGTTGCTTTTCTAGGTTATTTGGAACATTATTAATATGCACTAAACACACATATTTCATGGCTGTAATAATTTATATATATATATATATATATATATATATATATATATATATATATATATACATACATATATATCACAAAAGTTACTTGACAATAACAATATATAAATATGGAATTATGAAGACTGTGTGGTGAAAACTGTAACATCACGTGACATCATTCACACGTTGGTTACGGCAATACTACTTAATATTTGACAATACATTTATTCTCAGTCAATTATTTGGACCGCATCTTCTGCTTCTTGACAGCAGTATGCAAAGCCAAACGGTTTGTCATAGAATACACATGTAAAACTGTTAAACCTTAAGATATTAGGTGCTTTTGTGCAACACAAATTTGTGTCCGACCTGTGAAACAACTCGTCATAAGTAATGAGATTCACAATTTTGCATTCAATGTCTCATGGCAAAGGTCTGAATTTCTATGTAAATTTTCATAATCCTTAGCAATGAAACTTATTAAACAAAATGTCCCTCTTTTTTTGCGAAAATGAGATATGATCTATTTGTGTGTGTGTCGCTGTAATATCTGACTTTTATCGAATAACGTATGAAACACGGTCAGTGATAGGTCAACAGTATCAACCAATGAGATTTCCTGCTGGAAAGCAGTATAAGCACGTTAAAGATTAACTTTACTTTTGGAATAAAGTGTCTTCACAGTTCTCCAAATTATGCTATTGAATTTTACTGAGGCCCATGGGTTGGGAGACTATGCAGCCTGCAGCACTTGGAAAATATTTTCATGCCAAAGAAGCCTCCAGGGGTTGACAGCTATGCTATACTGGTTTGGAGTGTTCAAGTATGCCTACGCAACGTGGACAAGAGAATAGACAGAGACGTTTCATCAGTGCCACAGGATTTAACTTTAGTTTAGAAGCGACTGACTGAATGGAGTGACAGAGGAGAAGAGTTTAGTTTAGGAGCGATTGACTGAATGGAGTGACAGAGAAGAGTTTAGTTTAGGAGCGACTGACTGAATGGAGTGACAGAGGAGAAGAGTTTAGTTTAGGAGCGACTGACTGAATGGAGTGACAGAGGAGAAGAGTTTAGTTTAGGAGTGACTGACCGAATGGAGTGACAGAGGAGAAGAGTTTAGTTTAGGAGTGACTGACTGAATGGAGTGACAGAGGAGAAGAGGATGAATATTAAACTACAGTCAAACAGCTCTCGTCCAATCCCAGGGTCCGTGATTTTTAAATTGCAATTTAATATATGCATATCCAGTTGAGCTTGAAATATAACTTATAAGACTGTTCAGCAGGGTCCCAAACGGTTTGGCCCATGGCGGTTTTAGCCTACGCCGTCGCTATTGAATTCAGCTATGGTTGATTTGGCATAGTAGTGGAATTTTAAGCAGCGGAATTCTACGAATGGTCTGATTTAATAAAAAAAGGAAATTATGATGGCACAAAGAAACATATGTACACGCTCACACACTAATATTGTAATAATAATATAATTATAATTATCATAGAGCAATAATCACCAAATTACGGGAAGCGCTTGACATAATATAATAATGATCAAAACTGAAGTAATTAATGTCTAAAAGAAATGTATATGAATAAAAATAATAATGTATTGTGTTTGAATATATATATATATATATAAATTTATATATGTGTGCTTAATAAAATAAAGTAATAAGATCATAACACATCCGTATGTTTTTCAAGTTTAGCTAGAATTAATTAATTAGAATATTTGTTCGAAAACACTAATAATTTAACATATAACATTTAACAAGATTTGCCATCCAAGCCAAAGGTCCAGATGGCAAGTGGCCAAGGAAACCATTGGCTTATCGAGAGTCCCAAATATTTATCTATGTGTAACCCAATTTGACAATTTGTTCCATTCATTTATTGTCCTCTGTGAGAACGAGTACTTCCTGATATCTAATCTACACTGATCCTTTACGAATTTTACTTTATGTCCTCTAGTTCTACTATCTTTCTTGAGTGAGAAAAATATATTTCTATCAATATTTTCATACCCATTCAATATTTTAAAAACTTCAATCTGAAATGAAATTTATTAGACCAATAATTACAAGTACATATTATAATTTTGTATATACAATTGGTCAGGAGACTCTGTTATTAAATGCCGCTAGAGCCACCTTGAATAATAATTATAGCATAATAATAATACATTTACAGAGTAATTTAGCTAATAATACATGAACATGCCATAGTAAAGATTATAGTCAAAAGTTTCTACAGTAACTGACATATACATGTGCACATATGCACACAAAAAAACTAAAACTAAATGTTTCAATAGACTTTAAATTTATTTTAAAGACAACATTAAATCTGCCAAGATATAATTAGCTAGTAACTACAAGGCAACTTATACATAGGGGTTATGGTAGTTCAGTGGTTGTGAAGACGGTCGTGAAACCAGTTTAGGGCCGAAACATCCGACACCCGTTCAGCGTTTCACCAATTCGCAATCAGTTGCTCGTTGCGGCTACAGCACAGGCCAGTGAGCTAGATTGCATGTAGTGATGTAGGCATACTATGTTTAATGGCAGAAACCAAGACAAGAGAGATACTATGACAAATTAATTATTATTGCCATGACAGGACGCCGGCGACTGCCTCTCAGTCAGTGACACTGTCACTGGCTTCCGAGTGAAGTCACCCAGCCCGAGGCCCAGCTCGAATCTCGATCGTGTAGTCACTCGTTTTGAAACTGGTGGTTTTGTGAATAGCATCAAATTAATAGGTTGCTTTATTTAGATTATGTAGGTAGGCACTATCATATATTGGTATATGTGGAACAAGATCATTGGAATTACCTTCGCGAAGACATGATTTAGTAAAATGTATGTTCCTTTTCCAGAATCAACACCAAGTTGGGCCTGCTCCGGAAGCAGATGTAACAGCGACAGCCTCGTTTTGGCGTAATGAGGTTCACTTACCGTCAATCTATATATAGATCAGTGCAGAAAACATAGCCAACAGAGGGCTCCACTTAGCACATAAGTTTGTCTTATGCGTCCAAAACGAGGCCGTATGATCTTTTACTTTCTGACCTAACCATGAAAATTACCACCTAGAGCACCCAAACTTCTCCTCATATATCTACTATACATATACACATATCACGTGGTCAAAAAGGTACATTTTCTTTATCAAAACGATCAAAATTTACAAAAGAATTAAACCAAAATATCACCGTCTCCTACGGCCCCTACGCGTAGCGCCAAGGCTACCGTAAAATCGATGCACATGACAAGGCGTCGTTCAGTTTTATCAAAACTGTGAGGCGGCTCTGCTATGATTGCAATGAAACATCGTAAAATTATGTATTTCTTTGTTTTAAGTGTGCGTGCTTCATTGCGTGTAATTATGTATATGTCTCAGTGTTACTTGTTTTTTTTTGTAATTTATATATGACATGACTATTGATCTTCTTAGATAATTAATTTTATTCATATTATCTTCAGATTGTGTTATATATGTATTTAAATATCTCCGGCGATATTTTAATACCAGTTGCCTTTTTGAATATAGTAATTACGTTGGCATCAGTATTAACGCATAATTTAAAGCGTACTGTCAAATATAATACAACCTTTTTATTCTTTTGTAAATTTTGATCGTTTTGAGAAAGTAAATGTGCTTTTTTGATCACGAGACATGTGTATATGTATAGTAGATAATTATGAGGAGACATTTTGGGTGCTCTAGGTGGTCGTTTTCATGGTTAGGTCAGAAAGTAAAAGATCGCCCTATTTTCTATTACAGTCATAAATAGAACACCCGTTAGTAAAAGAGGGGGATGATTAACGATGTAACTCAGTGGCGTAGCCTCGATTATCCAGGCTCCGCGCTGTGGCGCCACCGTTTGTCGCACACATCTTCGCCTGGGGTTCTCATTGTGACGGACATTATATATGCGCGCAGAATCTGGCTAAATAACAAATATACATTTGTAGTTATGATGTGGTAATCGTTTACTTAACTGACCTAAATTATTAGGGCTTTATGCCGACGGTTTTTACAGCATTTTTGTACTTGAATGCGTTCCTTACATCATTCCGCATATTGTTCCAGTAAAAAAAGTTCATATATTCTTTAAAAATATTGTGTTTTAGGCCACTTTTAATCAGTTTTACACATCAAAACAGCGGAACTGATTGCAACATAAACATGGCGCGTGTGCGATTTGCGCATTAGTCACGCCTCGGTGCCATCAGAACCGCGAAGGCGATGTTTGTGTGTATTGGTCATACAATTACGCAACGTAAACACAATTCAGAGAACAAAATTGAGAAAATAGGCTCCAAAAATGTTTCAAACGAAGAAATTCTAGAAAAAAAATTTAAACATTCTCCACGCAACATTTGTAGAGCACATACAGTCACGTCTAACGTAATATTTCATATTTATTTAATTAAATATTTTATGTTGCAAATATAATTTTAATGAAAATTAATATAATTAAATTTAAAAGAATGCATGGGTTAATTATCTGTCGTTTGGTGAGCAAAGGTTATTGTTTTTGCAATTAAAACACTGATGATATTGACTGTCATGTGCATCTTTAAAGGGACAATTCATTTATGTCATTGTTAATATAATTAAATTTAAAAGAATGCAGGGGTTAAATTATCTGTCGTTTGGTGAACAAAGGTTTTTTTTTAAAATTATGTTGATATTGCATGTCTACATGGTTTCCTTCTGATGGGGAGTGGTATTGTTGGGAGGAAGGGAGGGAGGTATTCTGTGTTGTCCGTTTTCACAGAAATATCCTTCGGAGATGTACTGATGTAGTGCCGCCTTGCCAGTGATTAATGGGAAGAAGATATAGCTCAGAAACAATTTTAATTGTTCATATTAAATAACATTAATTACTTTCTCATAATACATGTGAATTAAAAGCATCCTTTCATTGCGCATACACACGTTCAGCAAAATATATAACGTTAATTAACATCTTAATAATTAATTAATCAAAGTGCTACACTTTTGTAACTGCTAGTGTGATTTTGACGTGCAATAAATAAAACACAACAGCTTACAGTTATTTAGCTTTGTTAGAGGGATGGAGTCGTCATAGAGTATTCAGTATCCTTGCCACAATAATTACGTAAAAACATAAATGTATTATTATCATTATGGGACTACATAACTTTTCATTATCATTACAAGCCATCATTGTCAGTTTCATTATCATCAATGGCCAGTTATATGTAAAGAACTCCATGAACCAACTATTGTAAAAGTTTCTTATATTTATTTGAAGGAAAATCGCTAAGTAGCAATGGTGTTTTAAATGTGTCTGCTGGTGTAACTCATACTGCTGCTTGGCAGAAATAAGGTAAATTGCTGTAGGAAATCCTTGTCCAAGCCTAAATAATAACACTATTTAGTAAGTATTTACGTCATGTGGCTTTCTTCCGCGCATCGAGGGCCTCGGTCCGAGGCAGTTGCACAAAAGAAATTTTGTGGCTTTTGCACGAACTGCCATGACGGGCGCATAACCGTCGAATACACATTGAATGCACAGATTTGTGTATCCGCTGGATGTGAGCTGTGAATGTGTTATCAGTCATTCGATCAAGAAATGTGTATTCAGACAAATCCAGTGACACTACAACTGCACATAGACACAGCATATACAACAAAAGGAATGCATACGTGGTTTGGTTACTCACCAGTTTAGAATTATTGAAAAAACTAAATAAGTAATAAAATAAATAAATAAGTAAATTATGTAAATGAACATGTTAATGTAAAGAGATTATATTAAATTGTAAATTTATATAAATTGACTTAAATTTATATAAATTGACTTAATTAAATTAAAGTACTCCTTCAATCCCTCCTTAAAGTTGCGCATGCGCATGACATGCAATATCATCAGTATATTGTTTTATTACAAGAACAATAACCTTTGTTCACCAAACGACAGATAATTAACCCATGCATTCTTTTCAATTTAGTTATGTTAACAATGACAGGCAATGAGTTGTCCCTTTAAAGTTGCATATGCGCATGACATGCAATATCAACAGTATAATTTTTAATTACAAAAACAATAGTCTTTGTTCACCAAATGACAGATAATATGAATTCAATGAAATAAAATTTTATTATATTAACAATGAAATGCAATGAGATGTCCCCTTGTAGTTGCGCATGCGCATAACATCTAATATCAACCAAATAATTTATGAAAAAAAAAACAATATTTGTAACATCAAATATTTAATTAAATAAAAGATGAAATATTACGTTACAAGTGACTGTATGTGCTCTACAAATGTTGCGTTTAATATAAAAACTGGGGAGAATATTTACATTTTTTGTGGATTTCTTTCGTTTGAAATATTTTTTGAGTTTACTTTCTATTTTTTTATCTTTTAATTTTTTTACGATGCATAATTGTACGCTCGATACACACAACGATCGCCTTCGCGGTTCTGATGGCACCGAGGCGTGACTACTACGCAAATCGCACACGCGCCATGTTTATCATGCAATTGGTTCCGCTGTTTTGATGTGTAAAACTAATTAAAAGTGGCGTAAAACACAATATTTTTAAAGAATATATGATTTTTTTTGTGTTGAATATATGCGGAATGGTGTAAGGAACGTATTCAGGTACAACAATGCTGTAAAAACCGTCGGCATAAACCTCTAATAATTTAGGCCAGTTGTTTGATGTAATTGGTAAGAGTGCTTCATAAAAAGAACAGTGGACAAGTTAGTGGACAGCATTGTTATTAAACAATGTAATTTCCTGCATAATGTGTTCTGTTAATTAAGGACCGATCCCAATAATAAAGATCGTATGCTGCTGGTAGCGTGCAGTGTTACCTTGTGTTCGTAGTTGATCTCCGTTTAAATCCCGATATAACAGTTGGCGACGAGGTAAACTGACTTATTAATATCATCTCATCCGATATGGCGATAGCGATCAGTGTCAATCACATTCCGGGTGTTGACCCGCACACACAGCCGACAGCAACAGCTGACTGATGGCAAAGGTGGATAAGACGTTTCGAGAGCATGGCCAGTGCATCAGGCTGCACTAGTGACGCGCAGCGAAGGCACACGGCAGGCGAGGCTGTGCAAGACATATTTGACACGTTGACAGATACGACTACAACTTACCAGCAGGTGAAAGACACACCGACCAAATACTTTACCCCAAAAACTAATGTGCCGTACAGCAGGCACATGTTTCACCGAGTTGAACAAAGGGTAGACGGAACCGTTGGTCAATATGTGACGAGACTGAGACAACTTACGGTCTCGTGTGAATATGGTGACAGAACGACTAAATACACCCAAGATCAGGTCATTGACAAATGCCGGTCCGAACAGTTACGTTTAAACTGCTAGCAGAGGGTAAATGTTTGACGCTAGGTCGGATGCTTGAAATTGCACAAACGCGTGAATCTTCAGAACGTCAAGCCAAGGAAATTGCTCATGGCACTGACGGTGCAGTATATGTCACGTGCAACATACCTTTCAAAACAGGAGGCCCCACGCATACACGAAAGTCAAGCCGACCACACTAGCATCATCACGTGCGGTGTACACGCTGAAGTCTAAAAGGCTATACAGGAGATGCGTGCAGATGCACTGTCAACAAAAACAACAGTCACAAAATAAAAGACATTATTCTGTTAACCAGCCCGTCCGAGCCAAGTGACAGTAGTGCGGACGAGTATGTGTATACGATAACGCCACGTCCCGGCATGGTAACCGTGATCACCGCAGAAGAAGCAGCGGACATGTTATTTAATTCTGGAGCATCGTGTAATATCATCAACTCAATCAACGCCGCCTTCCCGAGCAAGGCGAACTGTTTGAACCATGCCGTCGCAGCATACATCCGTACGGCTCCAACTGTGGCACGTCATTTCGCTACATCTGACGTACGCATCGGCAACAGATCGATACGTGCAGAATTTCTTATTATTCCGGTAAATTCACCTCCGCTTCTGGGTAGATCTACTGCAGAGAAGATTGGCGCCCTGAAGTTGAGAATAAAGTTCGTACACAGTGAGAAATCAATTGACAAGATCGTTGCACGGCATCACGGCATAGTTACAAGAATCGGCTGTCTCAAGGATGGAACTGTCAGGCTGCACATTGACAAATCGATAACACCTGTTGCTCGTAGGCACAGTCGAGTCCCATGCCATCTCAGACAAAAGGTTGCGAATGAGATCGAGAAGCTTGAAAGCGAAGATGTTATCGATAAAGGTTACTGCACCTACCGAGTGGGTATCGAGGATAGTCACACCGCCAAAACTGAAAAGTCCGGATGAAATCCGGTTGTGTGTAGACATGAGAGAAGCCAACAAGGCAATCATGCGCACTCGTCGCGTGACTCCTACGCTGGATGAACTAATTACCGATGTGCACGGAGCTTCGGTATTCAGTAAAATTTATATCCTAGCCGGTTATCACCAGTTAGTACTGCACTCTCCCTGTCGACACATCACGACATTCTCGACCCACCTAGGGTTGTATCAGTACAATAGGCTAAGCTTTGGCATCAACTCAGCAGCTGAAATATTCCAGCACACAGTACAGACCGCACTGGATGGCACTATAGGGCGTACGAAACATCAGCGAGAGGCTAAGCGAGAAGCTAAGCTTTGGCATCATCTCAGCAGCTGAAGTATTCCAACACACAGTACAGACCGCACTGGATGGCACTAATGGTGAACGAAACATCAGCGAAAGGCTAAGCGAGAAGCTAAGCTTTAGCATCATCTCAGCAGCTGAAGTATTCCAGCACACAGTACAGACCGCACTGGATGGCACTAATGGCGAACGAAACATCAGCGAAAGGCTAAGCGAGAAGCTAAGCTTTAGCATCATCTCAGCAGCTGAAGTATTCCAGCACACAGTACAGACCGCACTGGATGGCACTAATGGCGAACGAAACATCAGCGAGAGGCTAAGCGAGAGGCTAGGCTTTGGTATCAACTCAGCAGCGGAAGTATTCCAGCACACAGTACAGACCGCACTGGATGGCACCAAGGGCGTACGAAACATCAGCGATGACATCATCGTTTTTGATGTGAATCAGCAGGTTCATGACCGTGCTCTATCCGAGTACCTGCCTAAGCTGCATGAGTCTGTACTCACAGTTCTGCGCACATTACTTAAACTAGTCACACGTACACTACACATCTGGACATAAGTGAACCGGATTCGCGATGGGCAGCACCATTTGAGGAAGCAGCTTTAACTGTTCGTTCAGTCGGACAGTTGTGTCAATATAATCAAAGCTTAAGGTTAATTCGAACATCGTATCAACTGATAAAAGTTAACTTTTATTTTCCGTCACAATGAAAACCCCACTCTGCATCCAGGGCGAAGATGTGTGCGTGACAAACGGTGGCGCCACAACGCGGAACTTGGATAAGCCTGTTACTAGCTCGGGTTACATTTTGGACAGTGGCGCCAGACGGTAGGTCGGGACTTGCCAACCACCCCTAGCGATAGGTCTGGAACCATGTTAGTTCCGGAGTAACCAAGTCGTCTTGATTCAGTACCCGGAAGATGTATCTCAACGAAATTACGTCTTCACGAAGGTAATTCTTTACCATACGTATATCGACATGATTGTACTTCATGATAATCTTACACTTTCTGACCTGTGGGGCGCGGTGGTCGTGTGGTAGAGCGTCGGGCTTTCGATCGACGGGACCGGTTCGAAACCACCTAGCTGCTGCCGTTTCGAAACTTTGAGAATTTTGTTCATCCCACTTTGCCCGAGTCTTTCGGAAGAGACACTAAAAGTTGTCGGTCCCTTCTGTCTGGTGTCTATGCCAGGGGAAGTAAAAGATCCCACACAGGGAAGTGGAAAAACTGTTGTGAACTCAGTGCACTCCTAAGTTAGCCCCAGAGTAAACACACTGAAGACTGAAGTGCTAGCCATAGTCGCTGCCGCTGGTGATCTCGATCTCTAAATTCACTATCTCCTGGTGTAGCTGTGCCTGTGTGTGATCAGCTGTAAAGGAATTAGGCGATCTTTTACTTTCTGACCTAACCATGAAAATGACCACCTAGAGCACCCAAACTGCTCCTCACATAATCTACTACACAGATGCACATGTCACGTGGCCAAAAAAGTACATTTACTTTCTCAAAACGATCAAAATTTACAACAGAGTTAAACCAAAATATGCTACGGCGCCAGCACGTAACGCCAAGGCTACCGTAAAATCAATGCATATGACCAGGCATCGTTCAGTTTCACCGAAACTCTGCGCGGCGGCGCTGCTGATTGAAATCAAACATAGTACAATTATGTATCTGTTTTAATTGTGCGTGGGTGGGTGCGTGCGTGTGTACTTCATTGCTTGTAATTATGTATATCTCAGTATTATTTGTATTTGTATTTATATGTGACATCTCATGTTCTTAGATAATTAGTTTTATTCATATTATCAAAAAAATAAATTATTATTATTTTGTCACAAAATGTGTTACTAGTATGTATCTATTGATACCACTGATTTCTTTAGAGATCAGCGGTTGTTACCTCCCGTAATCGGTATGAAGTTAAACACAAAATAAGACAGATGCACGTAGATTGCAGCATTTAACGCAATCTTCAGGAAAAGTAGCGTGTTTTTATTCAGCATGTAGATGTTTATACATTAAAAAAAATAGAATATTAAAATAACATAACACCCAGACATCACACCCAGACATCACTCAATATTAATACATGTAATCATCACCATTTATTTAATTTACAATAACTTCAACTTATAACATTTTACTAGTTGCAGCACACACGCACGCACGCACACACACACACATATATAATTATAATGAGTACACTTATATAGCGCACATGCTTAAAATACAAAGTTTATGAAATTAATGAGTTAAATAAATTGGGTAAACATGATGCACATGTGTATATATATGTAATGTATGTATGTATGTATATATATATATATATATATATATATATATATATATATATATATATATATATATATATATATATATATATATATATATATATATATATATATATATATATATATATATATATATATATATATATATATATATATATATATATATGTATAACACAATATGATGATAATATGAATAAAACCAATTATTTAAGAATATGACATGTCATATATAGCACACAGAAAAAATACAAGTAATACTGAAACATATACATAATTACACGCAGTGAGGCACGCGTGCACTCACAATTAAAACACAGAAACACATAATTGTAATATCAGCACCACCGCACTGAATTTTGGTGGAACTGAACAAAGCCTTGTAATGTGCATCGATTTTATGGTAGCCTTGGTGCTACGTGTAGGTGCCATAGGCGATGTTTTGGTTTAATTCTTTTAAAAATTTTGATAATTTTGAGAAAGAAAATGTACTTTTTTGGCTACGTGACATGTGTATATGTATAGTAGATATATGAGGAGAAGTTTGGGTGGGTGGTCGTTTTCATGGTTAGGTCAGAAAGTAAAAGATCGCCAGGAATTTTAATATTATCATCAAGCATCAGGCAAACCTTGAAAAGCTCCAACGTGAGAACCAGCAGTCCAGGAGAACATCAGACAGAGTTAGCATGATGTATAGAATCATAAACAGACGTATCGATGTGAACCATGCTGCACTTGTTGAACCCAGCAGCTGCAACTCTAGAGGACATCAAGCGAAGCTCCAAATCCCCCGCTCTCAAACTGACACATAGAACATCAATCCGATTCTGGAACAATAAATGCATCATCAACTAAACTACCTTCATTCAGGTCTTCACTGAAAGGATGGATGGGGCACCACATATAATCATCAAAGAGATCATTTGCATTGTCTTTCATGAGTTCTTAACTTTTTACATTGTGATTATAATTTTTTATTTCGTTGTTTTTAACATAACTTTATACTGCTGCCTTTTAATCACTGGAAAAGTGCTCACTCCGCACGCTATTCCCCATGTACAGTTTATTCCTCGATACTCAGGGCATCTACATTATTATAAAGAAAGAAAGAAAGCCTGTCACTGCCAGCTTCTGGCCCCGCCCCTGGACTGGCTCGGTCCTCGACTTAGGTCATATTGAATAATTGATCAACGTGACTCAAGAGTTATGCTAGTAGAGTGGTAAGCACTGTCATACACCTTATAATAATTGATCAACGTGACTCAAGAGTTATGCTAGTAGAGTGGTAAGCACTGTCATACACCTTATAACAATTGATCAACGTGACTCAAGAGTTATGCTAGTAGAGTGGTAAGCACTGTCATACACCTTATAACAATTGATCAACGTGACTCAAGAGTTATGCTAGTAGAGTGGTAAGCACTGTCATACACCTTATAACAATTGATCAACGTGACTCAAGAGTTATGCTAGTAGAGTGGTAAGCACTGTCATACACCTTATAACAATTGATCAACGTGACTCAAGAGTTATGCTAGTAGAGTGGTAAGCACTGTCATACACCTTATAACAATTGATCAACGTGACTCAAGAGTTATGCTAGTAGAGTGGTAAGCACTGTCATACACCTTATAATTTAGCCTGTTTGGAGTAAAACAACAACTACATTGCCTTACTCAGAACTATACATTGTCAACTCAACATGACAATTTTGCTATCATAACTATGTTAATGAAGTACCATTTTATAAGTTAATAAACTGCCATGACCATGTTCCTTTCGGTTGTTGCTATACACACATTACTCATATTATTACCATTATGTATTATAAATAAATTATTGCATCATTACATAGGAGTTGTTTTCTGGTGTTCTGAGTTTGCTTTGTTGGCTATGCTGACATTTGGCAGTTGTACCCACAAGTACTGTGGACAGGCTAGTCTGTCAGGAAAGTTGCTTGGCCTTGGCTGATCAATATCTACTGATTGTTCTGATGACAGTGTATAGCCAAACATACAGAGTGAACATGCTTTCATCTAGACATTTTTGTAATTGAACTAGGACATTTGGTACTGCAGTCAAAGCAGGGTTGTTTGATTTAAATAATTTGATCATGATTTAAATCGCTCCAAAAAAATCATTGATTTATGATTTTTTTTCTTCTGTTTTTTTAATCGCTGATTTATGTGAATTTAACACAAATAATTTTTTACAAGCATCGAGATCAACAAAGTTTTGTGTGTTTTTTAATATAAAAGCACAAAGTGCGCACACTTGTGTAGTTGTATTGACACCAGATAGCTTGATAATCAAATATTTAATGACATTGTGTATACCAGGTTTCAAAAAAATCAAATAAACAAAAAAAATCCCATTTATATAAAAAATCTGATTTTTTTTATTTAAAAAACAAATCATGATTTTGTTCAACCCTGAGTCAAAGCATTGTCTATATCTGTACATTTTATTAGCAAATAATATCCTTCTTCTTCGGACACATCACAGTGACCACGCCAGTGACCATGGTTGTCTCATAGGTGTTGTGACTGTTCTAGGATATTTCTAATGCATTACATGAAATACTGCTTGAAGGTAGCTCTTGATTTTCACTCTTTTATTGTAAATGGGAAGAAACTTTCCAAATGTGTTTAATGAATGTCAAATTTGAAGAAACAGAGTATTATGGTTTATATACAGAACATTATCATTATAAATAACAATTTTAAATGCTTCCCTTCAAAAGTTTCTATCGTTTTTTTCTGCTCCAGGTGGTTTCATCCAAACATTGATGGACTTAAGGCTGAAGATTTGCTGTTGAATCGAGGAAAAGATGGCAGTTTCCTGGTCCGACCAAGTTTAAAGCAGCTTGGGGCCTACGCACTCTCTGTCAGGTCTGCAACTTAATCTGATGTTTTTAATTATTATTAGTTCTTCTACAGCTGAACAATAATTTTAACTCAGCTCACATTTATTTGTTTTTACTGTTTTTTTAGACATGTTCTAATATGGTACCATTTACATTTTAGGGATAACTGTCAACTGTTTTGAAACATTGTGGTTCACAATCTTTCGTTAAAACACGTTTGGGCAGTCATTATATTAGATATACTTTATACTGGATGTACCATAATTTTAAGAAAAAATGATCAGACATTGTAATTTTAACTTTAACAGTTTATGCTGTACAACTAAATAATTTTATGCAGTAGTATTTTGTTTACAAATTGCAGTTATGTGATTGGGTTTCTGCAACACTGTAGGTGTTGACATTGTTAGTTACTGTATAGATACTATTGTATTACTAATTTACAATTCTCATATAATTTATACAGACAAGGTGTTGATGTGACCCACATCAGAATACAGAGTACAGGAGAAAGCTATGATCTGTATGGGGGTGAACAGTTTGCCAGCCTGACAGAATTGGTGCAGTATTACACAGAGAAATGTGGTGAACTGAAAGAGAGATCTGGTGAAATTATCCACATGAAGTACCCTCTTCTGTCGGCCGACCCCACGACAGAACGGTAAGTTGCTTTTGGTCATCATCACACAATCTTTGGCCTGTTGCTATAGACCTTACACTTAATATAATGTAGTTTGACACTAGATAATAGAAGGTTTTAAAACATTTAATGGTTGTGAAGATATTGGTAGAACTGTTTTATTAAAACTTAAGGAAGGTAGTAGAACAATAGGGTGTGAAGTAGCGTTAATACAATAGCGCACCAAAACAATAGGGTGTGAAGTAACGTTAATACAATAGCGCACCAAAACAATAGGGTGTGAAGTAGCGTTAATACAATAGCGCACCAAAACAATAGGGTGTGAAGTAGCGTTAATACAATAGCGCACCAAAACAATAGGGTGTGAAGTAACGTTAATACAATAGCGCACCAAAACAATAGGGTGTGAAGTAGCGTTAATACAATACCGCACCAAAACAATAGGGTGTGAGGTAGCGTTAATACAATACCGCACCAAAACAATAGGGTGTGAGGTAGCGTTAATACAATAGCGCACCAAAACAATAGGGTGTGAAGTAACGTTAATACAATAGCGCACCAAAACAATAGGGTGTGAAGTAACGTTAATACAATAGCGCACCAAAACAATAGGGTGTGAAGTAACGTTAATACAATAGCGCACCAAAACAATAGGGTGTGAGGTAGCGTTAATACAATAGCGCACCAAAACAATAGGGTGTGAAGTAACGTTAATACAGTAGCGCACCAAAACAATAGGGTGTGAGGTAGCGTTAATACAATACTGCACCAAAATAATAGGGTGTGAAGTAGCGTTAATACAATACCGCACCAAAACAATAGGGTGTGAGGTAGCGCTAATACAATACCGCACCAAAACAATAGGGTGTGAGGTAGCATTAATACAATACCGCACCAAAACAATAGGGTGTGAAGTAACGTTAATACAATAGCGCACCAAAACGATAGGGTGTGAAGTAACGTTAGTACAATAGCGCACCAAAACAATAGGGTGTGAGGTAGCGTTAATACAATACCGCACCAAAACAATAGGGTGTGAGGTAGCGTTAATACAATACCGCACCAAAACAATAGGGTGTGAGGTAGCGTTAATACAATACCGCACCAAAACAATAGGGTGTGAAGTAGCGTTAATACAATAGCACACCAAAACAATAGGGTGTGAGGTAGCGTTAATACAATAGCGCACCAAAACAATAGGGTGTGAAGTAACGTTAATACAATAGCGCACCAAAACAATTGGGTGTGAAGTAACGTTAATACAATAGCGCACCAAAACAATAGGGTGTGAGGTAGTGTTAATACAATACCGCACCAAAACAATAGGGTGTGAGGTAGCGTTAATACAATACCGCACCAAAACAATAGGGTGTGAAGTAACGTTAATACAATAGCGCACCAAAACAATAGGGTGTGAAGTAACATTAATACAATAGCGCACCAAAACAATAGGGTGTGAAGTAATGTTAATACAATAGCGCACCAAAACAAAAGGGGTGAAGCAGTTCCTAATCGATATGATTGGATATGAAAAAATTCTCGTTCTCACAGAAGACTGTGTAAACTAATGGAATTTTTTACACATTATGTTGATACCAGCGGTGTCAATATGTTTAGAAACAGACTTGAAAAGGGTAGGCCACACATATATCAATATTGTTGATCTCTCTGTAAGCCATATTAAGCTACATTGTCCATTTGTCACTTGGAGGCTGTTGCTAAATGGATGGTAGTCTTCTTAAAACTTGTGTACATCTGTTGAACATTATCTTATATTGTGTTTTATCTAAGGAACAACAACAAAATACTAATACTATACGCCTACAAAGATTATAATCCAATATGGCTTCAAACGTCACAGTAATGATGCTACTCATTATTGTCCTTTCACCGTATACCCCTAAGTAGCTTCTACCATAGACTGTATGTCTACTAATTTTATCTTGACAAAAACAAAAAGGTGATTTGTTGAATTACAATTTCTGTGTGTTACCATTGTAGATGGTTCCACACTCAGATGTCAGGGAAGACAGCAGAGAAGTTGCTGCTGGAGAAAGCGAAACATGGGAGTTATCTGGTGCGGGAGAGTCTGAGCAAGCCAGGAGACTTTGTGCTCTCAGTGAGAATGGAGAACAAGGTGACACATGTCATGATAAGATGCAGTGTGAGTTGTCCCGTGGCAGTGACAGTGTATGATGTTACAACACAGCAGCCATGGTTTCAGTTACATTTTAATTATATTGATTTTTCTATTTCTCAATTTTAGTCGCAATTACAATTATAAAAGTTAATTTATAATATTAAAGGAACCAATTGTTTCTCTCCTTCAGTTCACCCCATTTTCAAAACCTGTCTTTCAGATGGGAAACTAAAAACAATTGTCAAATAGTTGTCACACTTGAATCGGGGGGGGGGGGCAGTGGAATGTTCAACCCCCAAAATTGCTTAATTAAATAGGTCACATGTTAATTTTTAAGCTTAATATTAACATAGAGTAAACTCAGGAATGTCCATTTAAACTATAGATATGGGCATAAATATCAAACCTAATTCGATATGCTAAATGTTTTATTATTTATTAAAATAATGATGTAATTGTATTGTTATGTGTATTATGAAGCAGTTATGCCAATTACATAGTTCAGTTATACAACCAACCTGGAGGAGAACTGTGGAGGGGGAATGACGAGAAGTGCATCTCAGCTGGGCCAGGCTGCTAAGGAGGCTGCAGACCGACAGAAGTGGAGAAGTCTTGTTTCTACCTTATGTGCCAGTTGGCACGAACAGGATTAAGTATGTTAAGTAAGACAAATTTAATTACAATTATAGCTGTAATTAATAACTCAGTGGACCCCAAGTCTACTCCCTAATGGGAATAATGCATATTGCTTGCAGGAAGGAAAGTATTGCATTGAAGGATGTGATGGCTTCGACAACTTGACAGAATTGGTCAAATATTACAGGGAAACTCCCATGTTTGAGACTAATGGGTCTTGCATTATACTTGAAGTGGTGAGTGGCAGATTTTTGATACTGCACCACCAAGGGACCAGACTTGAAAGTAAAGTATGGTGTACGCTAGTTAGTTGTGTGTGACGTGGTCATGCAAGCAATAGCACATTCAGCTTAAGTCTGTGTAGTAAAGCTTAATCTATGATTAGTTTTTGCTTTTGATGATGTTTTGCATTTCACACATTCATATGAATGACTTTTCAAATGTTGAGTAAAAAAGTATATTTGCAAAGGCTATTTTTAAACACTGTTTTCATTTGTAGACACATTTTTATTTGTTTGATTGTAAACCAAAATTGTACATAATATTACACATCTCCCTGATAAATGATGTTTACTTACATTAATGTTAAACATTCCATTTGGTCTTGCATTTTTGCTCTAATGATGTATTAAAGAAAACTTCATAAATTTGTATGCACAATGCTAATGCTATTCATGCTGGTGGTATATTATATGCTGCACCTAGATATATTCCTAACTTCCTAATGGTATTGTTAGAAATGTGTAATACACTTAGGAGACTCATTATTGTCTTTGAGAAAGCAGATTTTGTCACATATATTATTTGTAAAGCTGTGGTACAATATTTTATTACTAAATCTATGTTGTAAAGTTCTTTGTAAATTTACCAGCCTTTCACACATGAGACGCACGTCAGCGCATCAAGATTCAGTGACAGAATAAAGGAGCTGGAGACCAAAGAACAACAGGATCCAAAGAAAGGATTCTCAGAAGAATTTGAAGTAAGTCAGCCATCTTTATTATAAAGACTATCACTGTGAAGACATAATGACATTTAACTTGTATTAGTTGTAAGAATTGTTTAAATTCTGTGTACATGTATAATCAGGGTTGGCTTGTAATGAAGTAAAAATACTTCGTTACAATACTCGAGTAGTTATTTCAAGTAATTGGCACGTACCGAAGTAGAATTTTGACGAAATACTTTTATTTGTAATGAAGTAGTTTTATTTAAAGTAACGCGACTTTTTACTTTGTTACGTTTATTTACTTCGCAATATATTTTCATAACATTTTTAGCGAAGCCGCTGCTGCCGGTGGCGCTCCACCGTCAATGACATTTCATAAACTGTGCATAGTCGCCAGGCCAAAAGCTATTAATATCATCCAGCCATATGCCAGTTCATGATCATATTTGCATACAAACCTCTCTTTGGGAAATCAGCGTAACCGTTGTTTTATATATATATGTCAGTGAACGAAGTCTGGCAAATATTGACATAGGTTAAGTCAAGGCCGTTGACATGAAATGTCACTCAAACTCACAATGCTTGAACGCCATCTCAAACCATCATGCAAATGTCTCCGTTGCACCATATAAACTATTAATCAGTAACTTTCCAATACGTGTTATAAATATAAAATTAGCAATTTCAACAATGTAATGATAATCCCCATACATTGACACAATTCTGATATTCGTGAGTGAACATGCCGATTTTCTTCACTGACAGAACTTCACCGATTTTCACCCATTGTCAGCACCGGCCTTACCAGCTTGCATCAGCATTAAATAGCATTTTTCTTTCACGAATAAAATTCATATTGAGATGTTTAATAAATTCATAGCAATGACTACTCTACAGAACTAAACAGTAAAGAATTGATACTCTTCCATTTGGCAGCATCTTTTCCCAGCAATGGCTTATTGAAGCTGACCCATAACTGACAGGGACACTTTCAATTGCAATTAGCAACAGCATTCCTCTGTTGCACTGGTCTGTCTTCTGATCAATTCTAGCCCCAGCTGGTACCAGGTAGCTAACACAGCTAGCTACTAAAGCATGTTGTTTCATTGTTAGTGTGAGCTGATAAGACATGTCTGGGAAGACATGAGAAGGTGGGAGTTCACAAGCCAGATGGCTTCATCAGCTAGGCATCAACTGTCTTTGTTAATTTTACTATGGACAGTGCTAGGTGGTATTACCTCTGACCAGTTTCCCTGAGAGGCTACTACTACTACTGGACTGACCCTCTACCTACTCTGATACAATCACACCTGCATATACATATCCTGTTTTACAATCTAGCTCCTCCCATACCCCAGTGGAACAGGTCGATAAAAAGACAGATTGTGCCTCATCATTAATTAAGTTATGTATTTAACTGAAATTATTTTATGTTGTGAGCTCTCATTAATGATAATGTAATTTTCCAAGCATCCAAGTGAGCACCATGTTCAAGGGTGGCAGACCGATTGACCAGCTAAGGCTGTCTGGGAACACTTTGTTATAGGCAGAGTGGTTGCAAAACAGTTGCCAGATGCAAGCTGTGTAATTTATATAATATTACTCATGATTTTGTTGTTATTTCTGTTGTACTTTTACTTCTATTTTTACTTTGAGTACTTTTGAAAAGTAGTTTTACTTTTTACTCAAGTACTTTTTTTACAAAGTAGTTTTACTTTTACTCAAGTACTTTTTAGGTGAATTACTTTTACTCAAGTACAAAATTAAAGTAATTCAGTCAAGCATGTGTATAATTTTATGCTAGATGGCCACTTACTACGAAAAAACAAGGGAAGCTGTTGCATGAATACATAATTGTGCTGGTGTTCCAGATCATTAATATAAAAGTGTAGACTGGTTTGTAACTAATTCTCTTAGAATTACTATATAATGCAAATATAGAATCTCTGTGAGTGTGTATTCATGCATGCATATATACATGCATACATACATAAATACATGCATACATACATAGATACATGCATACATACAGTTAATTATACAACCACTTGACATATATGCTACCAGCGTGAATATATTTAAACACAAAATTTACAAATATTGCATATCGATACGTCAATGGCTTCCTTGTCCACTTGCCATATTGGTACTTTGCCTTGTTAAATCTTGTTTCTCATAAACCTTTGAATAAATGGTGTTGGAGTATGCAGTAGACACACATAGCCATTTATGAATGGAAACTTTCCATCAATTCCAGTACGCATGCATGCATTCCAACCAATGTGGTACTTGGTAATATACAATGTATGAAGCTACAAGCCCGTCTATCTATACTTGTTTCCTGCAGGCACTTGGGGAGCAAGAATTGAAGGAGTTTCCCAAGAAAACTGAAGGGAAAATAGCTGCAAATAAACCAAAGAACAGATACCGAAATATACTGCCATGTGAGAATAATTTTTATGATGTTTTAATAGTCATAATAATAATAATTACTAAAACAACACACTTGTAGCAAAGTAGACAAAATTAAAGTTATTGAAGTGTCAACATTATATATGGCCACTTTTGAACATTGTTGTTGACATAATAACATAAAACATTCACTGTAGTCATGTAACAAAGTACATGACTACAATTAGGATTGAAGCCACTAGTTATTAAAGTCTTATATGTTTCTTATTGTTGATTGTTGGTGTGTATTTTGTGTATGTTAGACATCATGAAATGACATTATCTATGATCTGTTGTAGTTGATTGTAGCAGAGTTGTGCTGAAGGATGGTGATCCAAAGGAACCTGGATCTGACTACATCAATGCAAATATAATTATGGTGAGTATGTTTATTTTTTTGGCAAGTCCTTTGGTAAAATACCTTTAACTAAGAAAATATTAACTAAGAAAATACATATTACTTCATTATGTCACTGTTTAAAGACAGATTTCTGAGAAGGGCTGGCAAAACCAATTTCTTTGACTCTATAAGCCAATGGCTTCCTTGTCGACTTACCATCTGGAACTTATTGCTTTGGATAGCAATCTTGTTGAACTAAATAATGGAGTTTTATTACGTGACATTTATTGCTAGAATCGAGAGCTGCCTGAGTGCAAGCGCAAGTACATCGCCACTCAGGGCTGTCTTCAAACGACTGTCACCGACTTCTGGCGAATGATCTGGCAACAGAACAGCCGCATCATTGTCATGACTGCCAACCTTATTGAACGGGAAAAGGTTAGTTAATTGGCAGCTTGCTGGTAAAGGCAGGTAAGAGACAGTATACATTGAGAAACTTTGTTGACAAACATCTAATTTGTTTGATACCATGAACCAGTAATTGAATGGAAAGATTTGTAGTGAAACATAAAAATTGTTTAGTGAATGATACAAAGCAATACTGCATTTAACTTTTTTGCCAAATAATTTTAATTAACACATTTTAGTCAGTGTTTGTTAAAATATGCAGCAACCAAGTAGATGTAATCACATGATAAAGGATAGGTTTAAAATAGATAACTCGTCAATGGATATCATCATATTTTTCTGCAACAGTGTCCAATGATTTACTTAAGCATGTCCAACTGATGATGTTGTAGAACAAATGTGCAAAGTACTGGCCAGCACCAGAGGAGACAAAAGACATGGGGACGTACACCGGCCTGTTGTCTGTCACCAACTTGTCAGAAACAACAACACAAGATTACGTTCTGCGAGAGTTTGAAGTGTCATTCAAAACTATCGTGCGTACAAAATGATACATACAATTTAAAAATGCCTATATTCTCTGGAACCAGATAGCAGAGGTACTTGAACAAAAAAGGTTAGGCAAAATCTACAATCGATATCAAATCAACAGTCAGTTGGGGATGTCAGTGTGTGCATGTGCATGCGTGTATGGAAACCTTTCATTAAATGGTGTGGAAGTATGTAGTAGACACACAGCCATTTCAGAAGGGAAGCTTTTCATTAATTCCAACACACATGCATGAATCCCAACCATTGGCAACAGAAAATGTTGTAAGTAGCTATTAGGGAAAAAGGACATTTGAAAGGTAGATCTTTAGCTGATGATATAAACGTATTATACTTATACCTGCTAACTTGTAGCTATTAGGGAAAAAGGACATTTGAAAGGTAGATCTTTAGCTGATGATATAAACGTATTATACTTATACCTGCTAACTTGTAGCTATTAGGGAAAAAGGACATTTGAAAGGTAGATCTTTAGCTGATGATATAAACGTATTATACTTATACCTGCTAACTTGTAGCTATTAGGGAAAAAGGACATTTGAAAGGTAGATCTTTAGCTGATGATATAAACGTATTATACTTATACCTGCTAACTTGTAGCTATTAGGGAAAAAGGACATTTGAAAGGTAGATCTTTAGCTGATGATATAAACGTATTATACTTATACCTGCTAACTTGTAGCTATTAGGGAAAAAGGACATTTGAAAGGTAGATCTTTAGCTGATGATATAAACGTATTATACTTATACCTGCTAACTTGGCTTACAGGTGTGAACACTAACCATAGATGTGCACATTGTTTTGAAGAAATTACTTGATATGAGGTTTTCTTTTAACAGCGTGTTGTAGATTTAACAAGATTTAACAAGGCAAGATTGCCATCCAAGGCAAAGGCCCAGATAGCAAGTAGACAAGGAAGGCATTGGCTTATCGAGAGTCCAACATTTTTAATCTATGTGTAATCCGACCTCCTGAGATATGTGTCAACCTTGTTTTTAAATATATTTACGCTGCTAGCAGATACACAATCTGTAGATAATTTCTTCCATTCATTGATTGTCCTTTGTGAGAATGAGTACTTCCTGATATCTAATCTACACTGATCCTTTACTAATTTTACCTCATGTCCTCTAGTTCTATTATTTTTCTTGAGTGAAAAAAAATATTTCTATTAATATTTTCATACCCATTCAGTATCTTAAAACACTTCAATTTGATCTCCTCTTAACTGCCTTGTCTCTAGGGTTGTTAAACCACATTCTTTCAGGCGTTCTTCATAACTAAGTTCTCAGTTCTGGAATCATTTTAGTTGCTCTCCTCTGTATTCTTTCAAGTGTATCTATATCCTTCTTATGATATGGTCTCAAAGTTTGTATACAGTACTCTAAATGAGGCCTAACTGTTGCTTTATACAGAGGTATAATTAGCTTGTTCTCCTTGTATGTTACATTTCTCCTAATCAACCCAAGCATTTTATTACCTTTTGAAGCTGCAATACCACACTGCTCTGAAACTTCCATATCAGTGCTTATTGTTACTCCTAAGTACTAGTCTTTTACAGTAGTACCGAGTACAGTATCTCCCATTTTATAGTTTACATCCAAGTTCCCATGTCCTGTATGTAGGCATTTACATTTCCCAAAATTGAACATCTGCTATTGTTATATTATCGTCCAAGTCATTGATACATATTAAGAATAATAAAGGACCTAATACTGATCCTTGTGGTACCCCTCTCAAAGTTGTAACTGTTCAACAAAGATGTGTACAATGTGTATAGATGTGTACAAAATGCAGAAGGAATTCAACTTTGTAATATAAAGTACTGTACACCTATACACCTTGACAAACACCAGATTCAAGGCTATTTCAAGGCTAATGAAAGAAAAATTCAAGGCTGTTTATGGTTCATAATTTTTGTATCAGTATGGCGAACTGCACACTGAAAACAAGCTGCACTACAATATCATTTAATTACTGTAAATCCAGTAATTACTGGTACATAATTATTATAACTTCTGATGGTGTAAAGTCAATCATTCGAACATCAACAAATTGATTTTGCTGTTCAGACTGTTCTCCTTCTGAGACGTCGTGTTATAATAACATGCAGTAATGTATTGCTTTGATTGAAGCTTTCACATCAAATGAACGTTTGCATATCCGACAATTTGCTGAAAATTCATTTGTTATACTCAGGATTTTTGAGCCATTTGTCTTGGAACCTCGACTTCCCCATTTTGAGAAATATGCAAACTAAAAATTCGGATCACAGGCTATTCTAAATTAAAAACATCCCCCCTCTGTTTTACTTATGAAGTGTTCATGTTCAAGACTTGTTCAAGCATTAACTGAAGTGAAAATAGAATTGATGAAAAATCACGATTTTCTTCCTTGGTGAAATTTTATAACTTTGTCATTTGATTGGTGAGAGGATGGAAGTCACGACCATGATCAGCATTGACCCACACAGTGCTTACCATTTCGGATATCCACTATTTGATCCTTACCAGAGCTAATCACTAAAAGTCAATTCTTTGGATGATTTGAATGAAAGTAGGCATTTTTTTATTAAATCAACTGCAGATGTTACATAAACTATTCACACACTGCATATTTGGACACCAATGGACCGGTTTTGCGATAGTTCAGTTGAGGAAGCAGTTTTAACTGTTTTGTTTCAGGACACACAAGAGCTTTCGAGGAAAGTCTACCAATTCCACTTCAAATCATGGCCTGACCACGGCGTTCCCTCTGATCCTGGCTGTGTACTCAGCTTCCTTCAAGACATAGGTGACAAACAGGAGTCTATACCTGATGCAGGCCCAGTTGTTGTTCACTGCAGGTATACATCACAACGTATCTGTTCTGCACCACTAACAAAATTGTCACCAGTTAAATTCATGGCTCACATGTTGATTGTGTAGTAATCAACAGGACTTGACAGTGTTTGCATGTGTGCCATGCGTGTGTGTGATTGCATAAGATGTATAAATATGTTTTCACCACTGATACACTTTCTGAGACAATGGTTGATTTGCTGCAGTGCTGGCATTGGCCGGACGGGGACTGTGATTATCGTTGATATGATCCTGCAGCTGATCAAAAAACATGGTAAGTTCAAAGTCCAAATGCCCAAAGTCTTCCATCCAACATCATTTGTCAATCTTCATAGTTACCAACTCTCTGACATCGACATCCTTGGCACGATGCTTGTAGCAGGCATTTGGCATTTATAATGATATAAAACACTTCTATAGCACCTAAATCTTCAACTACAAAGGTCAAAGGCACACCAAACCAGAACTTACGTAAGTAATCCTCAGCAGAGAGACTGGCGAGGTTTTAGGATGGAAATGCAATTTCAGAAAACACGTCCTGATGTTTTGTGTAAGGTAGAGAAGTAGAAGTTAAGCCGTTCCCACTTCTCACCAGGTTTTGGGAATCAAGCCAACCCAACGAGTCACACTTCAGTTGTCTTCCAATGAGCACATTATATTATGGAAGTCCCATGGTTGAAACAGTACTTTTCCTGATATTGATATTGAGCCAAAACATAATTTGAACACAAAGAAAATATTATTGTGCTTGGATGTGTAAGAGCATTAGCAGCAAGTAGAATATGTTGTGTTTGCCCAGGCCTGGACTGTGAGATTGATGTACAGAAGATGACACTGATGGTGCGGGCACAGAGGTCAGGAATGGTGCAAACTGAGGCACAGTACAGACTCATCTACCTGGCAGTGAAACACTATATTGATGCCACTTTGCAACACATGCAGGCTGAACAGGTATGTCATATATGTATCTGATTGCCTGGAACTACATAGTGACTGTTTAACATATTCCGGGTATAATGTATCTTAAGGCAAGTGGTAAAAATACTTTGTTATTAAATTGGTTCACTATGATCTCTTGGGTTTTGTATGCCATACATTTGGAAGAACTAGTTTTCATGCATGAAATGTTCATGAATGAGAAAACAGAACAATGAGATTTTTTTTATCACATGTATAGCTTAACATTAAGATGTGTACATTCCTTTTTACGATGGAAGCTACCTATGTTACGTGTGACCAGTTTTACTGAACAAAACACCCAGTTCTGTAGTAAGGTCTCAATGTAGTAACTTCTCACTAGATGTAGTTGACAGCCAGATTTTATTAATATAAACCATGTTAAATATACCCAACTTGCACTATATTAAATGTGATGCGTTTTGACAACAGGGAAACCAGCAAAGACACAAGAATAACAGTGAACAGTTGTACGAGAACATTGGACCCCTAAAGACAGATCCTAGTCCATAGTCCAAGAACATTGGTCAAAAATAGCCCCAAGATGGAAATAAATAGTACAAAGTAAATTATTTTTAGGATAGTTAGAAATTATCATATTGAAAAACACGTCACGAGGCTAGATGCTGGCTAGAACTATTATAGACTGTAAACCTTTGGGTTGAAATCACTTCCATTCATAAATTAATAGAATAGTTAATAGAATGTTGCAGAGTGCTGGAAACATCTAGAACAATAATTCCGCTGTCCAGTCATTGCGACAACATGAAATCTTGATAAATTAAATTGATACCAACCACGATGCCAGTGTCGAAAATAAAATAAATGTGACCTTGATCCAAAATTACACGTTTCTCTACTGAGTGATATTTTCCAGTGGAAAATTGTGTTTGTAATTTGTGGTGTTATTGTTAATGAATTCAAGTATTCATGAACGAAAGTTACTTAAACTCAATGGCCTACAGTCGGTAATAGTTCTTACACATTTAATACAATGCAAACAGAGAAAATTAGAGGAGTTTTGATATGTTGTTCAATAATTATGGTATTTTGCAGTTATTCTAAAACATTAGCTTTGTACCATTTATTTCCTTGTTCAACCCTATTGCTACTGGACTACGAGATCTCCCACCACGGCAACGACAAACATGTCACTGCTTACAACCAGTGTTCTTGTACTGATAGCCACGTAACCAGGCTTCTACAGCTGTCTTCTGTCTTTGTGTCAGATACAAAGAGTGCATGTGAATGACCGGACTGCTTAAATGTAGTGTTGCGATTGCGAGTTAAGAATGATGATTCACCTGGTCATATTTCATCAGTACTTATGATGGAAGACAAGGGCGTATGTGATACATTTATGCATTATTAGTTTTAATTATATGTAAGTATGTATGCACGTGTGTATGGATAAATGTATATGTGCATATACATATACATATGAGTATTTGATGAGGCAATCCACACAAATCTTTGTGAATTATGTCAATAGAGAAATAGCCTTTTTATTCCATATGTTTAATTTAAGAGGAATTCAATGACTGTTTAGCTTAATACCTTCAGTATTTTTAATAATATGTGGATGGTCTCAAGTGAAGCACTGTTGTAGGTGAAGTTATAATGTTTTTAGCTGATTAAGAAAATCTGTTACAGCAGGGGTCAGCAACCTTTCTGAAAGGAGTGCCAAATTAGTGACTTCATAAAAGTCAGTGGGCCAAATGTATATTTTTGAGACAATCGTTAACCCATCCATTGATGTTTTTATACTACAGGTTATTGTATCCTTATGATGGTGGTATACTGCTTTCTGCTGTTGTAGTAGAAATAATACGTCATATTGCTGTATTGTTGTATGTTATATATTTAGAGCACTAGGCAAATGCCCTGCAAATATTATACTCATATTAATAACATCACCAAATATGCCTGGTCAAATGCAGTGTAGAAATATGTAGGTTTTATTAGTACTGTTGCTAATGTAGCCATCTGCATAGCGATTTGTAGCGTCTATTTTGCCTAATACAGTGCATTAATTGCATGTAAAACTAAAATTGATAGAATTTGTTGACTATGGACATGATGGAAACAGTAATAGGGTATTGATTGTTTTAATTTAATGATCTTTTTATGGACAGTGTACTGTATCTCGACTGTTTTAGCAGTCAGAGTTGGACCAAGTTCCATAAGCTCCTTTTTGGCAGATATCTAACCTAGGTAAGACGTCATTATTATTAATAATCATATTATTAGTTCTGCAAGTCCAGGAATGCAATGTATTACTATTTTTGAATATCAACTTTTGATTGTAATTAACAATTCGATTTTACTATTCAAGAATATGCAGTATTCATGTGATATGTACGTCACAGCATTGTACCATGCCACTGATACCATATTGAGTATAGAGTATGACAGTCTTGTGATATAGTTTTAGCTGTGCAGTCCACTGGCGACCTCGGTTGTGTTTACATCTGCGTAAAGAATAGGTTTTTGTTTTTGGGTGTATTCATATAATTGACACCAAATGGTATAAATTGTTCTGGTTTCCGATTGACAATAATATGTTAAAGGTGAGTGAGAAGTTTTAATCTAAGAATGTTCACAGTAATCGTTTGAGTGCTGGTAACAACTGGACACTAACTGGATACCATGTAATATCACTCACCCACCGTCATGTCTTCCACTGCTAATGCAGAACATTTCTATATAATGCTCATTTAAATCATGTATATTTAAAAGATGAATAGTTAGTCACAATGTGCTACAATCTTATGATGGAAACGGAGAGAATAGAAGTGTAAACCTATGTATACTCTACCCTGTTACATTGATTTGTTTACACATATTCATGATTCCTCTTTTATATAGCAATCCCTTGTATCACACTGATGCATAAAAATACCAAAAGCTAATACGATAAATATATTAATGTCTCGGAATAAAATATCCCTTTTATATCTGTCAAGTATAGAAGTTATGTGCATTTTTTTAAAAGTAAAAATATTTGTACAGTTTCTTTGTGCAATACGTAGGCCATTCCAAATCTTAACACAAGCGAGAGAAACACATTTAGCCCTTAGTGTAATATGAACTTTAATTTTGTTTAGTTTGTCCCTTTACCTTATGCAAACTATCTTCATTAAAATATTTGTCAAACATAACATGGTCACAGCTTTAACCCAAATATTTGGCATTTAAAGCAGGCCTCAAAGATATGAATAAAAAACAAAATGTACATGTTAGTGAAAATAAAATTATTAGACTGTTAGTAAGAATTGTTAATCAATTTAATACTGTGAATATCAATAATTATATTTGTATATACACAAATCTTAATATATATAATATACAGTGAAACATCGTTAATCGGGACACATTGGTCCCCATAATTATATCTGGATTAATGAGTTATCCAGATAGATGATTCATGCACGCAACAATGAGAATAGTCATTTGGAGATCCTGTGATGTGATATCCAGATGACATGGTTTCCAGATTAATGAGGTTACACTGTATTATATTAGATACCAATAAGATCGATATTTACTGTACAGTAGAAACAGTGAAAGCTGAACTTTTATTTGTGTGGTCCAAACAATAGAAATGAATACATTACAAAGGTTGAAATAAGGGGAGTCAATTATACCCATGCTTCTAACATATGCTTAGGTTTCTGGCCAGCCCCCACACTCAAATTCAATGCATAATTATAATAATGCATTAAATATTACAAATCCTTTCAAATTCTGCCTAAAATATTTTGGCTATGGTACTATCTGACTCCCATATGATGTAGCCTTATTACAATCCATGCCTTGCATATAAAACACATAACATGAATACACCGAAACAAACGTTATACTAATTTTTCTATTATTTATACCGTGTACCGTCCTAGTTTGGAGATTTCTCTGTACATAAACTGTCGGTCATCTTGCACAACCGGGCGACACAAGGCCCTAAATGTGGAATTACATAATTATGTTTATTAATTCTTTAAAGTACCATTATTTTGACAGTTGTGTTCTCTCATTTTAGATAGTTAAATTGCTTAAAAGATTGATAATTTTTTTCATGAAATTAAAATAATAATAATCTATACACTGTTCTTCGGTGAGGATACAGTTCCCCCATTGGCTCTGTCTCCCTCAGTATTCGTGAATTGGGATGTTTCAGCCAAGCACACTTGATGTCCATCTTACTGACATGTCGGTATCTGAAAACGTTATAATTTATTAATATTAAACAAGACGTCAGTGCATTCATGATTGTAACTGCTTTACTTGTAAACAAATTAATTGCTTCCGCAGCCCACAGACATTTGGCTGGATTGTCCGAATGGTGTAAAACATTACCACCCCCCTAGATGTTTAGTTTTACTTGTCCTACCATTTCAACCCTACCTATACATGCCCTCTGACCACCCCCTATGTTTGACATTTACCCACCCATACAGCAGAGCAGCTACAGATGACACTTGTACATCCTTAGCATGTTGACATGTTGATGCTGTGTGTATTATTGAGATCAATCTGAAATAATAAATTAATTTACAAGGGACATATACAACTGTCAAAAATTCAGAATGTGAATATTTTGGACTGCTGTAAATTAACATAACAGTTAATGAATATTAACACGAAAATACCACAATAAATATCATTATAACTCGTATCCTGTCAGATAAATACGAAATATATCTAGACAGAAAATGTATTATGCCATTAGGCTTAGCTTAAATTAGGTCTTGCTTTTGAAACAACATCATGGTCTTGTTCATAGTAGGCCTACATGATACTATTCTTAAGTTTTCCTAGTCACCTTAGCAAAGTGGGGCCCTGTTACCTATAATGATTCATATAACTATATATATATAAGGCTAAACCTTAGCCATGCCTAGGGCCAGACTAAACCTAGGCTAACCTAAGCCAAGGCATTGGCATTGGCCTGGCCCAAGCCAAGCCAACGTTGAGCTTGTATGAGTGCTACTATTATGATAAAGGGAATTGCAATAATCAAGTCTACTGCAAACAAGAGCAGTTGCATATACTGGCGAATACGACGAAGGTCACAAATATGCTAAACAGCGACAAGTTTGTGGAATATGCTGTCTGACATTTTAATTATTATCAAAGGTGACTCCTACATTCCGTGCTGAGACGGCCGGTGTGAAATTCTGGCTCAGCATAGGTGTTAGGAAAAAACAATCAAGTTTACCACGCTGCTTTTGTGTACCAATAATAAGAAACTCTGGTTTATTTGCATTTAGCTTTAATTCGCTGTCAGTCATCCAGTGGAATACATTCTGGAGACAATCCCTGCGTTGGTCTAATGAACAGTTTGATTCCGGAGTAACCAAGGAAAGGTAAATCAGTGTATCATCTGCATATAGGTGGTGGTCCAAGTTATGGGTTTGAATAACTGAACTGAGTGGAATAGTGTAAAGATAAAAACTAATGGTCCAAGAACAGAAACCTGATGAATGACACACAAAGTGGTTAGTGCAGCTGAAAAGCAATTAGCTATATGTCATACCACATTGACAAGCATTTAATGAGTATGTTATGGTCAATAGGATCAAAAGCAGTAGATGAATCAAGCCAGGTAAACGCTGTTACTTTACCTTTGTTCATATTTAGAGTGACATAATAATAATAATAATAATTGACTTCTATGGCGCCTATATCCTCAGGAACCTGAGCTCAGAGGCGCAACAAAACAGAATCAGTAGGCGTAATCGTAAACAAGGACGCGCAAAAGTCAGTATCAGAACGAGGGACAACCGAACATTTATGGTGGGAATGCAATTTGGAATAGGTATGTCTTGAGTTTTTTTTCGGAAAATAGCAATAGTTTCGGATATTTTCAAAGCGATAGGGAGTTCGTTCCAGACCCTAGGCGCAGCGACAGAGAAGGCACGTTTACCCAAGTTAAGTTTTGTTTTAGGTACAATAAGTTGTTGTGAAACTGATGATCTTAGCTGCCTAGGGATATTTGAAAGATGCAGGAGACTAGCCAAGTAGAATGGTTGTTGTGTAGATAGAGCACGATATGCATCATTACGTACTTTTAAAAGAGCAGTCTCTGTAGAATGAAACTGTAAGCTGAGTGTAATATATTAGACATACAATATGACTCAATGCGAGACTTTAAACGGAGAACGAGTCACATAAAGACTTGACTGAGACGTGACTCGGTAGAGTCGTAGCACGCACTCTATGTTAAATTTTATTTATACAATTCCATAGCTGACGTGGATCTTCAGCGTTATTTGAGATCATATTTGTATAATAATCCGATTTGGCTTTAGCCATTTGTGTATTGCAGCAGTGATACTGGTTTGAATAGCGTGACATACCCAAATTGAAGCGTGATTTGCACCATACTCGATCAAGATGACGATGCCTTTTAGATAAAAAAAATTCAGAAGTCATCCACGGAGCTGGTGGTTTTGGTGACGTAGTTCGTTTCTTCTTTCTTTTGCCTTCGTCATACCATTCGGCACAGCCTATCGCCGGTTGTTGCGGCCTGCTGCAGCAGATTCCCAGGACACGATGCTGATCTGAACAGATCTGATATCTCGTTTGAAACCATCCCTGAGCCACAGAGCTGGACGGCCGACACACCTTGCACCAGAGGCAAGCTCACCATAGAGGACGTCCTTTGGAATAGGTCCATCCTCTATACGGCAGACATGGCCAAGCTAACGCAGACGTCGCTGACTTAGCAGGGCAAACATGCTGGGGTTGTCTGCCCGCTCCACGACATCCTCGTGCTCCTGCCATGTGATGCCAAGTGTGCGTCTGAGCCATCGGAGATGGAAACTGTTGATGCGTCGCTCCTACGTCTGGTATGTGCTTATTCATCTCCACGTTGAGGGATAGGTTGCTGGTGATGGTTGACCCTAGGTATGTGAACTCCTGCACAACCCCCAGAGTGTGGCCATCGATGCTGATGGCTGATACTTCGCTGACGTCTTGGCCCATGACATTGGTCTTTTTCAGGCTTATGGTCAGGCCAAATTCTGTGCACACCTGAACAATTTGGTATATGAGCCTCTGGAGGCACTATTCAGTGTGTGATATTAGCGCTGCGTCATCTGCGAAGAGCATCCTGGTCAGGACCTGTCGTACTTTGATTTTCGCACGCAGACCCGCCAGGTTGAACAGCCATCAGTCCTCGAAGGTAAGCACACACCTTCTGAAGATGAGCCGAAGGCATAGGAAAGTAGCATGGAGAAGAATATCCCAAACAAGGTTTGTGCAAGGATGCAATCCAGCTTCATACCATTGTGAATTGGGAAGGACTTTGGTGATGATCCATCGTACTGCATTGTACCATGCATGTCTTCATGGAATGAGGTAATCACACTCAGCAGCTTTCTCTTCTCGAGGAGTGTGAAGAGTTTTTTTTGCTGACCAGGTCAAAGGTCTTTGTCAGATGGACAAAGGCGATGTATAGTGGTCTCCTCTGTTCCCTGCACTTCTCTTGCAACTGTTGCAGCGGTGGATCTTCCTGCTCTGAAGTGATTCTGGGTAGACATGCGTAGCCAATTTCTGCAGTCTGTTCAGCACAACACGGGCAAATATGTTCCCCACTATGCGTAGCAGCAGGGAGATTCCTCTGTAGTTGTTGCAGTCACTGCGATATCCCTTATTCTTGTAAAGGGTGGCAGTGTTGGCGTCACGCATGTCTTGAGGCACTGAACCTTCTCCCCAGGACAGGCAGAGAAGCTTGTAAAGATGTTCCAGCAGAGCAGGCTTCCCACACTTGATCACCTCAGGTGGTCTGTCATCGCTACCAGGTGCTTTGCCGCAAGCTAGTCGTTGTCGATCTCCCCCATGACTGGCAATCCCCCGACACCATCCAGGGCTGTATCTGTGGCAACAGTTTATCTGGAGTGAAGCTCGACATAGTGCTGGGCCCATCTCTCCGTTTGTTTGTTGCGGTCAGTAAGAATTTCGCATGTCAGAGATTTCAAATGCGCTGTTTTCTTTACACCAACTGCTTTCTCTATTCCATCGTACATGCCTCGTGGGTTTCCGGTGTTTGATGAAAACTTAATGTTCTGACAAAGTATTAGCCAGTAATTGTTGGGGCAGCGTCTGGCAGTTCGCTGTACCTTACTCGTTGTTGATCCAAGAGCAGGCAAGGAGTTCTCAGTAAAACCTCAAGACATGCGGAACGTCGAGTGTACTTCTCGGCCATCCTCGCCAATAACTGTCAACAACGTCGCCACTTGCACTGCCTGCGGCTTGGCGTCCAACTCCGTAGCTAGTGCGTAGTTTTCCCACGCCACCAGGAACTTCCTCCATTTGTCAACGGCGTTGGTGTCGTGTATTTCTAACGGTGCAGGAACGGGCAACGCGTTAGATGCCATGTTATCGCTCAGTACGACAACTGTCACTTTCTGCCTTTTCAAGTGGAGATTCTGTGCGACCCTGCACCTTTCTGGTACGCAGTAATCATCCCACCGCTGCCACCATGTGACGCTTTGTTGTTCGGTAGAATACAACAGTTATTGTACTCAGAAAAACGTGCTATAAAAGATTGTAGACATGTGCGTATTTATTGAAGGCAGAACTCATTAGCATAACAACCAAACCGGAAACATCCAAACCCAAATCAACAGGGGTCAGATTACGACTAACAGCTAATCGTCACAGAGGCGTTTAGTACGATGGATAACAAATGTGCATCCATTGATTGCAGCGCCGAGGTCAGTGTCATCCTGTGTGTGAGAACATGACGCGTATCTGTGAATGTTATGATGACTGCGACACACAGCTTAGAATTAAAAATTAAAATGGCACCTCATGACCCTGCATCAGATGGTAGGACATTACTTCGTTGGTTCAAACATAAGCGATTCACCTACACCAGTAACTCAAGCAACGGGATTATGTGAATCTCGTCAATGGCTTTGTGAAGCGCAACAATGGCTCAATGTGAAAACTGCATCCTCAACTGATTTAGCCTATTGTGAATCCGGTTCTTTGATGTCCTAGTATGTAGTGTGTGAATAGTTTAAGAAACATCCGCAGTCGGTTTAATTAAAAGTGCGTATCTATGTTCAAATCATCGAAAGAATTTACTTTCATCTTTTTAATTTTACTTTTAATCGTTAGATCTAGTAAGGCTCAAAATAGTAGATATCCAAAACGGTAAACACTTTGTGGGGTCAACGCTGATCATAAGCGTGACTTCCATCCTCTCGCCGATCACATGACAAAGTTGTGCAATTTCACCAAGAGCAATTTTTTTTTATTTTCAACCTTTTCATTTTCACTTAAAAAGAAATTCTGCACGCACAATTAAATAACTTAATAGTTTGTCTGATGATTTCACACAAAAACAACTACATACAAAATTTGCACAAACGAATGTCGTAGGGGATACTAGGTAGGTTTTAATTTTCGCAAAATTAATTGAAATGAAACGAGCAAAATCGAATGATGAGGCATCTTTAAGATATCGGATCTAGAAGCGTGAAATATGAAAACCAGTAATCTAATGTCTAAATGGGCAAAGATATTCACTACGTCGTCACAAAAACTTTAATGTAATATTTAAAAATAATAAATTGAGAGAATGTTCTATAACTTTTTGACTTGACTCACATTGGTTCTGGCTTTCCCCTGCCTTATCTGTCAAACGCCTCGCATACAATCTACACGGATGGTATATGTCACAACCATTCGCAATTATAAGAATTTCATAATTGTTCGATTAAGCCTACGTACAAAGTCCTTCTCGTTTGGCTCTAAAAGAGCGTTGAGAATATTTTTTTCAGATTCAGATATTTTGAGAGGTGCTACGTAGAGCAAGGACCGTTTCTTTAGATACATAATACATGTTTCATGCTTGGCGCGATTTAGGCGTCAGGGAGACAGGATATTGGATACAAAGGAGTGTAAATTGGGTTATTGGTTCCATGTTGCGTGATTGAATCCCAGTCATAGTCAGGCTATAGGCCTAAGTAAACTAAACCATGACCTTTTGGATTTTTACTAACAGCAAGAATGAAAGTGGTAGGTGGTACGTAACATTGCTTCGCGGAGCTAAATAGTAAACGCCCGGAAACGTTAAACGTTTGCTTGCGACGTTTTGCCTACGTTACAAATCAACGTTTTTTTTGTATCAAACATTTCAAAATATTTTATATGAAAATGGTCTATCTAACGTTTGGTACATTCCTAAAGTCGACAGTCACAAATGGGTAAATAACTATCTTAAAATCAGACGTCATGACGAATATATTCAAACATGGTCATCAAATGCGTTTAACAATGATAAATGTATTACCTATAGAATATTTAAAGAAGTATTCGAGTTTGAACCATACTTGACATTGTTACCGGAGAGACTAAGGATTATTTTTACTCAAATTAGGCTGGGTAACACAACATTGCCAATAGAAAAAGGCAGATTGTTCAATATTGACAGAAATTAAAGGTATTGTACTTTGTGTAATATAAATGAGTTGACGGTGAATTTCATCTATTGTTTCAATGTGACACTTTAAGAGACCAAAGAATATCTACCTATGTATTTTATTAATCACGCTAATAGTTTCAAGTTCCCTGTGTTGTTTAACATTCATCAATAAAGTAAATAAACTAATAAGAGTTCGTAAATTGATCAAAATCATAATATTGTAAGTTTAACTAACACTGACTGTTCTTATTGCTTTAAAATGTTACGAGAACTTGCAAGTACTCTGGGTATTATATATCTATCTCATACACCATTATATGGTATCAGAAAATAAAAAATTATTTGACTTGATCGGCGGTTAGTAGTTATAGTGTAGGAATGACCGAGCCAAAGAGTCGCCCAGTAGGGAGGGTCACTGATTTCCGGTCGCAGAGCCTTCTGGGTATCATTAGCGCCCCCTGGCGGCGACCTATATCCCTATGCGTACCCCTAGAGCGCCCCCTGGCGACTGGAGCTAACCCTAACCGTCGTAACCCCAACTTTTTGATTGGAGTGCTAACCCTAACCCCTATCGACTGCTGGAGCTAACCCTAACTGTCGTAACCCCACCGTGTAGACGTTTGCGGTCTTAACCCTGACGGAGTGACCCATACGCAGCAATTAAGAATAGGGTCATTATCAAAGGGACTAATGGAGACGAGAAATCAACACAACACGGTATGGTACGAGTGCACACGTATTTTATTGAACAACACAAGCAGCATGACGATACAACAAGGGTAGCGTGTAATATCACCACTACGACTACGACTACGATGAACATGATGATGATGACTTGACTTGCGGATGTTGACCATCACGCCAGAGGTCGCGAGCTTAGGGGTGTCTCCACCTCGCCAGAGGCTCGAGGGTGATCGATGATGATGACGAGGCGACTTGCGGATGTTTACCAACACGCCAGAGGTCGCGAGCTTACGGGTGGTGCGTCCACCTCGCCAGAGGCTCGATCGATGTGCTACTACTACTATGATGAGCGATAATACAGTCTACCTTATCGCAGCTGTTTAAACCAATCGAACACGCAGCAATCGTTAGCTACTAGATCGGTGCCGAATATGTTAACAAAAGTTCTCATCGGAACGTTAATACAATGAAGCAATACAAAAGCTACACAATATTGTCCACAAACGTTAGACAGAGGACTCTGAAGCCTCTTGGTGCTATGCGTCCAATCGGAACAATGTTCGTTCAGGAAGGTGCGGAACGCAGCGTGTCGTTGCGGCAGACCGTACGAGCAGAAGTAATCGCCGCGTCCGTCGGCGTCCAGGTACAACGCCATCCAATGTTCGCCCGGTTCGTCGCAGTCGTCGGTGTTTCACACGAAGGCCGCGGACAGAGCGCCGTCTATCGTCGTAGGCAGTCCGTCTTTGGGTACGACGCCGCGAAATATCGATCTCGCGCGCGGGTCCATCGCCAGTAGTCTAGCGATCTGCAGGGTGTCCATCTCAGTAGTCGTATATGATGTTGCGGCTCTTGTCGATTTCCAGCACGAGCTCGGCGTAGACGACGACGTTCACGGTGTTCAGCAGCGCGGCGCGGAAATGCAGTTCTATGCGCAGATTGCCCTTTTGTACCAGATGGAAGCAGGGTTCGTCGCACTGGTCGGGGGTCAGATCTAAACCGAAGAAGGTGTAGCCGTGTCGGTAGTCGCTGCGAGTCAGTCCGTTCCCCTAGTCCTGCCACATCTTCCCGGTCGAGGAGAACAGACTCATGTAGCTCCTGACGAAGATGTCGTCTGCGAAATTGGGCTGGAAAGGTTTGGAGGGTATCTGTCGTCCGTCCACGTAAACCGCGTGGAATTAGATGGCATTGTTCTTGGCGTGAAACGGATTCTTGTCGTACACACCGTTGTAGGCATCGCTATCGATGTAGCACAGCACCAGACATTTCGGCAGGGTACCGAGGAACAGGTTCTCGTATGTGTACGACCGAGTGCCAGCTGGAAAAGAGTACACCTTGCACTCGACCGACCGCATCGGATACTTGACCGTGCTCTTCTGTAGAGCCTTGATGTGCGCCATCTGCACGGTCGGATTCAGGGTGGCCTTCTTTGCAAAGAAGGTGGCATTGACGATTTGTATTTTGTAATCGGGGTTGACCCCACCAGCCATGAGTGCAAAAGCAGGTTTACTACGCACCAGTCGTATCTTGACATCGACGCTATTGATCAGGAATTTATCTTGCAGAAAGAGATCCACGTGGAGACGGCCCATCATATCGACCAGGCGACTCCTTTGATGTTCTCTCGTCGAGCCACGAACCCTTCGTTAGCCGCGGATCCGTCGGCTATCTCGACGGCGTCCATGCGAGTGGCCGTGTCCTTGTGCCACAGCTGACCCATCAGTTGCGTGTCCTTGGCATCGGGACCGTAGCTCAGCAGCGTCTCTATGTAGGCGCGATACGCATACGTGTTGGTCGAAGGGGTCACGAGCGTGCCGTTCAGATAGACATCGACTTGACTGAACAGCGCATGCAGCCAGTTATTCACTGGTCCCACGTGATCGGCCAAGTCGAGATCGTCCCCGTTGGCTCGTGTCACCTTCGCCTGTACGTATGGCGTATGGCGTGTTGGCGAGATCCAGGTAATCGTCGCCCGAACCAGGTATGAGGAATTCTATCGGTCCACCCGAGTCCAGAGAGGACATGGGTTGATGTTCCACTATGCGGCTGTCGAGGATGCTGTTCTGAGTGGGGGGTACGGTAAAGAGATCCAGCTCGGTCTTGACCCCTTCGCACGACTGTCTATGTACGAAAGCCATCGTCGTTATCGAATATGTCGGCTTCACGTTTCGCGGACGTCTGTCTCTTGCGTCGTCTCTTTGCTAAAGTGACTCCTTTCTTTGCCGGCGCGCGTTTTATACGTTGACGAGCTCGCACGCCAGGTGCCAAAAGGCCACTCATCAGATTCCTACCTGCATCCGCGATGCGTCGTTTGGTTGTCTTTTTTATGCTCTCCGGACATGACGTCGTCGGGTATGCGCACGCCGGTCTTCAATGTCCCCTTTCCCAACGCCACGGCACCTCTCTTGATGGCGCTGCGCAGCAGACCTCCGAACAGACTGCCTAGTCCGTAACCTCGTTGGTATTGGGCCCCAGCGAAGTAGGGCAGTGCACCACCCGCCTGACGCGCGTAATATTCGTTGTAATTCATCTTCAGAACAGTCCGGTCCTGCGTCGTCGAAAATGAAGCGTCACCGTCACCTTCACTCTACCGTACTCGAATGGCACGCCCCGTCCGGTGTTGTCTCTTATATCCATCTCGATCGACTTGAAGTGCGAGTACAACGTAGTGAATGTTAGTGAACCTATTAGATATCGTGGCACCGTGAATTCCGCCAAACGGGAGGGCTCGCAACAAAGGCTTGACGCTGTCACCGACCATGCGAGACTCCACGACGTCCGTGTAGACGTAAATGGTATCGAACCCGCGATTCATGTTCACCACGACTTCGGCTACTTTACGGAAGGGTACAAACTATCGGAACTGTGTGTAGGTGGCGGTGGTATAATCACGGTGGCTGACGTTCCAACTGGTCTCGGGTGATCGTGCTGGCGTGTGCTGTCTGCTGCTGCCGGCGGACTGGTGACGATCGACTCACGAAATCATAACATAGGTGCCAACGCACTGTGATACGGTATGGTGAACACGGTGTCGGATGACATGTGCAACGTCATTTTTTGGGGGATCATGCTGTAGCTCAATTTAGCTCGTGTCTTGTCCGTCGACATGAATCACAGACCCCTGTTTACACGGTTCATCAATGTCACAGGACCTCTGTAATACCCAGAGGCTAACTTCATACTCGGGACAAGACCCGTAGGATTTTTCGTCTGTAACGTTGTACCAAGTATGCGGGTACTGTATTTCTGCCAACCCGCATTCCCACTCGCCAGTCAGATCGATACGTCGAGGTAAGTCGGTGATGTAATGGGCCAACGTATTGTCGGGATACATCTTCATGGAAGCGTTGCTAGGCAGTGTCAGGTAGAAATCAGTCGCCATTACTTCTCAACGTGGGATTGGGAAGCAGGTAACCCAAATAACTACTCAACAGGGCCGTCCACAGATTAGTATTCTCGTGACCCGTGGTCAGGTTGTAAATGCTTATCAGGATGACCGTGAACAAGACGAGGACCTGACACAGAAAGACTATTTCTTCTTTAGGACAAGGTACCGAACAGATGCCAAGGAGTGCTGCTGCTGCTACTGCTGCTGCTGCTGTCCTCTACGTTCTGCGCGTCAGTACTGTCCTCTCCTGCTACTACGTCCTCTTGTTCCTCCTCCTGTTCTATAGTGGTGGTGTCGTGTCATTTCTCGAATGAAGTGTCGCCGTACGCGTGGCTAGTCTTTATAGTGGAGTGGACGAGTGCCTTGGCATCGATCCAGCTGTTGAATTTAGAGGGGTAGCCGAACCATTTCACCAAAGCCTCCGTTCATATACCTACCTAACGACGCTGCAGTACCGCTTCCACGTAGTACAGTTCATCGACAAGGGTACCGACACCTTCTGTAGTTCCATTTCGTAGAAGGTGCCTTCCAGCACTTCGCCGATATCGTCCCTCAATCGATACACGGGTGGACCTCGTGTATCGTGAACATCTCTTCGCTCCAATTCGCCTCGTAGCCTTTTTCGAACTTACCTTTGTACTTGCTGATGCGCACGCGATCCGACACGCGCAACTTGGGCACGCCCTTACCGTCGTGTCCGTACAGACGCTGCCACACCTGTTCTTGATTCTGGTAACTTACCTGCGACGGAGCCATACCTATACTGCGGTGGGGGGGGGTGTTGTTGTACGATTGCACCAAGTCCCGAAGGACGTCGATGTATCGCCACGTCTGGTGTTTCGTGAAGTATCGCCACATGCGCGTCTTCAACGTTCTGTTGAATCTTTCCACGACGCTCGCCTTCGTCTCCGCGTTGTGCGTGGAGAAGTGATGGATGCCGTGCTTCTTCAATAGAGCATGAACGGATTTATTCAGAAATTCCAGGCCTTGATCTGTCTGCAACGTTTGTGGCCAGCCTTTGCTGAACGTGCTGTCAAGCGCTGCTACCAACGACGCCGCGGACTTGCTCTTCATGGGAACACACCAGGCCACTTTCGAGAAGACGTCGATCACCGTGAGGAGAAAGGTCATACCGTCGTTGTCCTTTTTCAAATTCAACAGATCGACGAGATCGGCCTGCCACTGCTGACGTGGACCACCCACGATGACGCATCGTCTCTTGAAATGACGTCTAGCCGGCTTGTGTAGGGTATAGGCGTCCTGTTCCGACAACCATTCCGCGACTTTTTTTATGTGACATGCGCGCGACGCGTCGCAACGCATCGACTCCACCGTAACTACCTACCCTTTTCGGGTCGAAGTAGACCGTCCTCAGTGGTTGTTCTTTCCTAGGCGCCATTAAAAGTGTTCTGATGGATTGGCGGTGGTTGTGACGTTGACTCTGTAGCACGGTTCTCGATTAGTGACAACGAGTACGCTGTTCGAGCTATAGCGTCGACGATCACGTAAAGTCCAACGCAAAATGATGCAACGATGACGCAACGGTAGTACGTGTCCTGTGGATCGCTCGACATCGGAGCGCACACTGTGCAATGGACACGTGCCGCACCGTCTTAAATGTCTTCCCATCTAGCTAATGACGCCAGAGCCTTGCGTTGACGTTTTGGAGGTGGGGTGAGCATGGAATGTTCCATCTGACCGCAACGATTCAGCCACGCGAATGTTCTCGTCGTCCAGACGTTCGAACACCGATGGAGTCGAATGGTACACGCCACTAGGATAGACTCGATGCACACCCCCCGTACACGTGCGCTCGTGCCTACGCAGCATAGATGTTTCTTTCCATAACGAGTCATCGCACTTCCGACATCGGTACGAGTTACAGTACATGCGTACATCTTGGATGAATGAAAAATGTGTCTCGTGAAGATTGAGATACATTGTTTCGGGGTACTTGCATAACGATCGACGGACCAGTTCGGTGGTCGACTTAACATCCTCCGCATCCGGTTTAACGAGCTTGTACACGCACACGTTCGTTTGGAACGTGGTCTCTATGCGATAGAGGTCATCCAGCGTGATCCCGGCAAATTCTTCCATGGGTACGTGGTCTCGATCGTATGTCTCGTACAGCGTCTTCACCGCCGGTCACATTCGGAGCTGGTTGAAAGACCAGCTCCGATTACTTGCGGTTACAGAAAGGACACGTACACAATATCAGGGTTCCTCCTCAGAGGAACCCTCCCGCAAGGGACCCACTGGGATAGAGTGGGGCACCCCGCACCCCTCTCCCGCCGGTCTTTGCCCCCACTGTGGCAAACAGTGTCGGGGAGCACGCGGTCTAGCCGTGCACACCAGGGCAGCCCAACCTGAGTCCTACCACTCCGAACGGACCGTGGCTATCGGGGCAGCGGTAGCTGCCCAAGTGAAGAGTCAGTGGGAAACCGAGGAGACAGCCATAATGGCTAAGGAGGAGGCCAGGCTGCGTAGTCTGGGCGTCAAGTACGTCAACCAAGGCCTATTGGCACATATGCCCCAGCGGACCCTGGAAGCCATCAAGGGCCACCGCAGGCGCACAGACTACAAAAGCCTGGTCGAGTTGTACTCAGTGTCCACTCCGTGGGGGCACGACGAATGTCAGGCGGAGGGGATGGCAGGATCATTGTATCCACCATCACACACAGCTGGTAATGCCCCAGCAATGGGGTCCCCACCTCACCGTCTCCGCCGCCACTCCCACCGGAAGTGGACACACCTACCCTACTACGACACTTACCTATTGTGGATAATTCCGATTTTGAGCCCTTAGGGGACTTCGGGGATGAGGCAAATGACATGATTGATTACCAGTGGAGGGGGCCACTGATGGCTGCTATAGCTAATCAAGCCACCGATGCACTCATTGACCCCGAGCTCCTACTGTACGCGACCCAGACACTGCACGGTGCAGATGGGCGTGTACAGACAACCATAGACCGCGACCTCCTGGGGCTGCTTCCCCCAGTCGAGGGACGCGGTCACCGTGACAAACCTACGTGCCAGGACGCCCGAAACGCGCGTGCGCGGCGGAGAGCTGAATACGCGCGTATCCAGTCTCTCTACCGGAAGTCGCGCACGGCCTGCGCTAACGCCGTCCTGGTCGGCCATTGGAGAGGGACGCCACCCGTTGTTCCGCTGGCCCGTCAGACTGCCTATTGGAAGCCACTCTTCGAACACACGTCAACCAAGGAGAGCCGCGAGCCATCCGGGGCCCGGCCTATGTGGGAATCGTTCGTCCCTTCTCCAACGAAGAAGTGGCTAGGAGTCTGAGAGCTATGAAGGATGGGGCTCCCGGACCGGACCATATCACAAAGGAGCGCTTACTACTCCTTCCTGTGGCGCAGCTCACGTGCCGTTTCAACATCTGGCTGTTGTTGGGCGTCGCACCAGACTCATTTCGGAACGGAGTCACTATATTGATCCCCAAGTCGGGGGACGCGGTCGAGTCACTGTATTGATCCCCAAGTCGGGGGACACGGTCGAGCCGGCGCAGTTTAGGCCTATCACGATAGGCCCCATTATGTGTCGACTCTTCCACCGGATCCTGGCACAAAGGATCGAGGCCAGCTATTCAATAAGCGAACGCCAGAAGGCCTTTAGGAAAGGCGACGGGATCGCAGATAACACCTACATACTGCGGTACGTACTGGCTGACCGGAAGGCACGGTGCCAACCGATCAGTGTCGCCTTCCTGGATGTAGCTAAGGCGTTTGACTTCGTGTCACATGAGTCTCTATTCCTTGCAGCTAGCAATGCAGGAATCCCAGAGCCACTCGTGTTATACCAGATTCTGATGATTGGTTTGCGCCTGCATGTGGCTGCACCAAAACAGGTTGTGTGCATATTGTGTATTTTTATCAGTTTTTAACGAGGATATCGTAGTGCAGTTAGTGCAGTTTGTTTTATGAAAGTGTCAGGACGATCCTGGACTAAGCAGTCTTACCTAGGGTTTTATGCCTTTTTAGTATTTTAGAGATTTTTATCCCTTGTTCACCTGTTCAGTGGATTGCACCTGTGTGTAACAACAACAAGAACATTGCTGGTGATCAAGCGTGACGTGGCACCTCAGGCATGACGGCGTAGGCAAGACAGTTCCTGCGTCATCTGCAATTTGACAGGTGTGATCGGTTGAACAAGGCTGCCTGGAGAGCCGCGTGCAATGCAGGTGTGGCACTCCGTCGGTATTCGCTACCACGTCTACGCGGATGACACTCAGCTGTATGTTGACTTTCCACGTAATGATGCTGCGTCCGCCGCCGACCGGATATCCCGTTGTGTTACTGATGTGAAAGTATGGCTGGCATCGCGCTACCTACTTTTAAACGAGACGAAGACAGAGGCGGTACTGTTCTCAACACCGAACAACCGTGTTCCACAGCCACCTCCTCTTCTCATCGACATCTGCGGATGTAGCGTCAGCACTTCAGCCAACATACGTGACCTTGGCGTACAGCTCGACTCCACGATGTCGATGGCCGCACACGTTAGCCGTACTTGCCGGACTGCCTACGCCCAACTACGTGGCATAGCGCGAATACGATCATCTCTACCGCTCAGAGCGTGCAAGACGCTTGTACACGCTCTTGTCACGTCGCGACTCGACTTCGGAAACGCGGCCCTGTACGGCATTACCGGAACCCTGCTGCATCGACTTGAGATGGTCCAGCGATCCGCTGCGCGTTTCGTCCTCTGTCTACGTCGACGTGACAAACACAGCATGACGGCGGCACTGCGAGAGCTGCACTGGCTGCCTGTGGCGCAGCGAATTCAGTTTAAACTGTTGACCTTGATGCACGGCGCCGTGCATGCAAACACTCCACGTTACCTTGCTTACCGTATATCTCCCTATGTTCCCTGTCGCAGTCTTCGTTCGGCTGACCAATCTCTCATTGTTGTTCCTAGGGTAAACCTGGAACGGCTTGGCCGACGAGCTTTCTCGTGTGCAGGTCCCACCCTCTGGAACTCTCTTCCAATAGGGCTAAGAACGCAACACGATTCTAAACATTTTAAGAGGGACTTGAAAACCTTTCTCTTTAATCAAGCTTTATCGTAATTTTGTGTGTGTATGTACATGTATAACGTGTGTATGTATGCATGGATGTACGTATGTATATGTATATGTATGTGTGTATGTAGATGTATATGTATGTGTGTATGTAGATGTATATATATATATATATATATATATATATATATATATATATATATATATATATATATATATATATATATATATTGTGTGTATGTATATGTGTATATGTATGTGTGTGTGTACGTATATATATGTGTGTGTATGTGTGTGTATGTTTGTATGCGTATGTGTGTATGTGTATATGTACATGTTGCATATGTATATATGTGTTATCTTATGTAATGCCTGTATTGTAATAATTATATTCACTAATGTAATATATTTTATTAATTTATTTTACTTATTTCTTTTTATTGTAAACACCCCTGATTCTATTTTTACAGATATGTGGTGTCTAAATAAACTTGATTTGATTTGATTTATACATCCGCTCCCTTTAAGCCGGGTCCCGAACCCGGCTGAGGGTGAGCGGTAGGCTTAGTGACGAGATTATGATAAAACGTGGAGTAAAACAGGGTGACCCGCTTAGCCCTGTACTGTTCAATGCCATCATTGACATGTGTATCCAACACATTGACCCAAACATCGGGGTCCCCGTCGGAGACCAGACGCTCTCGTGCCTGGCCTTCGCGGACGACCTGGTACTCCTCGCTAAGTCACCACGAGGCTTACAACACACATTCGCAACCATAGAGCGGGCCCTTACTCTGTGTGGACTACCAATGCAAAGAAGTGCAACATCTTGCACATCGATGTACTTTGTGGAACGAAGACGTGGGCGTGTAACCCGACTGCCTTCTTGGCAGATCGGAGCGGTGGCCTCATAAAGGCACTTAGCATAACCGAGGGATATCGGTATCTGGGTAACACAGTAAGTGTAGGTGTGCCGTCGAACACCACTCTGGAGACCCTGAATGATGGACTCTTGCAGCTGACTCGAGTCCCGCTCAAGCCTCAGCAGCGGATGTTCATACTTAGATGCAACTAGTGTCCTAGCTTGTTGCATCGAGCGGTGCTGGGCCGCATATCTAGGAAGATGCTGAGTTACATTGATACCTGTACCCGAGCGGCAGTTAGGTCCTGGTTGAGACTGCCCCGGGACACACCAACGCCTTACTTTCATGCAGACTATCGAGATGGTGGCCTGGCCGTGGCCAAGCTCAATTTAGTAGTACCTCTGCTCCGCACCAAACGCATGGCGAGATTGACTGGTTCCCTTGACCCCATAGTACGGGGGGTTTCGGCGTTGCCAGCTTTCATTCGAGATGTTAAGCGATGGTCTGCGCCCATCTCGGCGTTTGGGTGCCTTATCAGGGACGTGGCAAGTATGAGGAATGCGCTGGCGCACGGTCTACATACATCGGTGGACGGGCGCGGACTCGGCGACAGCCGGAGTGTTGGGTTCGTGAATAGATGGATGTTTAATGGAACATCCCTCATGTCCGGGCGCAGTTTCATTAACTGCGTTCGCATGAAGGGGAACCTCATTCACACCGCACTTCGTGCCTCCCGGGGTCGGCCACAAGCGTCCACCCGTTGCGACGCCTATACAGCAACCGAGTCCCTCGGTCATATCTTACAGGTATGCCGAAGGACTCCAGGATCGTGAGGTATTTCAGGAGTACGACGGCGAGAGATTCGGGGGTATGAAGGTGAGCCCAGTGGGTTCGAGCCCACTAGGTCCGATTATTGTCCTCTAACCGGCCCCCACCACTCTCAATCTCGAGCGCATCGAGAGAATTCGTCGCGCTATTTCTCACTGTATACATGCATGTGCTAGTTAAGATGGGGCTTGTGAAGCTAACTGCTGAGGCCCGCCGAACCAGGAGACGATATTGTGCTAACTAAGTCGATTTGTCTATGTCTATTTTGAATAAAGAATGTGATGAAACCATAGCCAAATGCCTCGTCATCTAATTAGTGACGCGCATGAATGGATTAACGAGATTCCAACTGTCCCTATCTACTATCTAGCGAAACCACAGCCAAAGGAACGGGCTTGGCGGAATTAGCAGGGAAAGAAGACCCTGTTGAGCTTGACTCTAGTCCGACTCTGTGAAGAAACCTGAACAGGTATAGCATAGGTGGGAGGCGCTTCGGCGTCGCAGTTGAAATACCACAACTTTTATCGTTTTTTTACTTATTCAGTAAAGCGGAAAGCGGCACTGCGTGCCAGACTTCTGGCGATCCGCTCTGAAGACACTGTCAGGCGGGGAGTTTGACTGGGGCGGTACATCTGTCAAAAGGTAACGCAGGTGTCCTAAGGTGAGCTCAGCGAGGACGGAAACCTCGCGTAGAGCAAAAGGGCAACAACTCACTTGATTTTGATTTTCAGTACGAATACAGACCGTGAAAGCGTGGCCTATCGATCCTTTTGACTTTATGAGTTTTAAGCAAGAGGTATCAGAAAAGTTACCACAGGGATAACTGGCTTGTGGCAGCCAAGCGTTCATGGCGACGTTCTTTTTGATCCTTTGATGTCGGCCCTTCCTATCATTGTGAAGCAGAATTCACCAAGCGTTGGATTGTTCACCCACTAATAGGGAACGTGAGCTTGGTTTAGACCGTCGTGAGACAGGTTAGTTTTACCCTACTAATGACAGGTCGTTGCAATGGTAATCCTGCTCAGTACGAGAGGAACCGCAGGTTCAGACATTTGGTTCATGTGCTTGGCTGATAAGCCAATGGTGCGAAGCTACCATCTGGGCGATTATATCGTTGCCTGTGCTGTTGTTAGTGCTGGCGTCGACGGCTGCATTCTCTTTGTCTTCCTTCTACAAAGAGAATGCTCCGTCTAGTACTTCCAGCTCTGACGCGTTGTAGTTGACGTAGTTGTTGTTTATGCGTTTTTTAATGGTCGCCATGACACGCCCCCCCCCCCCGTCAGCACCGAGTACGCATTCCCGTCGCCTGGTTTTTTTCGAATGAACTAACGACAATTCACGAGTATCTGACCCAAAACGTTCTGTCCAGACTGTCCAGTGTAGGTGAGCATGCTCCAGAATACTTCCCTGCTTCTCACTCATTCCATTAACGGCGATGGATGTGCTGTATTTAATGCCGGTGATAGTATGCAACGTTTGCTTAGGACTCGCTGACTTGGTTTTTTTACGCGTGATAAATGGGAATTTTGATTCAGCGTCGGTTAGCTGGCACTTATGTGACAGCCTTATCGTTGTGAGGGATTGCTTATTGTTCTAATGGTCTACGTCGAATGTCTGGAATTCGATGCAACGTTTGCCTAGGACTCACTGACTTGGTTTTTAAGCGTGATAAATGGGATTTTGGTTTCAGCGTCGATTCTCTGACACTTCTGTGACAGACTTAGCGAACATGTTTTTCGTTGTGATGGATTGGTTATTGTTCTAGCGAGTTTGGGAGTTGTTTTTCGCATACCTTTCTGACTTTGACAGATTTGTTATTGTATTATAGTGGCTTATGTCAGCTGTCTGCATTGTTTAACGTTTACTATATAAGGCTGAGGTATTTCTGTATACACTCACCGTCGTTCTGTTGCTGTTGTTGCTACTGTCATCGTCACGATGCCGTCTGACGTTGCGTTACGTTCCGATTTGCTGTTCGTCTACATCGCACTCGGGGTCGCATTGACCCTGCTGGTGCATCGTTCGTAAGTACATAATATATGTCGTTGTTTTCACGAACGGTAACTAATACATACTCCTATGCAACGAATGCTTTTAAAAAGCTTTTAAAAAGCATCTACATAACACATTGTTTAACTTTAAGAGGCCTATTTCACAACGCTCGCTAGCCGGTTGCTAGAAGTCTACTCATATAAACACACGAGCCGGGCTGGGTCGTCGGGTCACTGTTATCGTCTGCGCGTGGCCTACTTCCACACGTTTGCTAGCCGGCTGCTAGCCGGTTAGCAAGCGGTCTACTCATAAAACACACGAGCCGAGCCGGGTCGTCGGGTCACTGATATCGTCTGTGCTGGCCTACTTCTACAGGCTTGCTAGCCGGCTGCCACCGGCCTAGCGATAAGAAAACATCAAGCCGACTTCACTAGCGGGCCGGGTCGAAAGTACGCCTTTCGTCGCTCTTAGGTTTCCCATAGCTTATTAACACACGCACGTGTTATTTAAGAAACGTATATAGCATACCTTTAACAAAGCCTCGACTGTACCTTTAACAGAGGCTCGGTTTTCATGTGTCTTTCGCTCTGGTTTTCAGCTTCCATCGACGACATTGGGCAGCTGTGATGATGGAGCAGTTGCGCGAGTGTAGACCGCAAATAGACAACGACGACGCTGGCTACGACAGTCCTACCGAAAATTGGGACGATGAATACAACAAATATGCAGACTTCTTGGATCACAGACGAATGTGGGCTGCCGTTATGACGGAACTTGAAATGATTCGGCCGCTTGCGCGAGTGGAAAAAAAGATGTTGCATGCATGCAACGCCCGAGGAGAGCCACGACAACGGCCTACCAAGTTGATAGACAAACGCGGAAGGTCGCTGCCACGTCTGAACTTCGATTGACATTATTACTCGAAGATCGATGAACATTATGTTTCAATATTTTAGTAGTGATATATATATATATATCGATATTTTAAAATAATTATATTACCATGCTTGCTATATTTATATTAACATGCTTGCTATATATCGTTATTTTTAAATAATAAAGCGAAGAACGATGAACACTATTTATATCACTTTAATATGATGTGATATATGGCTATTTTTAAATAATTATATTACCATGATCTGATGTATCGTTATTTTTAAATAATAAAGTTTCTTTGTGACTTCATTCAATGAGGTGTTGTGTCGATTTTGCCGGTTAACGACGCTAGTAAAAGAAATATGACCATGTTTCACCCTGCTACCACATACAATAACGAACGGATGAATATTTATACACACATCCATGTAGGCTACAGAATGCAGATAGGGTAACGCGGACCACAATGAACCGGGTGGTTGTAGGGTACAGCATGTGGAGAGGGTACCGCGGGCGACAACGAACCGGGGGTTAAATGCGTTTGGGTACAATTAAAATTATGTCGCTCCTAGGGGATTGGGGTAGCGGTCACGTTAGGATAGCGGTCACTCCGTTAGGGTCAGGGGTCACCACTGATGAGGTCAGGTCGGGATCATGTCAAAAAGTTGGGGTTACGACGGTTAGGGTTAACTCCAATCGCTAGGGGGCGCTCTAGGGGTATGCATAGGGATATATGTCGCCGCCAGGGGGCGCTCGTGATACCCAGAAGGCTCTGCGACCGGAAGTCACAGTGACCCTCCCTACTGGGCGACTCTTTCGCTCGGTCATTCCTGCACTATAACTATTGCGGTTTCTATAGCTCAGCCGCGCACCGAAACAAAGGAGTTATGCAGTTACTAGTTGATAAACAATTGTGCTTAACAATAATAAATATTCTGGTTTGTTGCACATCTGAGATCGGGTCCCTGAGAACGTGTAAGTGCTATGCCTAGGCTATGGAAGTTTTATTACTATTGTGTTTAAACTAATATACACAAGGTATACATATATGTGTGGTATATTTCCTACACCGTTGTATGATGTTAGAGAATAAATCTTATTGTTTGTGTTGTTGTCTAGTTGTTAGCCTACGCCACAACGGAAGGGAAGGAAATCTCGGGAGTCATTCCGTGGATTGGACGATGATGTCAACTACCTAGGAGTATGCTGAGTATGTGCGTGCGTGCGTGCGTGCGAGCGTGCGTGCGTGCGTGCGTCCACCTCATGGTTTTGAAAAGGAAGGTTCGGGTGTACACAATCAAAATGTTACAGTTAAATAAAATTCTCTTTCAAAAAGGAAAATTCGTTCGAACTCCCCGAACCCCCATGTAAGCGAGCATGTCACGCCAGTCGTTTCTTAAGAATTTGTTCTAAAAGTGGGATATTTTGGTAAAATCTCAGTTCTCGAGGCGGCTGACTTATTGACCAGGGCGACGAATAAACGTCTGGCTGTTCGTGGCGACGAATAAACGTCTGGCTGTTCGTGGCGACGAATAAACGTCTGGCTGTTCGTGGCGACGAATAAATGTCTGGCTGTTCGTGGCGACGAATAAACGTCTGGCTGTTAGGGCGACGAATAAACGTATGGCTGTTCGTGGCGACGAATAAACGTCTGGCTGTTCGTGGCGACGAATAAACGTATGGCTGTTCGTGGCGACGAATAAACGTCTGGCTGTTCGTGGCGACGAATAAACGTCTGGCTGTTCGTGGAAGTTTAGTAAACAAAGGCCAAGTCATGTTGCATAAGTTCAGTTTTGACGCAAACAGCATGGTCATATCCTATTGGCAAGTATATGACTACTTAGGCCTATTTACGAATATGTTTTCATTTGGTGAGTGAATATTGCCAGACTACGAGTGACATAGGGTTGTGTAACAGTATGGCGTGGCCCATGAAATGGAGATGCTTAGTAAACCACTGGCGTGATCCCCTTGGCTGTAGTTGTAAATGGTTAAGTTTTTGTTACTCTTTAATAATTGTATTAACACCTCAATATGAATTTTACTCGTGAAAGTAAAATGATGTTTAATACTAACGTAAGCCAGAAAGACACTGGCCTACATGGCTGAAAATGGGTGTAGTTCTCGATCCACGATGTGCGTTGCCGTTGGCTCATGAATATAAAAATTGTATCAGTGTATTGTGATGATCAATACAATGTCAAAATCGCATATTTTAGAATATATATCTATAGTTATATATATATATATATATATATATATATATATATATATATATATATATATATATATATATATATATATATATATATATATATATATATATATATATATATATATATATATATATATATATATATATATATATATATATCACCTTGTCACCTTGTGCCGTCGAGTCGTGTCCGACCCCTGGCGACAGCCGCGGTAGCTCCTCTCCATTCCACTCGCTCTCTGGCGTCCCGTCTCATGATGTTAATAGAGGGTCCCTTTACGTCTTTGATAGTGTCTAGCCATTTTGTTCTTGGTCTCCCTCGCCTTCTTTTCCCTCTCATTCCCCCAAGCATCACATCATTCCACGTTCTTTTCTCACCACATGTCCAAAATAGCTTAATGCCGCCTTTATCACCCTTGATTCCAGTGTCCATTTTGGTTTGACGTTTTCGAGCACCCATACGTTTGTTTTTCTCTCCATCCATGACACTCTCATCACTCGTCTCCAGCACCACAGCTCAAATGCGTCAATTTTCTTCCTCTCGGTTTTTCTCATCGTCCAAGTCTCCGCTCCATACAATACAATTGGGAATACCAAGGCCTTCACCAGTTTCACTTTAGTCTGAAGCGTAATCCCTCTGTCTTTCCATACTGTTGTTAGTCCTCCCATTGCGGCTTTGCCCATTGCAATTCTTCTGCGTATCTCTTTGTCGCATCGTCCATCTTTGCTGATCAATGCTCCTAGAAATACAAAGTTCGTTACCACTTCCACGGTTTTTCCGTCCACTGACACCTCTCCAATATCTCCAGTAGTCATGACCTTCGTCTTTAGGACATTCAGATATAGGCCTGCTTTCTCGCTTGTTTTCCTTACTCTTTCCATGATTTCTGTCAGTTCCTCCTTTGTTCCTGCGATTAGAGTTGTGTCGTCTGCGTATCTCAGATTCGTTATCACCCTTCCTCCTATGCCGACCCCGCCCTCCCATTTGTCCAAGGCATCTCTCATTATATTCTCTGCGTATATGTTGAATAGCAAAGGAGACAGGATGCAGCCCTGTCTCACACCTTTCCCGATATCGAACTGTTCCGTCTCTCCGAACTCTATTCTGACTGTCGCTTTCTGGTTTGCATACAGGTTTCTCAGTAGCACTACTAAATGTATAGGTACCCCCATATCCTTCAGGATGATCCACATTCTCTCATGGTCTACACAGTCGAAAGCCTTCTTGTAGTCTATGAAGCACATATACAGGTCTCGCTGATGTTCTCTGGCTCTTTCCATCATCCATCTCAGATTTGCAATGTGGTCCCTTGTTCCTCTTCCTCTTCTGAAACCAGCTTGCTCGATCGGAAGTTCTGGTATCAGGAACACCTCCAACCTTTTCTGTAGTACTCGCAAGAGTACCTTGCTTGCGTGCGAGATCAAGGCAATTGTGCGATAATTTTCACATTCCTTCTTGTCTCCTTTCTTGTAGATCGGGACAAACACTGATTTTTTTCCAATCTGATGGCCATTCCTTCTTCCATACACAGTTGCACATGTTGGTCAAGACTTTTACCGCTTCCTCTCCTCCTGCTTTTAGTAGTTCTATCGGGATGTCATCAGTTCCAGCTGCTTTCCTATTTGATATGTGTCGTAGTGCGTCCTTTATCTCTGACTCCAACACTTCTGGTTCGTCCTCATATACAGTCTCGATGAAGGTGTTATTTACGTTAGGATCTCTTCTGTATAGTCCTTCCGTATACTGCTGCCATCTTTCTTTTACCTCTTTGTCTTCTGTGACTACCTTTCCAGGGCTCGATTTTATGGCTCCACATCTTGCATTGAGGGACCCTGTGATGTGTCTAATTTCCTTGAAGAGATCTCTTGTTCTCCCCATCCTGTTACTTTCTTCTATTTGTCTGCATTTCTCTTGTATGCTCATTTCTTTGTCCTTCCTTGCTCTCCTCTGGAAAGCCGCATTCAATATTCTATATTTTTCATCGTCTCCTTTATTTCTCGCTTTTCTTCGTTCATCTGCGATTTTCATTGCTTCATCGGATAGCCATTTTGTGACTTTCTTCCTCTTGGCTTTTGGTACCTTTTTGTCTGCTGTGTCTTTTACTATTTCTTTAATGTCATTCCATAGTTCGTCAGGTTCTCTGTCCACCAGTTGGAGTCCACTGAACCTGTTCTTTACTTCCACAGTATACTCACCTCCGATGTTTTCCACATCATATTTCGCCGGTTGTTTTGTCCTTTTGATCCGTTTGAGTTTGATCTTGACGTCTGCTATGAGCAAGTTATGGTCGGTTCCGCAGTCGGCTCCAGGCAGAGTTGTTACCCTCCTTACCGAACTTCTCCATCTCGTTGTACACATTATGTAATCAATTTGATTCCTGGTGACTTTATCCGGCGATCTCCAAGTATACAGCCTCCTTGCATGTAACTTGAGAAACGTGTTCATGATCACAAAGCCATTCAGGTTGCAGAATTCCACAAGCTGATCTCCTCGTTCATTTCGTTCTCCTAATCCGAATCTCCCGGTTGTGCCGGTTGTCTCTTCGTCACCTACTTTAGCATTCCAATCCCCAATCACGTGCAGCACATCCCCTTTTGGTGTTTCATCCACCACTTTCTGCACCATCTCATAGAAATGTTCTATCTCTTCATCTTCTGCCGTTGATGTTGGCGCATATATTTGGATCACAGTCATATTTACTGGTTTGCATTGTAATCGTATCGTTATTACCCTGTCACTGATCGTGTTGAAGCCCAGTACACATCGCTTCAGTTCGTCCGTGCAAATGAAAGCTACCCCATTCCGCCTCCGAGTATCTTGTCCACAGTAGTAAACCTCGTAGTCATCCGTCTTGAAGTGCCCCTCCCCGTCCACTTCATTTCGCTCACCCCCATCATATGTACACCAGTCCTTTCCATCTCTCTTTTCACAATGTCCAGTTTTCCCTGGTTCATGCTCCTCACATTCCAGGTCCCAATTCTCATCACTTCTCTCAGATTTCTATGGCTAACCACTGTTCTTTCCGTTGTAGCGTCATCGGCCAATGTCCCTCCTTGCGGTTTTAGCACATCGGCTTCATTTTTGCTGCATGTACTTGCAGCAGTAGTTCGCCCTTCCCCAGTATCTAAATTTGAGCCTTCCATCCTGGGGGTCTCATTTTCTAGCCCTATATCGATTTCTCCTTTCTTTGCTACCATGGTTGTTGTCTTGGGATGTTGTACTAGAGTGGTCTCCCGTTGCCTTCTCTAGCGCAGTGTCCAAGCCATGTATGGGGTTTCCACAATGCCCTAGACTATGCGTGAGACTAGAGTATACATAGGTCTACCGTTGGCTCATCCACTAATCGTACCGCTGCTGCTCAGTACGATAGACTCTATTTTCCTTCCGTTGCTATAGGAAGTTTGTGGCTGGTCGGGGACTGCTATACGCGCCTTCAGTTCCGTCCTTTACCGTCTGCCACTGACATTGCTCCTCGCCTTGCTGTCATTTTCGACAGATCCGCCGAGTAGTCTTCAGGCACAAAAGGGAAAGCGTCCCTTACTGACTGGTAGTCCCCAGTCAGCTCCCCGTGCGTTGTTTAGCCGGCCAGTCGAGGTCGTTTACCAGGGTTTACCCGCCATGGTGCCCACATGACTTCTAGGAGGTAAACGCACGAGTTGGGCGCTGCAAGTGGACCGAAGCTCCTGAGCCGTCCTGTTGGGACGCGACTGCCCAGGACACATCGGGACTACCATTAGGCAGCACCCCAAAACCCTAATATAAATATATATATATATATATATATATATATATATATATATATATATATATATATATATATATATACACGTATATATACACGCGCACGCACGCACGCACGCACGCACGCAAACACACGCACACACACACACACACACACACACACACACACACACACACACACGTATCGTTATCGGTAACTTCGATAACTGATGAATACGTTTGAATGAATCTTGCTTATCTCGCTCGCCTTCGTGAACTCGCCGAGAATGTGGCCCGAAGGCGTGGACTCATTGTTACCCACTGTCTCCACTCCATCTGCGGCCAGACTCTTCTCGGCGAGTTCACGAAGGCGAGCGAGTGTCTGCTAAGCGAAAGTACTCCATTTTGGATAAGCGTTCCCACGAAGCGCCAGCAGCCAATTGGCGTCATTATTGAGATTCTACTTTTAACATTTTGTTTGACTGTTTTAACTTTTTCAGTATGACAGTTTTGACAATATAGGCCTAATCAAAGTGTATAGTTAATTCGCATTGCATCGTATACACTGATAACAGTTCACTCTTATTTTATGAGTTAACCAAATCCCCGGATGAGAGCTAATAAATATAATTATGTATATAATAAACCAACGCCTACAATACTAAGTGGTTCATACAGTTCGATGGGAAATCATGCATTCAACTAAACGGCACCAGCCGGCATCGATCAAGGGTAGCGTCACATGGTGAGCAAAGAAGGAACCGAAGGCTAGAGTAAACTGTGGCGCCCCCTCACGGAACCTGCATATTCTGCTACTTCCTGGTTCCGGTGAAGGTAGGGGCCAGTGCAGGGCCAGGGGCATAGTTTTGACTCCTCGACCAGGGAGTTTTATGCTACTGAAACAATGTCTTCACGAAGGTAATTCTAGTGATTTTGTTCTTTGCATATTACTGTATGCTCCTTCGTGACCCCACAAATTAGTTAAATAGTCTGAAAAATTGCAGATGTTATTAAATTTTGGGAAATGTAAATTTAACAAGATTTGCCATCCAAGCCAAAGGCCCAGATGGCAAGTGGACAAGGAAGCCATTGGCTTATCGAGAGTCCAACAATGTTCATCTACTTATAACCCGCCCTCCTGAGATATGTGTCAACCTCCTGAGATATGTGTCAACCTTTCAACATATTCACGCTGCTAGCAGTTACACAATCTGCAGACAATTTGTTCCATTCTTTTATCGTCCTCTGTGAGAACGAGTGCTTCCTGATGTCCAATCTACATTGATCCTTTACTAATTTTACCTCATGTCCCCTAGTTCTGCTATCCTTCTTGAGTGAGAAAAACATATTTCTATCAATATTTTCATACCCATTCAATATCTTAAAAATTTCAATCTGATCTCCTCTTAACCTCCTTGTCTCTAGAGTTGTTAAACCACATTCTTTCAGGCGTTCTTCATAACTAAGGTCTCTAAGTTCTGGAATCATTTTAGTTGCTCTCCTTTGTATGCGTTCAAGCGTATCTATATCCTTCTTACGATATGGTCTCCATGCTTATATACAGCATTCTAAATGAGGTCTAACTATTGCTTTATAAAGAGGTATAATTAACTTTTTTCCCTTATATGTTATGTTTCTTCTAATCAATCCAAGAATTTGATTACCCTTTGAAGCTGCAATACCACACTGCTCTGAAACTTTCATATCAGCGCTTATTGTAACTCCTAAGTCCTTTTCTTTTTGCAGTAGTACCCAGAACAGTATCTCCCATTTTATAGTTTACATTCATGTTCCCATGCCCTGTATGTAGGCATTTACATTTCCCAAAATTGAACAGCATCTGCCATTTCTCAGACCATTTCACTAATCTGTCTAGATCGTTTTGTAAATGTTGTTTATCACCATCAGTATTAACCTTTCTAAACAGTTTTGTGTTGTCTGCAAATTTCAGTACGTTACTTGTTATACTGTCGTCCAAGTCATTGATATAAATTAAGAATAATATAGGTCCTAATACTGATCCTTGAGGTACCCCACTCAAAACCGATTTCCAGTTTGAAACTTCTCCATCTACTACAACTCGTTGTCTTCTGTCAGTCAGCCATTGTTCTATCCAGTCAGTTATGCTATCCCCGATACCATGGGCTTTTAATTTAAGTAGTAATCTTTGATGTGGCACTTTGTCAAAAGCTTTCTGAAAATCTAAGTAGATAATATCTACTGGCGATCCCACGTCTATCCACTTAGTGATTTCTTCCAAAAAACATAACATATTTGTTAAGCATGACCTCGCTTTAAGGAATCCATGTTGAGATGAATTTAATAATTTATGCTTAACGAGGAAGTCCACCATATGGTCTTTAATTAACCTTTCTAATAATTTACAAATCACTGACGTTAAACTCACTGGTCTGTAATTCTCTGACTTATTTCTCGAACCCTTTTTAAATAATGACATGATGTTTGCTTCTTTCCATTCAAACGGAACAACTCCCTCTTTTAATGACAAGTTGAATACTCTTGCAAGTGATATATTGATTTGATCTACTGTTTCCATTAGTAATTTTGGAGGAATCCCATCCACTCCCGGTGATTTGTTATCCTTCATTGCCTTTATTTTCTTAGCTACCAATTCTGGAGTTACAACTAACGGACCTAAATAGTCAGATTTAGCCCCCTGAAATTTAGCATCAGCAACTGGTAATGAACTAATATCTTCTTTGGTAAACACTGAACTGAAGTAACCATTTAGGTCTTCCGCCATTAAAAACCCCTGTGATATTATATTTCCAGCACTGCCTACATACAGGACACGGGAACTTAGTTACGGGGCACCCTGAAAGGCGGGCAAGAATTAACAATGATGTGTAATAGTGCCGTGCTTTACAAGCGCTGTAGTTGTTGTTGTTGGTTTTCGTGCGGACGTGTATACATTGCGATTTTTGTTATCAACAATTTAACAAATATAAAATAAAGGTTAATTAACAACTCAACATTTATTGAATGTTAAAAACCCCTCTGACACACGCATGTACCTCTGACACACATGCACCTCTGACACATGTACCTCTGACACACATGTACACAGGCTTTGTGGCATGTGTCAGAATAAAAGACCAAGTAAAGCACTTTCCAAATTTGTACATTTTATTATTACTTCCTTCTCTTGTTCACTTTCACTTTCACCTTCATCCCTTGATCGGGACAGTCGTAGGGTGACGTTTACACAATAGAAGCATTCTCTTGTTCACCTTCATCCCTTGATCGGGACAGTCATAGGGTGACGTTTACACAATAGAAGCATTCTCTTGTTCACTTTCACCTTCATCCCTTGATCGGGACAGTCATAGGGTGACGTTTACACAATAGAAGCATTCTCTTGTTCACTTTCACCTTCATCCCTTGATCGGGACAGTCGTAGGGTGACGTTTACACAATAGAAGCATTCTCTTGTTCACTTTCACCTTCATCCCTTGATCGGGACAGTCGTAGGGTGACATTTACACAATAGAAGCATTCTCTTGTTCACTTTCACCTTCATCCATTGACCAGGACAGTTGCAGGTGACATTTACGCAATAGAAACATTATCTAGTTCACTTTTACCTTCATTCCTTGACCAGGAGATCGGTAACATTCGACAAATGTCGAGTTATTTAACCTTGATTTTATATTTGTTCAATTGTTGTCTGTCTTGCCCGCCTTTTACTTGGCCGTCTTTTAGGGTGCCCTGATATAAAATATTACCGTAAAAGAAAAGGACTTCCGAATAAGTGCTGATATGAACGTGTCAGGACAGTGTGGTATTGCCGCTTCAAATGGTAATTTCAAATTCTTGGGTTGATTACGAGACACATAACATACAAGAAAAAAAGCTAATTATACCTCTGTATAAAGCAATAGTTAGAAAGTCATTTAGAATACTTTAGTGTGGAAACCATATCGTAAGAACTCTAGAGACAAGGAGGTTAAGAGAAAATCAAATTGAAGTTTTTAAGATATTGAATGGGTATGAAAATATTGATAGAGATATGTTTATCTCACTCAAGAAAGATAGTAGAGCTAGAGGACATGAGGTAAAATTAGTAAAGGATCATTGGAGATTGGATATCAGGAAGTACTCGTTCTCATAGAGCTAGGACAATAAATGAATAGAACAAATTGTCTACGGATTGTGTAACTGCTAGCAGCGTGAATATGTTTAGAAACACGGTTGACACATATCTCTGGACGGTGGGTTATACGAAGATGAACACTGTTGGACTCTTGATAAGCCAATGGCTTCCTTGTCCTTTTACATCTGGGCCTTTGGCTTGGATGTCAAATCTTGTTAAATAGCTAGTTCCTGTTTAAAATGTTGCATTCAAGTATCAATAATTAAGACAATTCAATACAATAGTCTATAGAAAAGAAACCAATCTGGGCTATTATGGTCTATGCTGGACAGGCCACAACTACTAAAACTGAGACTTAGCTATGCAAAACTCACAAATGAACATGAATTAGAAATACAATGAGATTAATAGAGGTCACAATTGCATCAACGATATCCGCATGTGGATGGTTGAAAATCTATTAAAAATTAATGATGACAAAACGGTCGCACTTATGTTAGGATCACGAAACAATCAAGCAAAACATCACATCGCCGTGATAAAAATCGGCGACTGTGACATAACGCCAAGTCCTACTGCCAGAAACATTGGTGCTGCAATCAACTCGGAAATGTTGATGGTTTGTCACGTAAAGTACACCTGATGCGAGGACTGGGGTCAATTCCAAAGGAATTGGAATTAATCAATTCAATTCCAAGTCCAAATCCGGAATTGGAGCGGAATTTGAATTTAAAGATTTTGAATGAGAGGAATTGGAATTGAAAGATTTTGAATGAGAGGAATTGGAATTGAAGGGAAAGGAATTGAGCATCTGATTTTTTGTGACATCAACCAATATTTTTCTAGCCTGTTGTAGGCGGCTATGTGTATAATAATGCTATCAACTCATGCATTGAGGATCTGAAAACTGAAATCCTGTCATTCATGCCAGTATCTTATTTATGTTGCCACTTGCCAGCGGGTTAATGAAGGGTTCCAGACTGACTTTAATAGAAACATCAAAGATATTTTCAACTGTTTACAGACCTGGGAAGTTCGCCCTTTTACACCCATGAAAAGACACTTATTTGCAGGCTACAGCCATGTGGTTAATCAATTAGTAATCACTGATTACTAATCAGAGATCAGTGACCACTGACCAACACTACAAAGCATAGGCAAGCTAGCTGTAGCCAAATGTGTGAAAATGGTTTCCCACTTGCCAGTATAAATATGTGTTGCCTAACATCCATCATCAGAACAGTGTGCAACAGTCATAGTGTACTGGTCGGTCAATATGCCCCCTGTAAAGTCTTCTGTCTTTGAACATTTTCTGAAACTTAGCAAAGGAAAGGATGGAAACTATCAGGCAGCCTGCAGATGCCAGAATTAGAGACTAGAATTATAGTTTTTGTTATAAATGATATGCTGTAAATGTAATGGGGCTGGGTACAGTGTTTTACTTCAATAAAATGACTCTAAATAATTTTTGTGGATTGCTCATTTCTATGTAACTTAATTACCATGTATGAATGTACGTTACACATGTATGATAGTCATAATGATTATGCAAAGAATAATGACATGCTACATGCACATTAATCTTTCATTGTTGACTTTTGTCGTTATGTGGAATGGAAGCGGGAGCGGGAATTGGAATTGAACGATTTTGAAAGGAATTGGAATTACTAAAAAGAATTGCAAAAAAAAGGAATTGGAATTGAATGAAAAGGAATTGGAACGGAATTGGAATTGATTGAAAGGAATTGACCCCAGCCCTGCCTGCAGCATAGCCTACTTTCATCAGAGAAATACAGATGGGATCACATGACACATGACACACCGGTGCTCAAGAAACTGCATTGGCTTCCCATGAAGCAACGCATTCATTATGCAATTCTTCTACTTAAATGTAATATTTTAGAATATAAGAATATAATCTGAAAAGTTACGAAAACATTGATAGGAATGCTATATTATCATGGAAAAATGTTTGAAAAATATGTGTGTGTGCAAGACATTAATGGAACTCAAGCAGAACAGTTGGTGTTGCTGTCTGTGTGCTTGGTTTGTTCCAAATGAGTTTTGCTGATGTTTATTTCTTATAGCTCGATGCAGACAATAGTTGGATTACTGTTCCTACTGTTCTCTTATAATTATGTGGTGCATCTGATAATTCCAGGTGGTTTCACCCAGACATCTCTGGACCTGACGCTGAAGGTGTGCTAAAAGAACAAGGTACTGATGGCAGCTTCCTCGCACGGCCAAGCAAGAGCCAACCTGGAGATTTCACACTTTCTGTCAGGTTAGCCACCGGCAATGTTAATGAAAAATGGAATGATTAAATGTTTAACCATAAGAATTCTGATGGTTTAATTTTTTTTATTAGGTCGTAGACTAATTAAAGTATATTTTATGTTTTTTGCACATACATATTATACCGATTACCATTGTCATTATCCATACAGATCAGGTGACAAGGTGAAGCACCTCAGGATACAGAACAATGGGGATTACTATGACTTGTACGGAGGTGAGAAGTTTGCCACCCTGGCCGAGCTGGTAGAGCACTACATGAACAACTGGGGTGTACTGAAGGAGACAAACGGTACTTCACTCTACCTGAAGTACCCTGTTTTGTCTGCTGACCCCACCACAGAACGGTAGGTGCATCAACAAATTATCCTACGGATCTATTTTGTAGTTGCTCTTCAGGTGATCAATGCAGTTTTTATTTGCTTACAGCCACATAAATTATCAGGTCTTGTGTGTCAATCTGAGAAATATTCTGTGCACAACAAAGTCTGAAATCCAAGATGTTATTCAAGATGGTCGCAATGCATAAAATATGTTTGGCTTGTTACCATGTAAATCCTTATCAGCTCTTGAATACAGTATATAATTGTGAAATAATGTTTTCCTTTCTTATTAGATTTCAACCATAACAATTTAATTGTCACGTTTTACTGTTGTAGATGGTTCCATGGACAAATTAAAGGAAAAGTTGCAGAAAAGATGCTTTTGGATAAAGGGAAGAATGGAAGTTACCTGGTTCGGGCAAGTCGTAGTAAACCTGGAGACTTTGTACTCTCTGTTCGAATTGAGGAGAAAGTCTCGCATGTCATGATAGAGTGTAAGGTAAGTTGGCTATGAAGATATTATGTGTCAAAACCGTGTTCAGATTGATCAGTCTTGTAATTTATTGTGGGACACAGTGGCTTAGTGGTTAGAGCACGAGACTCTCAATCAAGAACACCAGGTTTTGGATCCATTTCAAAGCTTGCACAATTTCAGTTACTCCACGTTGCCTCATTTCACTCAGCTGTATAAATGACTACCTTGCAAGATATCTGAGTTAAAATATACTGCCGGTAACATTTTTATTTACTTCAAATAATGCATGGTGTTTGTAGGAAAACAAGTACGAGATTCGTGGTGGTGACGAACAATTTGACACTTTGACAGATCTGGTAGAACATTACAAGAAAAATTCCTTGACTGAGATTGATGGGCCTGAAATAAAGCTTGAAGTGGTGAGTGACCAACTGTTAACACTACCGGACACAACATTTCAAGAAGGGCACAATATGGAAAGTAACTTTATATAAACGGTATCACACGTTATCACAGTGTAACACATAATAATAAAATGACATTAATTTAGGTTTTTTGAGAAAGAAATTACCTTCCTAATTTTTTGATAATATAATGTCATGTACATTAAGCTTAGGATAATCATTGTGTTGATTGTCTTTGAAATATTGAGAAGAAACATTGTAAAAATATTCTCTATAAATTTGTCAGCCTTTCAATGCGACACACATCGCAGCATCGGGAATCAGTGACAGAATTAAGGAATTGGAGAAGTGTAGCACAAACAAAGAAGAAAAGAAATCAAAGAAAGGATTCATGGAAGAGTTTGAAGTAAGTCAGCCATTAAACACATGTTCTTCTTCAGCAACAGAACACAAAGCTACATTTAAGTGATAGCCAGGATCATTTCATATCCTTCTTGTTGTTTTTATAGTATACAGTACTATGCAACTTGTAAGAATTATTTTCTCATCAATTAGAAAGTAGCTTCAGCTTTTGAATATCCATTTGAGTTCATGTGCATTTACTAAAATGGGATTGTCTTATTAGCAATTGTCCACAAAATGTATATGTGATAGAGAATCATTTCAATCCAGTATGTTCAGCATTTAATATGTGAATTTAAAAAAAATAATGACTGCCGTTTTATTTTATTCATCCATCTGCCTTGTTTTTTTTTTGACATATCAACTAGCGGTGATGCTGTTGTAACTTGTCACTGGCCTATTGAGACCTCATTGGATTACCATTCTATCAGTCCAACTCAAGATGGACTGCATTTGCAGAAGACATCCATATGGCAAGTAAAAGATGCAAGTTTAAAAACCCAATAATTTCGCATGTTTTAAGCCACAGATCATATTATAACTGTTCCATTTTCTGCAGATGTTGGCTCAGCAAGACACTAACGAGTTACACGAGAGGGAGGAAGGGAGAAAGAAAGAGAGTAAACCCAAGAACAGATACAAGAATATATTACCATGTGAGAATCAAAGCTGTGACGTTTTTAGTAGTTAATACCGTGTTATTTTTATTATCTATTAACATTGGCAGCTTCAAAAGAATGTACTATCATACACAGCATGCATATGATGCTGTCTGAATACAATAAACCATTAGTTGTGTTGTATATGTATTACTGTTTTATGTAGTATGCTAATGTTGGTGTAAACTGTTTATATATTAGAAGGCGTGAAATGACACTATCTATGATTTATTGCAGTTGATTTTAACAGAATTAAGTTGAAGGATGGTGATCCAAAGGTGCTTGGAACAGACTACATTAATGCAAATATGATTACGGTGAGTAACAATATTCAGTACTTTGGTCCAGTTGTGGGTTTCTGCAGCATGTGTGGACTAAAATAAATTTTTATTTACCAGTGGTACTATGAATGCGAATACTTTTATTTCAGGCAAATAAGCCCATATACAGCCCTGTTCAAGCAAGTATACATGTACATAAAAAATATAATTATGTTTAATATATATATATATATATAAATGAATCGGTTACAACAAATAAATAGGTTAAAATATACACTAAAAAATAAATACACTAAAACATACTTTAGAAGTTCTGCATTTACTCTTGCTTATGTTTCCCACTAGAAAGAGTTTCCACATGCTTATGTCTCCCACTAGAAAGAGTTTCCACCTGCTTATGTTTCCCACTAGAAAGAGTTTCCACCTGCTTATGTTTCTCATTAGAAAGAATTTCCACATGCTTATGTTTCTCACTAGAAAGAGTTTCCACCTGTTTATAAATCCTGTAGTTGTAGTGGCCACGTGTATCAACGTTGGATGTTTTGGACATTTCTTTTTGTATGGAAATAATTAACTATTTGATGTCATCCAATACTTGCAGTATGTTTGTACCGTTATCCATCTCCAATGGTCAGGTCAATGTGTTTCATACAGGTATACTAAAAGCATGCCAAAATAAAATCAATCTCCTATGTGGCTTAGAAATTCAGATACATGTGAGAAGTGCTTTTGCCTGATTGCCTCCCTCAGTGTTTTATTTTACCCCAAGAGGTATACAAAATGAAGAAACAATTTTCTTTTGATTAAAACTATTTGAAATTTACTTTCTCAGTGTTTTGGTTACTGTCAGTAACCTTCACGACTAGTTCTTCAGGCCGTCCAATGTGTGGCTGAAGAAGATCTAGTCTTCCCAGAAGTTCCTCGTGAATGGTACTGACAGTAACCGAAATGTTGAGTCAGTAAATTTAAAATAGTTTTGATCAAAAGAAAATCGTTTCTTCATTATTATCTACCAATATAATAATATAATAATAAACTTTATTTTTTTATACACCAATATCCAGAGAAAGACCCTGTTCAGGAATGTTTACATTTGATAATAAAAGACTAAATATATATATAAATACTGGCAGTAGTTAAACTGTATACAAATTGCCAATTGTTATGAACATGTCACAAACACAAGATGTGTACAGAAATGACCCAAGTGACGACCACTTCTGAGTGGTCTCATGGTTGGTTTTATTTCTGAAATTCTATTGTAAAAGAGATATTATTTGATATAATGCTGAGCATGTACAGTTCATGTGACATTTGTTGCTAGAATCGAGAGCTGCCTGAGTGCAAGCGCAAGTACATCGGCACTCAGGGCTGTCTTCAAACGACCGTCACCGACTTCTGGCGAATGGTCTGGCAACAAAACAGCCGCATCATCGTCATGACAACCAAACTTGTTGAACTGGGAAAGGTTGGTTAATTGAAACTTGCTAATAATGGGAACATTTACCAGAGAAATTAGACTATGAAATAACATTGAATGAGAATCTTTGTTGACAAACATGAAATCTGTCTGATATCATGAACCAGTACGTGATTGAATATTACCCTACTTAGAATTGTCTGTTGCCTAGATGTTAGTCCAAAGCAGTGTTAATGATGTTTGATATATGATATCAGTATCTCACCATGTAAACCCAATAGAAAATGATATACATAAACAATATCTGGATACTCTGTTGAGACTGTCTCATTAAAACTGCTGATGTGTTAAAGTGATGCAGTACTAGTCAATTAAATCATTACATGTACTACAACAAATATTAATTCACAGTTTCTGTCATATGTTTAACAAGATTGCCATCCAAAGAAAAAACCCAGATGACATGTGGACATGGAAGCCATTGGTTTAAGTCCAACAATCAAGTGTATTGGTGTTACAGAATAAATGTGTGAAGTACTGGCCAGCTCCACATGACACACAGGAGATGAAGGTCTACACGGGCACATTGAGAGTCACCAACATCTCCGAGAGATCAGCACAAGACCACGTTGTGCGAGAGTTTGATGTCTCATTCCAAAGCAATGTAAGTGTGACTTTCTTGTCATTCCAAAGCAATGTAAGTGTGTGGCTTTCTTGTCATTCCAAAGTAATATAGGTGTTTGGCTTTCTTGTCATTCTTAGTGAGATGTGGCAAGGCATTCAGTTAGATGTTTAGCACAACTGTAATAAAATGCACACAACCTGAGCTAAATAGTCGGTTCTTCTTCAATCTTCAAGTATATACTGCTAAAATGTGATAAGAAGTCCTGCAATAACGTCATCTCTCAAAGTGTGAGAGGTGTTTGTATGTCGTCATTGTGTCATTGTTTGTCTGGAGTAAAACTGTTGTGTGGAGTAAAAACAGTTTATCACGACTTACTACAAACGTACCAGTTCTCTGATAACATGACAGGATTGGCTTCATGACAACTAAATTACGCAAATATCCATGCTAACTTGTCCTTAGTATTTTAGTTTTTCGCCACCTTACATATACATGAACACACATCCCTGTTTGCTGGACTGATGAACATATAACGTCTTGCGTCAGGACCCTAAAGTCACACCCCTGCCTCCGACGAAAGTCTACCACTTCCACTTCACCGGATGGCCAGACCATGGCGTTCCCTCCGACCCTGGCTGTGTACTCAACTTCCTTCAAGAGATTGGGGACATACAGGAGTCGATACCTGATGCAGGCCCAATTGTTGTCCATTGCAGGTAAACTTTACATCAGTATCAGTAGTTTAAATAACATCATCAAACATCGTTTGTTTTGTGCTCCACAAGACCTAGTAGTAAGACTAGATGTGTTAAGCTCTGATCATGTGTAAAGTTACTCAGACAATTGTTGACTTGCTGCAGTGCTGGCATTGGTCGGACGGGGACTGTGATTATCATTGATATGATCCTGCAGCTGATCAAACAACACGGTAAGAGCAAACAGCAGATCATCAACAGCCCAATGTTTTTGCCACATCTTCGTGTTCTGCCTATTCCCTGGAAATCACAGATTTTTATTTAGAACCATATTTAGAAGTTCTATTTTCATTTTACATTTCGATTGTTAGTTAACTGCAGTGAGATTGCTTAGTCTTGTCATTACTTGCCAACGTTATCACCATTTGCTATACAACAGGAAATAGTTTAAACATTTGGCATGGTGATCATTTATTGATAACAATACATTTTAGGAGAATAACCCATGCCTAATTTTATCTGAGTCCAATATGGCCACCCTTCGAAATAAAATATGTGTGACCAATTCATGTTTTTAGAGACCAATGACGCCACTGTTTCAAATATTGTGCACTGACATCACACTTCACAAACGTTTGAGTTGACAGATTAAGACATTGTTTGCCCAGGCCTGGACTGTGAGATTGATGTACAGAAGATGACACTGATGGTGCGAGCACAGAGGTCAGGAATGGTGCAGACAGAGTCACAGTACAAATTCATCTACCTGGCAGTGAAGCACTGCATTGACACCACCTTGCAGGTACATACATTTTTCTCATTAGCCGATTTCTGATTGGCCATTACTATTTATTCTGTGTCATTCTGCAAACAATGGATGTGTGTAATCTATGCACTTGTCGACGTGACTTGACATGATTATTAATTGTGTGAAGAAATTATAAAACAGTGCGTTACATGTGGCATTGCCCAATATCAATAATATATGTTGGTTCTGATTTATTGATTTATTTGCAGTGATCATAACATGACTTTTTGCGAGCCTGCTTTCACCTGTACAACATAACCTTGTAGAAGTTTTTTTTTAATGCGAAATATTTGGCCCCCAGAGGAGCCAGCAAGCCCACCCGAAGCCAGGAAGCAGCACCAGTGGACGAAAAGCACCACTAAAGTAAGTGTTGAATATACAATGACCCTCTCCTATATTCACCACCACTAATAACTCACACTGAGGAACTGACTCAGGTGTGAGGGAAACTGTGAAGCCTGGGTACCTCTTAGAAACCTACACATGCCAGAGGAAGTCTACATATACCAAACTAAACTTTAACCAACACTAATAAATAAAATAACCCTAAGTGCATGTGTACATACCACCTAAACTCCTGCTTTAGCCCAAGAATGGGCTGTTTGGATCACTCGAGACTTAGTCCAAATATATCTGTTGAAGGGTTTTCCAATGATTTGAAAAGTGCTTTCTGAAAGCCAACATTGTTGAAGGTTGTGAAGTTTCAACTAGACAGATATGTAGGATATGAATGCAAAATAGCATTTGTGTTGGACGTTAATCAAATGCTAATGTTTATTGGATTCTGGCCGTGTTCTTACAGAAGACCTGAGGAACCTCCCAATCAACTCTACGAGAACATTGATGTGCTGAAGACTGGCGCTAGTGCCTGTCCTCCACCGCGGTGACGTTGATCTCATCACTGTTTGTTTGTTTTGTTTGTTCTACTACATGCCTCCGTCACAGTCAAGTGTCTGGATGGTGTCACTAAACACGTTTTCCATGACTGTGTCTTATTTTTGTTTCAAATAGAAGTGGTGCACGCGAATGGTCAGCATGCTTAGCATGTCTAAGGAATGATAATTCAATGGAACTTGGACGTACAGATACTGATCATTTTTATTGTAAAATCATGTGACATGGTATAAACTTTCTTCTACACTAATATCTTGACTGCCCAAATGTCTTTTAATGAACCACATTTAAAAATATACTTTTATCATTATCCGCTTCATCCGACTGTTCCAGGGCAAACATTTACGCTGCCTAACTGATAAACTATATCCACAGATATTGGACATTGTCCACAGAATGTACTAGATGGCAAGGCTCATATTGGACATTGTCAACAGAATGTACTAGATGGCAAGGCTCATATTGGACATTGTCAACAGAATGTACTAGATGGCAAGGCTCATATTGGACATTGTCCACAGAATGTACTAGATGGCAAGGCTGATATTGGACATTGTCAACAGAATGTACTAGATGGCAAGGCTCATATTGGACATTGTCAACAGAATGTACTAGATGGCAAGGCTCATATTGGACATTGTCAACAGAATGTACTAGATGGCAAGGCTCATATTGGACATTGTCCACAGAATGTACTAGATGGCAAGGCTCATATTGGACATTGTCAACAGAATGTACTAGATGGCAAGGCTCATATTGGACATTGTCCACAGAACGTACTAGATGGCAAGGCTCATATTGGACATTGTCAACAGAATGTACTAGATGGCAAGGCTCATATTGGACATTGTCAACAGAATGTACTAGATGGCAAGGCTGATATTGGACATTGTCAACAGAATGTACTAGATGGCAAGGCTGATATTGGACATTGTCAACAGAATGTACTAGATGGCAAGGCTCATATTGGACATTGTCAACAGAACGTACTAGATGGCAAGGCTGATATTGGACATTGTCCACAGAACGTACTAGATGGCAAGGCTCATATTGGACATTGTCAACAGAATGTACTAGATGGCAAGGCTGATATTGGACATTGTCAACAGAATGTACTAGATGGCAAGGCTCATATTGGACATTGTCAACAGAATGTACTAGATGGCAAGGCTGATATTGGACATTGTCAACAGAACGTACTAGATGGCAAGGCTGATATTGGACATTGTCCACAGAATGTACTAGATGTCAAGGCTGATATTGGACATTGTCCACAGAACGTACTAGATGGCAAGGCTGATATTGGACATTGTCCACAGAACGTACTAGATGTCAAGGCTCATATTGGACATTGTCCACAGAACGTACTAGATGGCAAGGCTCATATTGGACATTGTCAACAGAACGTACTAGATGTCAAGGCTCATATTGGACATTGTCCACAGAATGTACTAGATGGCAAGGCTCATATTGGACATTGTCCACAGAACGTACTAGATGTCAAGGCTGATATTGGACATTGTCAACAGAACGTACTAGATGGCAAGGCTGATATTGGACATTGTCCACAGAACGTACTAGATGTCAAGGCTGATATTGGACATTGTCAACAGAACGTACTAGATGGCAAGGCTCATATTGGACATTGTCAACAGAATGTACTAGATGGCAAGGCTGATATTGGACATTGTCCACAGAATGTACTAGATGGCAAGGCTGATATTGGACATTGTCAACAGAATGTACTAGATGGCAAGGCTGATATTGGACATTGTCCACAGAACGTACTAGATGGCAAGGCTGATATTGGACATTGTCAACAGAATGTACTAGATGGCAAGGCTGATATTGGACATTGTCCACAGAACGTACTAGATGGCAAGGCTGATATTGGACATTGTCCACAGAACGTACTAGATGGCAAGGCTGATATTGAACATTGTCAACAGAACGTACTAGATGGCAAGGCTGATATTGGACATTGTCAACAGAACGTACTAGATGGCAAGGCTGATATTGAACATTGTCAACAGAACATACTAGATGGCAAGGCTGATATTCATAAATACATAACGGTCAAGCTATATTTAAATTTGTTGTTCATAAAATTTAAAACCCATTTGGGCAGTCAGTGTGTCAGAACAGATGTTGTTTATACTATATAACATGACATTTACAATCAGATTTGTTTGTATATGTAATGCATCAGTGTTTCTAATGATTTTATATGCAAGGTTGTGTGAACACATTTTTATTTTGCGAAGATCTATTTTTAATTATATTACATACATATGCACTTTTATTTATATAAATATGCAAGTATATATAAAATACATGCAGTATAACTTTGTTAACCCAAACTTCTATAATTTGAATACCCATCATAACTCGAACCGAGAGCCTCCTGATGCTGCCATGATGCACCGCCTTGTGTAAACAGACATTACTCGAACAAGTGTAACTTTCGCCAATCCCTCCAACTTTGAGTTAACAAAGTTGTACTGAATGTAGAAACATGTAGATAAAATGTTAAATATATATATATATAAGGTAGTCAGCAAAACATTTATTTACATACGATTCAAACACGAAGCATAATCTTGGGACATTTTAGTAAAGAACGAAGCTTTTTCACATTTCCAGTTTGAGATGCTCACAATTCACATAACTCCTGAAGTTATTGCACCGACCACCAACTTGTTTCTGTGATCCTGATGGGGCAGCTACTTGTGTATACTTACTGTATTCAAAAAGTACTCCTCCTTAGCCCTTAATATTTACGAGTACCTGGTACTTTGTTTCATTCAATGGACATGTCTTATATGCACCAACATCTTTACAATTTTATTCCCAGTTATGGTAACAAATCCTTATTTTAAATACTGTTTTATTACAGGGAGTGATGATAAAAAATGCAGTTATTACATCTCACAAATTATTCAGCATCAACATTATAAGAGAAACTATACAATAAATGTTCTGTGATAAATTTTTTGGTTATTGTTTTGTGTTTGCTTTGTCCTCTATCCCTGTCCATCCTCTGTACAAATCTATATGCATATACATGAAAATATATATTTTATAGTCCATGGCAATCCCTACATATAGTTACACAACCTAGTTACAAAATATGTGTTCTCTCATTGCAATACTTGAGCCATTTCTAGTTTCCATGATCATTATGTAGCATATTTTTTATATATTCAATATACTCTGAAAACATGCAGGTGTGTACGTGTGATCTTCAGTGAACAATTATAATAAACAAACTTGTAATTTGTGTTCAATAACTTGAGAGCAAATGGTATGCTTTATCCATGGACACTGGCAAATGTTTCATGAGAATTTGTTGTGATTTGCTCTGACCACCTGCCAACTCACTATTTAAATAAACTGTAACTAAACAAAATGAAGCACATGCAAATAAAAATGACGTTTCTAAACATATCCTTGCACAAACGCAATCAACAAAAACAACGTAAGATCTCATTGGTTTTAATTATTTACTTCGAACAACACTTATAGAAAAACAGAGATGACAGCAAAATCTAGTTAGAATAATTATTAACTGTACACTACATATTTCATAAGTTATGCCTAAGACAAAATACACTAGCATGTAACGTGTTGCATTAGCACTTTAATCCAACACTTCTAAATGTTGCATGGCAATTACACCAAATTACTTTGGGTTGCAGAAAGCTTGCAGCTGTTGGCTTTCTGCAAGTAATAAGATACTGCCAATCTTATACTTGCAGTAATAAGATACTGCCAATCTTATACTTGCAGTAATAAGATACTGCCAATCTTATACTTGCAGTAATAAGATACTGCCAATCTTATACTTGCAGTAATAAGATACTGCCAATCTTATACTTGCAGTGATAAGATACTGCCAATCTTATACTTGCAGTAATAAGATACTGCCAATCTTATACTTGCAGTAATAAGATACTGCCAATCTTATACTTGCAGTGATAAGATACTGCCAATCTTATACTTGCAGTAATAAGATACTGCCAATCTTATACTTGCAGTAATAAGATACGATAAGATATGAATACCACCTGCAAAACACTCCCTACTTACATGCGGACTTCACACATAAACCATGTTGTTATTGCATCTTGGGAGCTTTGTCAGTACAAAAAATTCCAATATTAATACAAATTCAGATGTGGGTGAGTGGGCCAACCAAAAAAATGGAAAGGTGTCTATTTTTAATAATTTAAATACAGAGCTTCCATTTTTTTTGATGGGTTTGTGGAGTCAATCGTATAAATTTTTGGGGGTATTATTGGAATTGTGTATATTTATTAAACCCCTTACTCATAGGAAGTTTCTCTCATCTGATTTAGTCCGAATAACCCATCTGTGCCATCTATGGTTTTTGCAGTGTTAGTCACAGTGGAATATGTTACACTTGACGTACAATGAAATGTGATGGAAGTTACACACATTACGTTTGTTATAACTACCAACAAGGTTGCCAGTGCTTCATTTAATAAAACCTGCCATACGTTGCTTGCTGGAAGACCTACATTCACAGTTGTCACAAGTAAACAGTTAGCACATGAACGTACACAAGAAACAGCCAACAACTACATGGACAGAAGGACGTGAGTCAACAACCTGCAAATTCCAATTGTCATTATTAGCAGGTCTAAATCATGATAGTTACTCATGAGTTGCCTAAATGATTTCATTTAGAAGCTGTGTGTATTTGTGTCATTGCTTGGTTAGTTGCGACTTCCTACACGGAAATAACATCTGTGGTGTTTCTTACAGCATCCATTTCGCACGTTGCAGACGTGCCAATAATTGTAGGAAACCTATGTGGGACACAGCAACCCACAGCGAAATAACCACTATAATCCACCAGATGGAGCCAGTGACAAAGGTTGAATACAGCTGCTGTCGGTGATGTTGACCTAGAGGATAACACACTTCCTCTTTTTCTGTGGCTCTGGTGGTTCGAGGGCAGCCAGGATTGCCTCATCAAACACATTCTTCAGTCCTTTCTGATGAAAAGAAATGGCACAGGTTTGTATGAAAAGCCATAGTTCTGCCCAACAAAATAATTTTGAATGTAATTCTTACACAAACAAATATTTTGATCCTATTTTAGTTTACAACGAAACAGGTTAAGGCCGATATCACTCTATAGTAAAAATTTTCTTTTCCGTCACTAGTACCTCACACGGGAACAAATGGTATCACTGGAAAGCTGAATCACTCTTCGTTCCGTCTCATATTTATTCATGAGCACAGTCAATGATAGCTAATGACAATTTAGCTTACAAACCATGTCAATTAGTTGGTGCCCATATTTAGCAGCTTTTAGCACGTTCCGGAGATAAATTTACACTTAGTATCTAAATATGTAACACATCATACCTTTGGAAAGCTCTATGATTGGCCTATTCGAATACAAGTGATTGAATGAGCTGGCTATATACAACGAATGAGCATTGTCATTACAAACGTGTCTGCTTTTTTATTTACTAATCCGCCATTTTGTTTTCTTAGTTCTGTGTCAGTTCACTTCAGGCTGGATTATTTCAAGTTTCCACGTCAATATTTTGACAAATTGCATGATAGCATTAGTGAATCATGTTATTATACTAGTGCAGACAGTTAGATCGATGCTACTTGCTTTTTTGAGGTAAAAATAAGCAAGTCGTCATTGGGAATTTGGCAGGCTTCGACAGCCTGCACTGCCACGGTAAACGAAGTGGGACCGACCGATGGGCCTGTTAGAATCTGCATAATCCAGTTCGAAAAAAATCATTAAAATAACATTTTCAATATATGTGATTCAGTTTTGTTTTATTTTGTAGCTATATGTATGGCTACATTTTTCCAATTGGACATAGGGACATACAACCTACACTGTACTCGGTAATTATCTGGTGGCAGAGTAAAAATTTAATCTTCTCTTTTTTGATGAAATTCAAATAGTAATTTGATTTATTACAAGTCTTTTTAGCAACAAAATTATACCGTAATCACATTTGTGTGATAATTTATTAGCGATGTTATGAACACCCTTATGATTAACTTCAATCTGTGTACACCGTGGAAGTTTATCATTGGTCACTCCTAGGGTAAAAATAAATAAATAAATGTCAGTGTTCAAGATATCTTAAAAGTAAATGTGAAGATATAGCAAAATCGCAACCTAGCCAAAACATTGTGCATGATATCAGAAATTTTAATCCAGATAAAATAGATGTATTCCACACAAATTTTTTTATGGTAAAAACAAAAGTCCGAAAGCATTAAATTAACTAAATATGATAGCAAGATGCTGCATGAAAGCTGCAGAACCAGATCAGATGGAGTACCAAGACAGTTCTTGGTTAGTGAAACCTCACCTGTGTGAGAGCAGAGCACTCCACAAATTTCACAGCTCGAAGTTCTTTTGCCAGTTTTTCGCCCTGTTCAAGTGAAATAGGCTTCTGTCGGTTCTTGGAGAGCTTCTCCAATGTTGCCGGGTCATCACGCAGATCAACCTGTGTCCCGACAAGTAGGAATGGTGTCTTCTGACAGTGATGCGTGATCTCAGGGACCCACTACAAAGAAATATCAGTATGTGCAGTAACACAATGACATGACACTCTGATCAGGGGTAGGTTCAATTACATCAAATAAATTACAATTACCTTCTGTTTTTCTATTACACTTCAACCAAGTTCAAATCAAATACAATTACACCACTTCAATTTAAATTACAGATGCGTTATATGGATCTCCTTACAGAAAGGCACATAACAAAACAGCAACTGAATCAATTATGAAAATGACACATTTGAGCATGATATATTTTAGATTAATCTAAGTTTTATTTGTTCGCTTACAATCAGTTTTAAAATGTGTTTGATCCGTTTTTTTTAACTGGAGGGCAGGAAGGCTTGATTGGAATTGCACCAACTGCCAGTTGCCTAACTACTAGTCTTGTTTTAAAGAAGTTGACATTAGCAGGTGTTCATTGGAATTGATGAAAATGATTTGTCCGTTGTCTGGTGTGTTGTTGAACTGGGATATTTTGACATATTATTATATATTGTTTCCAGAACAAAAACGTTTAATTAACCATGTCATGATGGTGCCAACTGCTCTCATATGAGAAGTATTTTAACTGTGGTGCCCACTAGTGATTGACAGAAAACTCACAACCATTAATAAAATAGATCCACAAATAAAAATTGAACTGCTGCAATTAAAGCGCGTTTGTGAGACTTAGAGAATGTACCCTATTTGAACAGGCTATTGCCCATGCCCGCAGTATGGCCCACCCTCCATTTCACGGAAATTTTGCGTTTTCAAAGCGTTTACAAACTAGCACAGTAGCATCTCGGTTACTAGGCACTAGCGGCAAGTACATCAACAGTTGTCACAAGTAATGTAACAAAGGATGCTGACTCGGACTGTTCAGGGACAATCACAGGAATGCTGCTTTTATTCATGTTTACGAAAAAGGCATCGATTGCCATGAACTTTGACGTTGACATATTGTATCTTTTCACTCACTCTTGCTTGGCAGGTGCTATTTGGAACTTGCCCCACGACAGCCGGGAGACGCTGACGGGATTGTTTATTCAAATGAGAGCGCCAATGGATAGACACTGAGAAAGGCCACATAAACATGTTTCCCAACCAATGACGTAAACGATCACAATAAATAGAGATCAGCTGCAGTATCATTATTTTCCAACGATGTCAAGGTTAAATATATGTAGTCTTATAAATAGGCGGTAGTTGCTATTCTGCCGCCGACAACATTCGTCGAATCAAGTCAATCAAGTGTGCGCTAAGAGTCACTAAGACAATTAAAACAATTTTATTATGAAAAAAATCTCATATTGTAAAAAGAAAAACCTGTCTTTTATTGTACCCGTCATCGTCAGACGGGTCTCTGGCTAAGGAGCTGCGTTTGACTAACAACACTGAACAGTCGTACACAAAACAATGCAAACAATTATATGTAATTTTCGTCAAATGTCCGTAAAAAGTTCGTCCTGGTCAGTTTACGATGTTTCTGTAATTTTTTAATGTGGGGGGCAGTAATGTGAATCCCTGTTATCGCCCATACCTGCATTAGCGCCCACCCCCAATCTTAAAATATTTCGTCCTAAACGTGCATGTGCAATAGCGTGATCAAATACGGTATTACATTTTCCAAACAAACATTCTCACAAATTTAATTTGCAACAGAGGTTTTGCTATCTATGCTTTAAAAAAAAAACATTCTCACTCACACCTTCAAGATTTAAGACATTTGAATTACCTTTTCTTTAACATTCTCAAATGATGATGGCGAAACAACAGAGAAGCAGACAAGAAAGACATCTGTCTGGGGGTAGCTGAGCGGCCGCAACCGGTCATAATCCTCTTGGCCAGCAGTGTCGAATAAGCCAAGTGTGTATGGCTCACCCCCAATCATGACTGTTACCGCATAGTTGTCAAACACCTACAGCAAGTACACAGACGCAGGTCCTATCAGACCATAGTTGTCAAACACCTACAGCAAGTACACAGACACAGGTACTATCAGACCATAGTTGTCAAAACACCTACAGCAAGTACACAGACACAGGTACTATCAGACCATAGTTGTCAAACACCTACAGCAAGTACACAGACACAGGTCCTATCAGACCACAGTTGTCAAACACCTACAGCAAGTACACAGATACAGGTCCTATCAGACCATAGTTGTCAAAACACCTACAGCAAGTACATAGACACAGGTACTATCAGACCATCGTTGTCAAACACCTACAGCAAGTACACAGACACAGGTACTATCAGACCATAGTTGTCAAAACACCTACAGCAAGTACATAGACACAGGTACTATCAGACCATAGTTGTCAAACACCTACAGCAAGTACACAGACACAGGTACTATCAGACCATAGTTGTCAAACACCTACAGCAAATACACATACACATGTACTATCAGACCATAGTTGTAAAACACCTACAGCAAGTACACAGACACAGGTACTATCAGACCATAGTTGTCAAAACACCTACAGCAAGTACACAGACACAGGTACTATCAGACCATAGTTGTCAAACACCTACAGCAAGTACACAGACACAGGTCCTATCAGACCACAGTTGTCAAACACCTACAGCAAGTACACAGACACAGGTCCTATCAGACCATAGTTGTCAAAACACCTACAGCAAGTACATAGACACAGGTACTATCAGACCATCGTTGTCAAACACCTACAGCAAGTACACAGACACAGGTACTATCAGACCATAGTTGTCAAACACCTACAGCAAGTACACAGACACAGGTACTATCAGACCATAGTTGTCAAAACACCTACAGCAAGTACACAGACACAGGTACTATCAGACCATAGTTGTCAAACACCTACAGCAAGTACACAGACACAGGTCCTATCAGACCAGTTGTCAAACACCTACAGCAAGTACACAGACACAGGTCCTATCAGACCACAGTTGTCAAACACCTACAGCAAGTACACAGACACAGGTCCTATCAGACCACAGTTGTCAAACACCTACAGCAAGTACACAGACACAGGTACTATCAGACCATAGTTGTCAAAACAAGTAGAGCAACAATCTCAGCAAGTACCCAGCTAGTATCTAAGGTGTGAAATAAATATATCAAAATTGATCACTCAATCAACGTGAACGATGAAAATCACGATTCATGAATTCTTGAAACTGATACGTATCTTTTTGACAGTAGATAGCACACGACACAGCAGTACTTAACTATTACATGCACTAAAGATTTGTCAACTATCCATGACAAATACTTTCTGTTTCAAACAGTATAAAACTATCAGTAGCATTGCTTTATATCTAAATGGCACTAGTAATGCTCCAGTTATAATTATCACTTTACTGTATGCTATTAATTATACCTCTGATTACACACAACCACAGAATAATTTGCAAACAAATTACACAGTTAATCTGTTGATGTCAGTAATGTCTTCCAACAAGTTTTGCCCAGTATGCTTGGCTGTCGTATGTAACTAATCAACCATGAAATTTATCTTATACTCCTGCATGATCACACAAGATTGATACCACAAGATAGGACAGGATAGTTAATGAAACTTAAAAGTATGCATTACTTACTGTTGGCACATATTCTGATGGAAATTTGTTTGTTGTGTAAGAAATTAGAAGGCATGTTTTACCAACTGCCCCGTCCCCCACAACAACACATTTTATAGTCTGCATTGTGACGTCTACAGCAGCTCTACAAACAGAGAGAACATCCAGTTCAGCAGGCATCAAAAGCAATGTTAAAATTGAAAACACTGCATAATAATCCACATTTTAACAACACGTTACATTTTGGGCAGATGTACAGAGGCTAAGAGCCATTAGTATATAAGATTAACGGCTTAATGACATATATGCAGCAATAGTTAAAACCACATATACTGTATTCGTCCTAATAAATGTACACCCCCATTTTTTTGCGAATCCAGGTTGCATGGTTGTGTGTCCCAATAACAATTAAATTCAATGAGGGGTCAACACAGATATAATTGTGACTTCAATGTGCAAAGTTCATTTTGTATTAAGTTTTAACATGGACATTTATTATAATTAATGAATAAGCTATTTATCATGCAAGTATTTCTGCTAGCTGTCCTTTTTAGCTGTCTCATGTATAAAGGCGTGAGACTAGTTCATGTATTGCTGCACCACCCCAGCTGTTATCTCTTTCCTTGTTCCCTTTATAAAGGGGTGAGGCTAGTTCATGTATTGCTGCACCGCCCCAACTGTTATCTCTTTCCTTGCTCCCTTTATGAAGGGGTGAGACTAGTTCATGTACTGCTGCACCACCCCAGCTGTTATCCCTTTCCAGTTCTCACTATCGAAAGCCTTCTCCCTCCACTTGTCATCATATGCAACCTTTCTCATCTCCCTCCATGCCGTCCTCCCATCTCAGGTGAGGTCTTCCCCTTTATTTATGACCTGGCTATTTCATCGCCACTGCTTTCTTAAGTAGTAGACTCCCTTCCCTCCATCAGCACCAAGTCACCTGCTCACATCATCCAGTTTCTTACTATTCTTCCTGTTAGGCTGAAATGTACCAATATCTTCCTCAGGTCATTCTTGCTCCCCATCCACCCTCTTTGCTCCTGTAATTCTCTGGACCCAGTTGTGTTTGCAATGTCAGTACCAGATATGCTGCTTTCAGGCGCTGGATACAGAACCTGAGTATGTCATAAAATCTAGGGTTAATGTGTGAATACTGTTTATTACCAGTAGTTCTGCAAATAAGACATTTTCTTACTGGTGTATTGAAAATAGTGCCATATTTGTATTCGTTGTGTATTTATGTTGCCTAAATATGGCACCACGTGCTATTTAGCAGGCTTCTGTGATTTTCAGGCCATGTACCGATTTGGGCTACATAATTGTCTTAGTTATAATGAACTGATGTGTTTAATAATGCACACAATAAATCTCAGTTATGCAGAGAATTTATATTGATGTTTTTTATTAGAGTACCTAAGTGGGAATGTGTATGTTTGTTGCTTTAAAGGTGGCTTTCGTTTATGCGTTAAAATAGACGGGCACAGTATTTCCCAATCAATAGTTTTAAAAATCATAACTAAATAACCACTGAGGCGATTTTGCTCAAATAAAGTTTATTTTACTTCTAAATAAACTCTCTATCTAATAAGCCAATTTTAAATATAATTTGACATGTTTAAATTTTTTAGTTGGGATACCTACTATAAAGTGGTATTTACATGCCTGGATGCCATTCAAAGTTAGAACTATTTCCTACATATACAGATTTCGAGCCCAATTGCTGAAGTAGTTGTGAGGAAGACGAGAGCTGTGTCAGTTGGGTATACATTTCTAGGGCCAGCTACAGTTGCCAGAATGGTCTAGTCAAATTGTTATTTAGAACTTCTAACTTCTTTGTATAACTTTTCGCAAGATGGCGACACTGAGTCTACTCAGCTGTAAATGAGTGCAAACACTGTTTGGAAGGTACCTGCGATGGACTAGTGTCCCATCCAGGAGAGTCAGTATAACTGCACTCTAAGTTGTTTCGCACTACAGAAACCAGGTTTAAGCACTGGCCATATAAGCCTCCATGGCTTCCTTAGGCGTAATGCCTGGGGGATGACTTTACCTTTTTTAATTGACAACAATACAGTGTTGTTCGATAATACTCTAGCCCTATTCCAAGCAGATTTATCTGAGACTGAGAACTGTATGTTGTCTGTGTACTGACTACTCAATCGACTATAATTCTACAGTCCTGACACTGTTTGTGACAAGCCATTTTTGACAGGTGCGCCTTGATTGAAAAGGAAGTTTGCTATTATATAGGTTCCGATTAAGTCTAAAAACACAATGTTCTAATTATGTCAGAAAATGAATCAATTAGTTAATATAATTTTGCTTTAAGAATAAACAAGCAGTAACAGAACGGAAACATTTAAGAAAATGTTTAAGTTCAACGCCCCAATTGTTACTTCCGGTATACCCAATGACTACGCCTCAAGACTGGGAAATTCCGCAATATAGGAGCCACACGAACATGTTAAAATGTGCTATACGGGGCATTACTGCCTAAAGAAATGCTACATATACAACACGAAAGGTATTTAGCTCACCAATTCCGGGTAACTTAGTCCAAGCCGGGCATCAACAAAACCCAACTACGGGTTGACCACCTGCAGATAAAGGAGAACAAAATGGCGGTTCTATTAATGCGCATGCGTCCAAATAACGTGGTCAGGTTCTATTTTTAGCTATAATATAGACAACGTCACTGTGTAAACACAAATGGGTCGCAAGGCATCATCAAATACAATCGTTATACTGGGATAGAACGGAGGAAGGCAAGGAGAGTTTATTTAGGAGATGTATGAATCATAGAATGGGATTGTTTTTCATATTTCCTCTAATTTATATGCTTACTATTCAGAAACATTGTTTTTGTTACGGGGGTAATAATAATAATAAATGTTTTTTATTTCAGGGAAGAGCCCATGCATATATATATATATATATATATATATATATATATATATATATATATATATATATATATATATATATATATATATATATACATACATACATACATACAAGTAAAAGAACATAAATATACACACAAGATGAGAGGTACGTACATGTAGTGAGAAAAAAATATATATATAAATATACATACATGACATGTAGTAATATATATATATAAAATAAGTCAGGATAAAAAATATATTTGTATAAAAGTACAAACATCATGAATTAAAAGCATACAATTAATCAATCCAATGTTTACTAAATGGACTTCGATAATAAACAAAAGTGTGAAAATAATTCACAAAACGTATATTGTCGGATTTTTCCAACCAGCATAAAGCCTAAAAATTTATGAGCGAATGCGTTCTTTAAAAGATATAACATAATTAGTAACGAACATATGACTTGCACTACAGCGGGGTGACAAGTTGTGTATAATTCTAAAACTGTTGTTATAAGCAACAGTAATACCTTTCAGACTCTGTTTTTTTAAATTACACCAAAGACTTGAGGTGTACACTGAACCACAGTTTGAATTAAATAAAGTTGTTTTAATGGAACTGTTGCATAAGTAAAATTTTCTGGCTAAAGCATTTGCCTGTGCATACATACTTCTTTTCTGCCTGGCAATATCGTCATCATCAGTAAGATTATTGTTTATAATATGGCCAAGGTATTTACATTTCTCAGTGTGAGGTAGTGTATGGTTATTGATAACAACAGGATGAATATGTTTCTTGTCCCTAGGTTTGTTATCAATAACCATACAGAAAGATTTGTTGGCATTGTATGTTATATCAAACATATTGCCGTACTCGGCACAACAATCGGTGAGTTTTCTCAACCCCGCAACACTAGGTAAAAACACACAAAGGTCATCGGCATACATCATATGATTCATTATGTTTCCTGCATAAAGACAGCCAATTTGTAATTTATTCAAATTTACACTTAAGTTATCCATGTAAACATTAAAAAGATGCGGAGAAAGGATTCCACCCCGCTTAACACCATTTGAAATGGTAAACAATTCTGAGAAGGTAGCCGTACAACACCATCTGAGAGAGAATTTCTGGGTTCTGTACCAGTAATAAAGAATGCGCACAATAAAAGAAGGACAGCCCCGGTCAATTAGTTTGGTGAAAAGCTTTAGAGGCATCCAGCATAGTGACATACATAGATGAGCCATTCGCTGTGTATTGTCAAAAGAGTTCTTTTAATAAAAATATGAGCATTTCAGGTGAGTGATGCTTTTTAAATCCAAATTGGTTTACATATGTAGATAAAAAAGTAGAAACCCTGGATAATATCAAGGATTCAAATAATTTACTAGCAATTGTGGCTAGAGCAATGGGTTGGTATAGTTGTTGTTATCAGACAGGTCACCCGCCTTATTTTTAATTATGGGGCTATGATTGTCATCATAGCATCCGGTAAAAAAACATAAATTAACATGCTGCTATATAAAAGTGACATGAGAACATGAAGTTTTTCATTCGCATATTTAAAATTCTCGTTTCTTGCACTATCATAACCCGGGACTTTGCCTATAGACATTGCATGTATTATATCTTGAATTTCCTTAACATTAACAATCATTTGAACATTAAACTGTACATTGCTACAGTATTCATTGATTTTCTTGATGTTGTAATGATGAAGCCACATATTCTTTACATTTTTCACACCAGAAGCACCACCAACATTGCTAGGATTTGGCAACTTGGCATTATTCATATGTTTTATGTCCTTCTAGAAGTTTTTGAAGTCATTATTACATACTTTAGAAGCACGTCTTTCAGCTTTAAGAATTTCAGCATTTTTTTCACCTAGTCTTTTGTTGCGTTTAAAATGAGTGCGTCTAATTTTCATTATATCATAAAGGGACCATGACGAGGACTCCTAGCAGACCGCCAGAAGAGAAAGGATTCTCTAGCAGCTTGATGGGAGTCTCTGACCAGGTTGTTCCAGCCAAGAACAGTATGGAAGACATGTTGTTAGCCTTAGTAGGGATTGCCTCGGCAGCGTCTTTGAGTGATTTTATAATATCATTGTAAAGATTGCTTAGCAAAGTGCGATGGGCTTCATCATTACAATTAGGGTTAGTACATCTTAAAACCTCATGAGGTACATCAATAGCAGATAAAAGCAAACCAGTTTGTGTATGATAGTTATGGAGATCCTGGGGGGAGGCAGCATTCCACACAGGAATGCTTGAATTTGCTCCTGTATGGGGGCTTCAGAGGAATAACTTGGTATATATATATATAGTAAAGCATAGAGAGAGGTAAGTGGTCAGAAGAGACACAATCATATTTAACTTCCATATCAGATATTGATGAGTGACTAGAGTGGGTGGTGAGCACGTGGTCGAGCCAGCTCCTTGAGCCGTGCGCATCACTAACATAAGTAAAAGCATCAGAGGAGAGAAGCAATGTGTCACTGTATTTATTGCCAAGAAAACAACATTAGTATATGGCAATATGCGGTGTATACATACATTGTTAGTCTAATGCAAAACATGGAAAACGTTATATACAATACTCATTTAAATCATGCATATAAGAAAGATAGAATAATTACACAATCACACCGTGCTGCAAATTAATATTGTGCTGGAAACAGAGAATATCAAAATGTAAACTAATGTGCACTCTCCTTGATTTATTATATATATATATATATATATATATATATATATATATATATATATATATATATATATATATATATATATATATATATAACCAGGGAATCTCAGGAAGATGGGAAATGGTAATTTCCTTTATTTAGTATAACAAAAACTATATAAAACCCAACTGGGCACTTCAGGCCTAACCAAGTGTTATAATGTGTCTGAGCATGGACTCAGTGCAACCACATCCTGCATTTTACAGGGGGTCATCTGCACCAAAACAGGGTTGCTGTCTTGTTGACAGTGGGATCAAGCCTGGCCCACTGGGACACAGCCCCTCCCCCTGACCACATGTGACCCATGTCTCTTGAGTAAATTTTGTATTTAAACAACTTAATTATTAGTAATACAACCAGCAACCTAAACAGTAAATGTAATTAACCATAAGAGAAATAGTTATAATAATAATAACTAATTAACTAGATTCTCTACAGATTACCCAGGGTGCTGCCATATGGTGGCAAGTAATGGCACCATCAACCCTGTGCTCTTCTGGTATCCTCGCGTGACCTTTGGTGGGTGACCGGTGGTGTGATTGGTGGGGCAATTATAAATTACTAATTGTTCAGTAACCATGCGGTTACATATATATATATATATATATATATATATATATATATATATATATATATATATATATATATATATATATATATATATATATATATATATATATATATATATATATATATATATATATATATATATATATATATATATATAGGGATATATATATATATATATATATATATATATATATAAGGGATTGCAATATAACTAATTAAAAGAGGAATAATATATATATATATATATATATATATATATATTTTATTATTCCTCTTTTAATTAGTTATATTGCAATCCCTAGCATCAAACTCCTAAAATGTTGTCGTTCTCGATCTTGTTTATCCCGGTGTAGTCCAGGGTGAGGCTGGCACCAATACTGGGTATCGATTTTTTTCCCTTTCTTTGTCACTATAGTTTCATTGCATTGTCATCTCCACTCCCCCATCCCTTACTGCTCTCATTCTCCACTCCCCATCCCTCACTGCTCTCATTCTCCACTCCCCCATCCCTCGCTGCTCTCATTCTCCACTCCCCCATCCCTCGCTGCTCTCATTCTCCACTCCCCCATCCCTTGCTGCTCTCATTCTCCACTCCCCCATCCCTCGCTGCTCTCATTCTCCACTCCCCCATTCCTTGCGGCTCTCATTCTCCACTCCCCCATTCCTCGCTGTTCTCATTCTCCACTCCCCCATTCCTCACTGTTCTCATTCTCCACTCCCCCATTCCTCGCTGTTCTCATTCTCCACTCCCCCATCCCTCACTGTTCTCATTCTCCACTCCCCCATCCCTCGCTGCTCTCATTCTCCACTCCCCAATCCCTTGCTGCTCTCATTCTCTACTCCCCCATCCCTCGCTGCTCTCATTCTCCACTCCCCCATCCCTCGCTGCTCTCATTCTCCACTCCCCATCCCTCGCTGCTCTCATTCTCCACTCCCTCCCACTCCCTCCAAATCTCTCTTCATGCAGTCCTCCCATCTCAGTCTTAGTCTTCTCCAATTCTACATTCCATTTCCATCCTTTCCCCATGTCCAGCCCACTTTAACTCCTCACCATCTTCCTTGTGAAACTCTCTTTCACACCAATTTAACCTCCTCCCTCAGCTCCTCCATTCTTCCCTTGTCTATTGTTTTCACTCCCGCAGTTCTTCTCACCCAGTTATTCTTGCAAACTTGCACTTTCTCTTGTTGTTTTTCTGTCATCGCCATATAGGTAGGTTGGTGTTACACATGAGCTAAGCACCTTTCCTTTTAGCTTCTGAGATATAGTTTATGTCTATCTCCCATCTCCCCTTCCACTTTCCTCCAAGCATATGCCCCAGCTTGTATTCTCCTGCGAATTTTTTGTGTCTGTGCTGCCGTCAGCAAACCGCTCCACCCAGATATACAAAGCTGTCTCTACAGTAAACATTTTAATACACATCTCAGAATACAGTATCCCTCTTATATCTATCAAGTATAGATGTTTTGTGAATTTTTGTAAACAGGTCTTTCCAAGGCTTAACACCACACCAGTACTCTAGTCCGAGTACGTCATTTATGACTAAGAACAACTGTTTTGTTGTGTCATTTGAATGGATATGACACGCACGCATGCACGCACACACACACACATATATACGAATCAACATATTTCTAGATATATATAACCAGTCTTACTAACAAATTATTATTGTGAGGTCTGGTTGCCAGGGGGTGAAGTGTAAAGCACTTTGAACAAGTCCCACTGACTGAATATAGCACTATATACGAACATACCTTTTGACACCATTTTATTCCAGACAGATTGATGGAAAAATGCAGTGGAGTATTTGGGAGAGGCCATTGGACCGTGGTCCCCTTTTGGCTTCAAGTCCCCCCATGTTTTTTGTTGTGCTGCTACATGGTAGCTTGGGTGACTAGACAAAGACAAAATACCCTGTAACATCTTTGTGCTGTGTTTGTACTTACCAACACTTACCAACATTGCACAGGAATTACACCAATTAATTTTAACTTACTTTGAGCGGCAGATAGTTCTAACGCCCACTTAGTCTTAGGTAATAAAATAAACGGTTTGCCAAAATAAACTATATCTATTCAAACATACATATCTGTTCTAACATACTGACCATCCAAATTTATGTGTTTTAATGAAGCACACTTTTTAATGACTGTTATATGTTTAATTTGAATGTTTCAACTTGAATATAATGTTTACAATATTCATAAACAGATAATGGTAAAATAATATTTTAAACTGGTGGTTCACTAAAACTAATTTGAACGGTCAAGAAGACAGAATAGATCAAGTTTACATCCCAGTAGCCCACACGAAAACTGGGTGCCATTGGCCCAGTCCTGTTGATTCAACACACAAACAATAACAGGTTTTTTGATTAGCAGTTCATCACAACAATGAATACAATATAACAATCTAACAAAACAAGGCTCAGTTATTAACTAAGACTAAAGAATTTATCAAATAATTGTTGTTTACATTTCTTTAAAAAAGTAAAGGTAATTGTAGGTGTTCATATTGTCTGATGTGAGTTCATCACATGAACACCCAGAGAACAATGAATGCAACAGCGAGGAGGTGCTGGCAAATTTATAATTAGTGCCATTCAATATTTTAAAAGCTTCAGTTTGATCTTCTTTTAACCTCCTTGTCTACACAAGTAACACATAATATATATATCAAAGCTCCTTGAAAAGACAATCCAACCGGTAAATATCACAAGATATGCGTAACAATACAGTACACTGTATAATTAAAAATATATACATGATCAGAAATAACTAACATAGAATTATTGTATAATAAATAAATATGTAATGCATAATTACACATTAAATCCATATACACCTGTACATGCTAAGGAAGGTGCCTACCCCAAAAGTAATGAAACTTTAAATTTTAAAGGTTGTTTGCACTTTGCACTCCATTTGACCCCAGAAACCCAAAAAGGCAAAGAAGTCAAGTGCCCTTGAGCATTTTTGAAATACCTGATATAGTTACAGCTATGTCAGCAGCCAAATTAACAAAATACTGTGTTCTGATCATAATCAGTCATAAAAGGTGATTTATTTATTACCCAAATATAAGACTTGCAAGACTATTACAATTTGATATGTTCAAAAAGCATTATATATATATATATATATATATATATATATATATATATATATATATATATATATATATATATATATATATATATATAAAAATGTACCTGTTTAAATAACATATTTATTTATGCTGTTCTTTGTATGTATACCGAAACCTTACAAAGAGTGGGCTTACATTTTTCTGTGACTGAATTAGGGGTTTTATTGAATATGCAAGTGACTCGGTCTATGTCTAATGCTTTTGTTTGCCAGTTAAGTTTTGCAATTTCAGTGTGGATATTTCCACGACTTTTGCTGCGATAGGTATGCACATCAGCATTAGATCTTGTGGTTATGTTTTGTAGATATTCTGGAAAGCTTTTGTTTACATATTTATTATAACATTTTAATTTGAGTAATTCAATAGATATGTTAAACGTTTGAGACTTAAAAACAATAGTTCAGTGTGTGCATTATACAGACTGTTTGGTATCATTATACAGACTGTTTGGTATCATTATACAGACTGCTTGTTATCATTATACAGACTGTTTGTTATCATTCTTGTTGCCCTTATCAAGAACATTGGGGCTTTTTTAACAAGTTTCAATTTCCTATGATTAGCAATAAACAGACATCTTCAATGGAACAGCCAAACATACAACAGAATTATATTCTAAAATGTAATGTACCATACGAATAACAAAACAAGTTGAGATGGTTTATACAATGGTGTATCTTATTAAAACTGTATAAGTAAAAATATCTTTATAAAAACCTGCTCAAAGGTGATAACAATGGTAACATAATTTTGTTAAAGTTAAAATATGTAAAAAGTTAAAATGTGTAGAGTAAGTTATAACGGGTAAAGAAGTTGTGTGAGAAATAAGTTAAAATATAAAAACAAAATAAGTAAAAATATGTTAGATATATTAAACAAAAAATAAAAGGTCTGTGTCATAAAGTCATTGCTGCTGTCTACAATGACATAAAATTAAAGGTTGAACAATAAAGGTATGAATATAACACATGCCTTCAAATCCCAAGGGAGTTCGCTTTTTCTTTGCAGCAGGTAATCAGAGAAGCCACCCTCTGAAACGACTGTGATGTTTCTTATAGACATGCCAGTAATTATAAGAAACCTATATGGGACACAGCAACACACAGCAAAATATGCACTATAATCCACCAGATGGAGCCAGTGACACAATCTTGAATGGTTAAAGACAGCTGTTATCTGTGACGTTGACGTAGAGCCTAGAGGATAACACACTTCCTCTTCTTCTGTGGCTCTGGTGGTTCAATGGCAGCCAGGATCGCCTCGTCAAACACATTCCTCAGACCTTCCTATCGAAAAAATGAAACAAATTTGTATGGAAAACCATTTTGTTGCCCGACAAATTAATTCTGAACAGCATTACCATATTACAATTAAGTGAATACCAACAAACTTACCAATTACTAAAAATTGTCAGGTGCTGACTCCGCTAAAAAAACAACTCTACCAAAATTTGTTGGCCAATGGTTGCCTAATTAATATATCTCAGTCTGTCAAGATTTTGTTCATAAATAACTGAATTATGGCATTGCAAGTCATCGGTTTGTTGGTTGGGTGCTTTTAGCAGCTGTGCTCAAATATAGGTTTTTATTGGCTGCTATGCCTGGGAAAGGTTGCGTATAAGCTAAAAGAATTGCTAAATGATGTCTGTTTACTGGTCAGTTTGGAAGCAAGTATAACTATAAAGCAGAAGCAAACTCCAAATAATTTCATGTCTTTCTCTGACCCTGCCCATAGATCCTGGCAATCAAAAGGCTAAATGAAAGTAAAATCAATGTATTTATTACAATGACATGCATCCACTTGATAAGATTTTCCTTCAAGAGAATGTACGGCAATTTTCATTGGTTAGCCGAATGACTGTTACACGGGACTTTGTATTGCTGTATCACAGAATTTATAAGAATTTGGTTGGTTAAAAATCATAGCTTCTTAATATTTTTTTTAATACACAATTAGGCAATTAATTTAAAATGCTAGTTTTACAATAAAATATATAATATATATACTGCTTTAGTACTGCATATAAAAGACCAACAAATAAATCTTCAATGTTTAAGGAGAAACATAACGGATGCTTTATTACAAATCACAAATTGAGATAATTTGGCCATTTTCATGATAGAAAGCCCTGAACTAGCTGCATATCAGTTAATCAAAGTCAATCACTGGACATTCCCATTAGATGAACTGTGATGATGAGATGCTGCACCAGAGTTGTTGGAGCACAGGAAACAGATATCTCTGGATTAATCAAACTCACTTGTGTTAAAGCTGAGCATTCCACATATTTCACAGCTGTTAGTTCTTTTGCCAGTATTTTGCCCTGCTCAAATCTAATAGGATTCGTATGGTTCTTGGAGAGCTCCTTCAATGTTGCTGGGTCATCACGCAGATCAATCTTCAAACCGACAAGTAGGAATGGGGTCTTTTCACAGTGTTCCATGATCTCAGGAACCCACTACAATGAAGCATCAGGCCATTTACTAACACAATGGCATGACACGCACTGCTCATACGTAGGTTTCACACATACCAACCACCCACCCACTCACGTATGTGCATACAAAAATGTCAACCTAATTTAAGTACTTCATATAGGTTCACAAAACAAATAAATTTATCAGGGAATGTCAAAACATTTATGTAAATGCAAAATAATATTTTAGTCAAATGTACATTCACGAATGAAATTTTAACAGTACAGTTGTATGGCACTGTTCCTCAGTATGTATCGTTTCCAGAGCCATAACATGTTGAATTAACTATGGTGCCATTCTTTCTAATATAAGAAACATTGAACTGTGGTGCTCACTGGTGAATGACAGAAAAGCCACAACCATTAACAAAATAGTTGCACTAATCAAAATTACATTTAACTACCCAACAAATAAACACATCTGTGAGACAAAATAACCAAGGCTTCTTTGAATATATTACATTCTCCATGTTCACAAATTGCTGGTTTTGCTGTACTTTCAAATTCACAAACATTCCAGCATACACTCTGAAGAGTTTGGTACCATGCATGACAATTTAACAAGATTTAACAAGATTGCCATCCAAGGCAAAAGGCCCAGATGGAAGTGAACAAGGAAGCCATTGGTTTATCTAGAGTCCAACAATTGTTCATCTATGTGTAACTCACCCTTCTGAGATATTTGTCAATTTTATTTAAGATTTGAAGAAATTACACTGTATATGTTACCTTTTCTTCAATATTCTCAAATGAAGAAGGTAAAACAACAGAGAAGCAGACAAGAAACACATCTGTCTGTGGGTAGGTGAGCGGCCGCAACCGTTCATAGTCCTCTTGGCCAGCAGTGTCGAACAAGCTAAGTGTGTATGGCTCACCCCCAATCATGACTGTTACCGCATAGTTGTCAAACACCTACAGCAAGTACACAGATACAGGTCCTATCAGACCATAGTTGTCAAACACCTACAGCAAGTACACAGACACAAGTACTATCAGACCATAGTTGTCAAACACCTACAGCAAGTACACAGATACAGGTAATATCAGACCATAGTTGTCTAACACCTACAGCAAGTACACAGACACAAGTACTATCAGACCATAGTTGTCTAACACCTACAACAAGTACACAGACACAGGTACTATCAGACCATAGTTGTCAAACACCTACAGCAAGTACACATACACAGGTACTATCAGACCATAGTTGTCAAACACCTACAGCAAGTACACATACACAGGTACTATCAGACCATAGTTGTCTAACACCTACAACAAGTACACAGACACAGGTACTATCAGACCATAGTTGTCAAACACCTACAGCAAGTACACAGACACAAGTACTATCAGACCATAGTTGTCTAACACCTACAACAAGTACACAGACACAGGTACTATCAGACCATAGTTGTCAAACACCTACAGCAAGTACACAGACACAGGTACTATCAGACCATAGTTGTCTAACACCTACAACAAGTACACAGACACAGGTACTATCAGACCATAGTTGTCAAACACCTACAGCAAGTACACATACACAAGTACTATCAGACCATAGTTGTCTAACACCTACAACAAGTACACAGACACAGGTACTATCAGACCATAGTTGTCAAACACCTACAGCAAGTACACATACACAGGTACTATCAGACCATAGTTGTCTAACACCTACAACAAGTACACAGACACAGGTACTATCAGACCATAGTTGTCAAACACCTACAGCAAGTACACAGACACATGTACTATCAGACCATAGTTGTCAAACACCTACAGCAAGTACACAGACACAGGTACTATCAGACCATAGTTGTCAAACACCTACAGCAAGTACACAGACACAGGTACTATCAGACCATAGTTGTCAAACACCTACAGCATGTAAGACAGGTACTATCAGACCATAGTTGTTAAACACCTACAGCATGTAAGACAGGTGCTATCATACCATAGTTGTTAAACACCTACAACAGGTAAGACAGGTACTATCAGACCATAGTTGTCAAACACCTACAGCAAGTACACAGACACAGGTACTATCAGACCATAATTGTCAAACACCTACAAGAACACAGACACAGGTACAATCAGACCATAGTTGTCAAATACCTACAGCAAGTACACAGACACAGGTACTATCAGACCATAGTTGTCAAACACCTACAGCAAGTACACAGACACATGTACTATCAGACCATAGTTGTCAAACACCTACAGCAAGTACACAGACACAGGTACTATCAGACCATAGTTGTCAAACACCTACAGCAAGTACACAGACACAGGTACTATCAGACCATAGTTGTCAAACACCTACAGCATGTAAGACAGGTACTATCAGACCATAGTTGTTAAACACCTACAGCATGTAAGACAGGTGCTATCATACCATAGTTGTTAAACACCTACAACATGTAAGACAGGTATTATCAGACCATAGTTGTCAAACACCTACAGCAAGTACACAGACACAGGTACTATCAGACCATAGTTGTCAAACACCTACAAGAACACAGACACAGGTACAATCAGACCATAGTTGTCTAACACCTACAGCAAGTACACAGACACAGGTACTATCAGACCATAGTTGTCAAACACCTACAACAAACACACAGACACAGCTACTATCACACCATAGTTGTCAAACACCTACAGCATGTAAGAAAGGTACTATCAGACCATAGTTGTCAAACACCTACAGCATGTAAGACAGGTACTATCAGATCGTAGTTGCTAAACACCTACAGCATGTAAGACAGGTACTATCAGACCATAGTTGTTAAACACCTACAACATGTAAGAAAGGTACTATCAGACCATAGTTGTTAAACACCTACAGCATGTAAGACAGGTACTATCAGACCATAGTTGTCAAACACCTACAGCATGTAAGACAGGTACTATCAGACCATAGTTATTAAACACCTACAGCATGTAAGAAAGGTACTATCAGACCATAGTTGTCAAACACCTACAGCATGTAAGACGAGTACTATCAAACCATAGTTGTTAAAAACATACAGCATGTAAGACAGGTACTATCAGACCATAGTTGTTAAACACCTACAGCATGTACGACAGGTACTATCAGACCATAGTTGTCAAACACCTACAACATGTAAGAGAGGTACTATCAGATCGTAGTTGTTAAACACCTACAGCATGTACGACAGGTACTATCAGACCATAGTTGTCAAACACCTACAGCATGTTAGGTGGGTACTATCAGACCATAGTTGTCAAACACCTACAGCATATAAGAGAGGTACTATCAGACCATAGTTGTTAAACATCTACAGCATGTAAGACAGGTACTATCAGAATATAGTTGTCAAACACCTACAGCATGTAAGACAGGTACTATCAGACCATAGTTGTTAAACACCTACAGCATGTAAGACAGGTACTATCAGACCATAGTTGTCAAACACCTACAGCATGTAAGACAGGTACTATCAGACCATAGTTGTCAAACACCTACAGCATGTAAGAGAGGTACTATCAGACCATAGTTGTCAAACACCTACAGCATGTAAGACAGGTACTATCAGACCATAGTTGTCAAACACCTACAGCATGTAAGAGAGGTACTATCAGACCATAGTTGTTAAACACCTACAGCATGTAAGACAGGTACTATCAGACCATAGTTGTCAAACACCTACAGCATGTAAGGTGGGTACTATCAGACCATAGTTGTCAAACACCTACAACATGTAAGAGAGGTACTATCAGACCATAGTTGTCAAACACCTACAGCATGAAAGACAGGTACTATCAGACCATAGTTGTCAAACACCTACAACATGTAAGAGAGGTACTATCAGATCGTAGTTGTTAAACACCTACAGCATGTAAGACAGGTACTATCAGACCATAGTTGTCAAACACCTACAGCATGTAAGGTGGGTACTATCAGACCATAGTTGTCAAACACCTACAACATGTAAGAGAGGTACTATCAGACCATAGTTGTCAAACACCTACAGCATGAAAGACAGGTACTATCAGACCATAGTTGTCAAACACCTACAACATGTAAGACAGGTACTATCAGATCGTAGTTGTTAAACACCTACAGCATGTAAGACAGGTACTATCAGACCATAGTTGTCAAACACCTACAGCATGTAAGACAGGTACTATCAGAGAGACCATAGTTACCATCCTGTATGTAGGATTGTGATCTAGGTTGTCCAGAGATGTAACAGTAAAGATTTTTGAGATCGACTGTGTTATTTTGATCTTTGTTTGGTCAGCAATAGCCCGGGCAAAAGCAACTGCAATGGCAAGGAGCCAAGGACACTGTGGTAGGACACGCTTCGATAATAGTCATGTAGATCTTTAATTGTCAGATCATCTTTGTAGCCACCAAAACAATGGTAGCAGCACCATATATCTAGTCATATATCTAGTATACAGCTAACTCACACTGTCACATGTGACAATTGAGAATAGCACAACCATTAAGAATATACTGGACATTTCCACAGGGTCCAAGTAGTTGCTTCCTTTTGATGGTGTTACAGAGAGTACCATCAGGAGTTGTCTTATTGCTGGGTTCTCCTCACAGGTGTCAATCTGTCGAATATCAACTGTGGATATACCATCAACACTACCCTCATATCGACTATTGATATGGAATCAAGTATCATTGTTTGAGCAGCTTTCCCGAAGGTGAACTCTTCCACATATTTTCCAACCATGCAAGATGGAATCTTCTATCCAACCTCTATTTATCTCTCAACATATGTATTGATGTCTCAACATATGTATTGATGTCTCAACATATGTATTGATGTCTCAACTATGAATGACAAGTCTGCTTTATCTCAAGTGATATCAAACTATCAACAACAAATCGAAATGGCTTATTTTTATTACTTTTGTTATTTCTAGCAACGCTTGTCTGCAATTAGTTACACCACAGGACACACAGGAGAACCACTGAATAATTTGCAAAGCTAATTAGTTAATGTCAATAACGTTCTCCAACATGTTTTGCCCTCAGTATGCCTGTTTTACTCAATTAGTAATTAGTCTATTACACATGACTGTTTTCATTGGCAAGACAGCATAGGTAATGTAACTGAACAGCATACGTGTTTTACTTACCGTCGGCACATAGCTGGTTTGAGGAAATTTTTTTGTTGTGTAAGTAATAAGAATGCATGTTTTACCAATCATCCCGTCCCCCACAACAACACATTTTATAGTCTGCATTGTGACGTCTACAGCAGCTCTACAAACAGAGAGAACATCCAGTTCACCAGGCATCAACAGGAACATTAACATACATACGTATGTACATACATTTATAATACGTATGTAATACGTATGTAATACATATGTAATAGTACGTATGTAATAGTACATACGTACGTATGTACATACATACATACATACATACATATGGAAAAACATCAGATAAAAATCCACATGTTAACAACACATTGGGGCTATTCATAAAGTATGTTGCAGTATTTTTGAGACCCCCCACCCTCGTTACATTTCGTAACATTGGCCTGTACACCCCCCTTAAAACTACATATGTTTTGAGAAAGACCCCCCCACCTATTATGCATACATCTATTTCTTACCAAGTTTGCAGACTTTTCACATACCATTAGATTTACAGATTTAATTAATGCATGGTAAAGTCCACATTACTTTTCCGTTTGAATTCAGTTGAAATATACCTAAAAACTGGCAGAGAAATTGATGCTATTGGTCCAATTTCGACAGCTTGGTGAGCAAAAACTTTTTAACAACAAACGTAATGCTCACCAAGACACGCTCTCACCACCCTGTATTGCTTCATAACACTTACCCAGACACCCCCCCGTCTGAGCATGACATGGCTGGCCTCATTCATAATGGGAAAAAGTTACTACATAAAGAAAACATTTAATGAAATATCTGTAGTGCTCAATGGTTATTTCAAAGTTATTTTATATATTTTATATATACACAAAAGCACATGTGTATGTTGTTGCAAATTGTTAAACTCTTTTACTTCCACCAATATGAATTTGATGAAAGCGCAAAACTCAATTTATTTGATTTTAGCATTTAATATGGGTGCCTCATTTGTAGAGTTGTTTGTTGCGCTAACAGACGGTGACTACCACACATTTCTGACAGTCAACAGATAGATCTATACAAGTTATATTCAAATAGCTGCCAGTTCTGAATTTAACCTGTATCCTGCCTACAAATTAACAGGGTGCATACCATTATTTGCATGGTATATTTGTTCACTGGCAGTTAAACAAAGATAAATATCATAAACAGAACCAAGGTTGAGTTTTTATCAGCAAAAACCTATTTTTGCTAGGTCTGACAGTAAAATTGGTAAACACATTTATAAGTTTGTTAAGGGTTCAATTGTCAATAACAAAGCATCATAAAAACTCAATTACAACACTCCAAACAAATATTACAGTTACATTGGTTCAACAAATTAATTAATTGCAATTACGGTGGTTAAAAAGTCAATTACAATCTAATCTATAAATCAAAGTGTTTGTTTGTCTGTCTGTTGTTATGCATGGCTGCATTTGTGGGCCGATCCAGACGAAACTTTGCAAGGTGACCCTGGGGCCTTCTGATGGACATGGGAGACAGATATGGAACCCATGGCGCCCCTGGAGGGTGGGGGTCACAATTTCAGAAAGGCTGTAGCAGAAGTTGCAACTGTTGAATTATTTTGTTTGTCATCGTACTGATAATAATTATGCCTACACATTTGTTGCTGGATGTATGCAAACAATTTTAATACTTTTCAAGTTATTAGAGTTTGTTTGTACCGCATAGACATAGAGGCTTGTTATGCTATGTATAGACGCGACTATACATAGCATACAAACACTAGCTACATAATAGTAACAAGGTGTACTACACTGTATCTCTATGCTTTGTGGAAAAAGACTTGCTACATTGTAGTAACATTGCTGTGTACAGCTTTAAATAAAAAGACCACTGACCTATACAATAATACAGATCAGTGGAAAATACCTGGTTGCCTTTTCTCCCGGAGCAATGCCAGGTAACTCTGCCAATGCTACATAAATGGTCAATTACAACAGTCTTGGATTTAGTATAACTAATTTTTTTATAAAGGAATATTACATGTATCATTACAGCTCATTTTAGGTGGGTTTTAGCCTAGGTGAATTCATGCTTACAATTTCCAACTACAATTTCCAATCACAATTTCCAATTACAATTACAGCAAATCACAGCAATATATATTTTCAATTACAATTACATTGTTAAAAATAATATAGCTTAAAGTTGCGCAATAATTGTAATCAATTACAAAATATGCAATTACGATAACAATTGAACCCAACCCCGGGCAACACACCACTAGATTAAGGTCAGTCATCAGTTCAGTTAAGTGATCAGATCAGTTGTGGTAGGAGAATACACATTTCTGGGCCTTCTGTATTAACACTGGGTTTTTTCACAGTAAAAACCTGTTTTTGCAAGACGGCAATAGAAAACTAGTAAAAACATTTTTTGCTGGTTTAGGAAAACAAATTTGAAAGACATATTCAATATGATCACGTATTGTGCAGATTGGTTGAATAAACATTAAAATGCCTACATTAATTAAGTACACAAACATACATAATAAACATATAATATTAATTAAAAATCCACTTTTTCATAAAAGAAGTAGACGTAAGAAGCACCTGTCTATGACTATTTGCAATACATTATTTATGAATCTATGTACCTGTAGATTTCATACAATTTTCCACAGATGAATCTATGCCCCCCTGAAGACAGGCCTAAAAGGATATTGACTCCTGCCCTGGGTGGCTTTACTACGAGTTATTTTAAAAGAGAACCTTGAGTTCTAACTATGACAAAGTCTATGTTTTAAGACTTTATAATGTATAACAGAGCGGATAAGAAATGTTAAGTACAACGCCCCTATTCTATTGTCAAGGTTTGGTATACCAACGATAAGCTGCGGGACGCTTACACTCCAATTTAGGCCCACGTTAAATCTATACAGTCAAAATGTAGTGTATAGCTCACCAACTCCGGGTAACTTCGTTAAAGCTTAGAATCAACTAATACTCAACGATTTGACCCGCACGACGCTACCGTTCACTGATCTATATATAGATCAGTGCTACCGTTTGACAAATGAGGAAGTTAGTTTTGACAGTGTCAAGGACGGGTCGACATAAAACCTAAAAGGCGGACGAAGTGGCGTCCGTGTCGCTTGCTTTTATTTTGTAGGTGTATTTAGCAATATGCACGGACGATTTTCAACTAACACGCAGCCAGCATTTATCTAAGTGGGTAGCTTTTGCGTGTCGGTGTCACTGACGAGGAATGGATCGAAGCTCGTCTTAGCCTCTTCTGGCAAAAGCGTACGTTTATCTCCCGTGTTAATCGCTAATCGTTTTGTGATGCCGTCCGTGCACGGTGCACGTTCTAAGTGTGTCGTTTTATTAGGACGTGTTATGGCATTTTACCAAATACACACAGAAGAGAGTACTAATAGTAGATGGTGAGATTTCAAACTGGAAATATGTTTTGAGTGGGGTACCACAGGGATCAGTATTAGGCCCTATACTGTTTTTAATATATATATATATATATATATATATATATATATATATATATATATATATATATATATATATATATATATATATATATATATATATATATATATATATATATATATATCAATGATTTAGAAGATGACATATCTAGCAAAGTACTCAAATTTGCAGATGACACCAAAGTATTCAGAAAGGTTACAAACGATACAGATAAACAAAGTTTACAGGATGATCTAGATAAATTAGTTAAATGGTCAGAAAAATAGCAAATGTTATTAAATTTTGGGAAGTGTAAATGTATACACATAGGACATGGGATTGCTGCTTCAAAAGGAAATAAAATTCTAGGGCTAATTAGGAGAACTATCATTTAACAAGATTTAACAAGATTGCCATCTCGAACAACAAGTTCCTGATGGCAAGTGGACAAGGAAGCCATTGGCTTATCGAGAGTCCAACAATTTTCTCATCTATGTGTAGCCCGCCCTTATCAGATATCTGTCAATTCTATTTTTAAACATATTCACACTACTAGCATTAACACAATCATTTGGCAGTTTGTCCCATCCATATATCACCCTCTGTGAGAAAGAGTACTTTCTCATGTCCAACCTACACTGCTCCTTAACTAATGCTGCTTTGTGTCCTCTGGTTCTACTGCCTTCTTTAAGTTTGAAGAACGTATTCCTATCAACATCCTCATAACCGTTCACTATTTTAAACACTTCTATTTGGTCTCCTCTTAGTCTCCTGGTCTCTAGTGTTGTCAAACCACATTGTAATAAGCGACTTTCGTAACTAAGGTCTCTTAATTCTGGAATCATCTTAGTTGCTCTTCGTTGTATTCTTTCTAGCTTATCTATGTCTTTTTTACGATATGGCCTCCATGCTTAAATACAATATTCCAAATGTGGTCTAACTATTGCTTTGTACAGGGGTACAATTAGATGTTTCTCCTTATACGTGATAGTTCTCCTAATTAGCCCTAGAATTTAATTTCCTTTCGAAGCAGCAATCCCACATTGCTCTGAAACTTTCATGTCAGCATTAAATGTTACTCCTAAATCCTTTTCTTGTGTGGTTCTACCTAGTACAGCATCCCCCATTTTATATTCCTCGTCCATATTTCCATGTCCTATGTGTATACCTTTACACTTCCCAAAATTGAATAACATTTGCCATTTTTCTGACCATTTAACTAATTTTTCCAGATCATCTTGTAAACTTTGGTTATCTGTATCATTAGTAACCTTTCTGAATACTTTTGTGTCATCTGCAAATTTGAGTACTTTGCTAGATATGTCATCCTCCAAATCATTTATATATATATATTAAAAACAGTATAGGGCCTAATACTGATCCCTGTGGTACCCCACTCAAAACAGATTTCCACTTTGAAATCTCACCATCTACTATTACTCTCTGTCTTCTGTGTGTAAGCCACTTTTCTATCCAGTTGATTACATCATTGCCTATACCATGGGCTTTTAGTTTAAGTAACAATCTTTGAAGTGGCACTTTATCGAAAGCTTTCTGAAAATCTAAGTAGACAACATCCACTGGTGATCCCGTCATCTATCCACTTTGTAATTTCTTCTAAAAAACATAAGAGGTTGGTTAGACATGACCTTGCTTTTAGGAATCCATGTTGAGATGTATTTATTAATTTATGTTTTATGAGGAATTCCACCATGTGGTCTCTAATTAATGTTTCGAGTAATTTACGTACAACTGATGTTAAACTTAAATTTTCTGGCTTCTTCCTTGACCCCTTCTTAAATAGTGGCGTAATGTTTGCTTCTTTCCATTCTGAAGGAACTATTCCTTCTTCTAGTGACAAGTTAAATAAGTTTGCGGCGTAATGTTTGCTTCTTTCCATTCTGAAGGAACTATTCCTTCTTCTAGTGACAAGTTAAATAAGTTTGCAAGTGGTGTACTAATTTGATCAACAATTTCCTTTAGCAGTTTTGGTGGTATCCCATCAACTACAGGTGATTTATTATCTTTCATCTTCTTAATTTTCTTTGCTATCATTTCAGGAGTTACAAATAACTGCCCTAAATGTTCTGATTTATTGCCCTCAAATTTAGTCAATGGAACTGGAAGTGAGCTGATATCTTCTGTGGTAAAAACTGAGCTGAAATACTCATTCAGGATCTCTGCCATTTGGAACCCATCTGAAATTATGTTTTCACTGTTGTTTTCCAGTGGTCCGACCTTATCTTGAACTTTCTGTTACTCCTTACATAAGCATAGAAACTCTTGCTGTCATTTTTTATATTACCTGCCAATTTTTGTTCAAAGGTTCTTTTAGATTTTCTAATTTCAGTTGTAGCTAGGTTAAGTGCCTCTTTGTAGTTTGTGTAATCTTCTACATTTCCAGTGTGTTTATAGACCCTCCACAGCATCTGTTTGTGAGCAATTTTTCTAACAGCTTCTTTTGACAGGTGTTTTTTCTTGGATCTTTTCCCTTGTTTTCTTAATGGAATAAATTTCTCAATAATGCCCTCAATCTCATATTTTAAACAAGTCCAGCATTCTGTTACTGTCTTCTTCTTCAGCAATTTAATCATTAACTTCTGGCTACTTGGACTTGGTGCAGCGACTTGGTGCAGCGACCTGAATTTGGTGTAGATCATTTAACAAGATTTAACAAGATTTGCCATCCAAGCCAAAGGCCCAGATGGCAAGTGGACAAGGAAGCCATTGGCTTATCGAGAGTCCAACAATGTTCACCTACTTATAACCCGCCCTCCTGAGATATGTGTCAACCTTGTTTTTAAACATATTCACGCTGCTAGCAGTTACACAATTTGTAGACAATTTGTTCCATTCATTTATTGTCCTCTGTGAGAATGAGTGCTTCCTGATGTCCAATCTACATTGATCCTGTACTAATTTTACCTCATGTCCTCTAGTTTTGCTATCCTTCTTGAGTGAGAAAAACATATTTCTATCAATATTTTCATACCCATTCAATATCTTAACAACTTCAATCTGATCTCCTCTTAACCTCCTTGTCTTTAGAGTTGTTAAACCACATTCTTTCAGGCGTTCTTCATAACTAAGGTCTCTAAGTTCTGGAATAATTTTAGTTGCTCTCCTTTGTATGCGTTCAAGCGTATCTATATCCTTCTTACGATATGGTCTCCATGCTTGTATACAGTATTCTAAATGAGGTCTAACTATTGCTTTATAAAGAGGTATAATTAACTTTTTCCCTTGTATGTTATGTTTCTTCTAATCAATCCAAGAATTTGATTACCCTTTGAAGCTGCAATACCACACTGCTCTGAAACTTTCATATCAGCGCTTATTGTAACTCCTAAGTCCGTTTCTGTTACAGTAGTACCCAGAACAGTATCTCCCATTTTATAGTTTACATTCATGTTCCCATGCCCTGTATGTAGGCATTTACATTTCCCAAAATTGAACAGCATCTGCCATTTCTCAGACCATTTCACTAATCTGTTTAGATCGTTTTGTAAATGTTGTTTATCACCATCAGTATTAACCTTTCTAAACAGTTTTGTGTCATCCGCAAATTTCAGTACGTTACTTGTTATACTGTCGTCCAAGTCATTGATATAAATTAAGAATAATATAGGTCCTAATACTGATCCTTGAGGTACCCCACTCAAAACCGATTTCCAATTTGAAAGTTCTCCATCTACTACAACTCGTTGTCTTCTGTCAGTCAGCCATTGTTCTATCCAGTCAGTTATGCTATCCCCGATACCATGGGCTTTTAATTTAAGTAGTAATCTTTGATGTGGCACTTTGTCAAAAGCTTTCTGAAAATCTAAGTAGATAATATCTACTGGCGATCCCACGTCTATCCACTTATTGATTTCTTCCAAAAAACATAACATATTTGTTAAGCATGACCTCGCTTTAAGGAATCCATGTTGAGATGAATTTAATAATTTATGCTTAACGAGGAAGTCCACCATATGGTCTTTAATTAGCCTTTCTAATAATTTACAAATCACTGACGTTAAACTCACTGGTCTGTAATTATCTGACTTATTTCTCGAACCCTTTTTAAATAATGGTATGATGTTTGCTTCTTTCCATTCAAACGGAACAACTCCCTCTTTTAATGACAAGTTGAATACTCTTGCAAGTGATATACTGATTTGATCTACTGTTTCCATTAGTAATTTTGGAGGAATCCCATCCACTCCCAGTGATTTGTTTTCCTTCATTGCCTTTATTTTCTTAGCTACCAATTCTGGAGTTACAACTAACGGTCCTAAATAGTCAGATTTAGCCCCCTGAAATTTAGCATCAGCAACTGGTAATGAACTAATATCTTCTTTGGTAAACACTGAACTGAAGTAACCATTTAGGTCTTCCGCCATTAAAAACCCCTGTGATATTATATTTCCAGCACTGTCCTCTAGAGGTCCAACCTTGTCTTGTACGTTTTGTTTACTCCTGACATATGCATAAAAACTCTTGCTGTCATTTTTTATGTTACATGCTAGTTTTTGCTCATAGCTTCTTTTAGATTGTCTGATTTCAGTTGTAGCTGCATTAAGTGCCTCTTTGTATTTTGCATAGTCTTCCTTTCTGGTACGCCTATAAACCCTCCACATAGTTTGTTTTAGCATTATTTTTCTAATTGCCTCTTTTGACAAGTGTTTCTTTCTACACCGTTTTCCTTGTTTTTGGAAGGGAACAAATTTATCGATGATACTCTCAATTTCATATTTTAGAATATGCCAACATTCAATTGCGGTCTTATTCATCAGCATGTTATTCCAATCTAGCTTTGCTAAGTATTTTCTCATATCTTTGTAGTTACCTTTGTGGAAGTTTTTCTTGTACGTTTTCTTATTTTTACTTTCTGATTTTACATTGATGTTAAAATGTATTTGATTATGGTCACTATTACCCAATGGTTCAAATATTTTTACATTGTCCACTAATTCTTTTTGTGATGACAAAACTATATCTAATACATTTTCTCCCCTGGTTAGTTCTAGTACGTGCTGAGTAAGAAAGCTATCCTGGATTAAACATAGAAATTGTTGATCCTCAATCCCTGTGCTCTCTAGAGAATTCCATTGTATGTGTCCATGGTTAAAATCTCCCATTATGATACATTCCCCTTTACTAACTTCCTTTATAGCGTTTTTTATTTTTGTGTTGTCCTCTTCGTTTATGTTTGGACTTCGCTAATCCAATAGTTAATTTTGAATTTCCTGAAACAATTTTGCACCAAACAGCTTCATTGCAATCTGTTTCCCTTTCTAGTTTTATTTCATAAGCCTGAATAGATTCTTTAACATATAAAATAACTCCCCCACCCCTTCTTCCTATTCGATCTTTCCTAAACATTACGTATCCTGTCAGTCCTAATTCAGCATCTGTTATATCTATGTTGGCCCATGATTCAGTTATACCAATTATGTGAGGGTCAATATCTTCTACCATAATGTTTAATTCGTTTTTCTTATTTACTATTCTCCTTGCATTTAAACATATGCATCTATAATCTTTTTCAGAGATGTTTTTCAGATGATTTGATATTGGTTTATTTGTGCTAGTGGCCTCTTGTTCTGCTTGAGACACCTCTAGGTAACCCCCCTGCACTTCTAGTTTAAAGAATGTTTACTTCCAAAAATATTTGTCATTGTACCCAAGTCGCTATCTACTGCTGCTGAAAGTTTGTCCGCGAATACTGCCGCCCCCTTTCCACTTAAATGAAGCCCATCCTTCATGTACATATCAGCCCTCCCAACAAAACTTCCCCATAAATCCACAAATCCAACTTCCTCTTCCCTACACAGCCTCTGGACTAACATGTTAATTGCCATCCCCCGACAATTTCGATATTTGTGACCCCTCCTGCCCATTACAGGTTAAATCCCTGACAGTATTACCTGCTCAACCCGCGTCTGTTTTAGTGTTCTGACCAACTGCCTATATTTCCTAACTATGGCAGTTGTACCCTCCCTCTCTATGTTATTTGTCCCTACGTGTACTAAAACAGATCCACCCTTACCCGAGCCTACAATGTTTTTTACCCTCTCAGTTATCACCTCTATTTTGGCTGCAGGCAAGCAGACCACCACATCATCTCCCTTGTTTAAGACTCTGTCGGTCTTCCTAACTATCGAATCCCCCACAAACACCCTCGCTCTCTTCCTCACTCCCTCTATCACTGCTGCAGAATAACTCTTCCTTTCGATCCCCTCCATCACATTCTGTCCTGACCCCTTCCCTCCTGTCTCCCACACTTCCCACTCCTTTGCTCTTGTCTCTCCCACTCCCCTCTCCTTCACTCCGGTTGTTTTCCCTTCCGTCTCCCCCACTCCCTTCTCCTTCCCTCCTGTCTCCCCTACTCCCCTCTCCTTCACTCCGGTTGTGTTCCCTCCCGTCTCCCTCACTCCCTTCTCCTTCCCTCCTGTCTCCACTACTCCCCTCTCCTTCACTCCGGTTGTCTTCCCTCCCGTCTCCCCCACTCCCTTCTCCTTCCCTCCTGTCTCCCCTACTACCCTCTCCTTCACTCCGGTTGTCTTCCCTCCCGTTCCTTTCCTTCCCGTCTCCTTACGTCCTGTCTCCCTGTGACCTGTCACCTTCCCTCCTCTCAGCTTCCTCCCAGGCTGAGGTGAGCTCTAACCTAGCATCTCTTGTGTCTTTCCCCACTTTATCGTCTACTGTTCCCCCACAGGAACTACTGGCACAACCCCCTGTTCCCTTCCCACCATTACCACAACGAGCAGTCTCAGGTCTTCCAACTCCACCTCTAGTTCCTTCATCTTCGCGCATCCGCTACACTCAAAACTAAAACTAAATGATCTACACCAAATTCAAGTTTACAGAAATGCGCGGAATATCAAATAGAATAAGTATTACTATTGCATATATATTATACACAAACGTATTGTAGACATATATTAGGAAACAGGTTTTGTTAATTATTAGTCAGAGGGAGTATTTTAGAGTAAGTTAGTTTCGGATTCTGTCAGGGAATTAAGCGAGCGTTAATAGGGTTGTTTACAATTCGGAAATTGAGATAGCATAGTGAATAGTCAGTAACATTGAATATTGGTTAGAATAAGTATTAGTATTATACATATATTGTTCACCAACTTCTTGTAGACATATATTAAGAAACTGTTTTTGTTAACAGAGGTAGTATTTTTTCCCGGATTCAAACTCAATGAGTGATAAAAGGGAGTTTGTTTACAGGTCGTGAATTCAACCCGTGCATCGAGCTATCGTTTACATTGGCTAATATATATATATATATATATATATATATATATAAGATAAAGTGATTTATTTACTTAAATTACATACATTACTGACATAGTGGTAGTAAACGTTTTCGGTAAAAAGGAACTAACAGCAGGATTTTAGCGTAAATTAGTACACACTAACTTCGTTGTTTTGTTACACAGTGTTCTCCGTATTCGCTAGGTGGCAGGTTTTTTTTTCTCATGCGAGGTTAATAGAAGACACAGTTAACAAGTATATTAGCCTAAAGTGTTCTTTTGATCAAGGCTAACGTAGCAAACTAATCAAAACTAAATTGTATGATTGCACCGTGCAAACGGCAGTTAAAGGCCACAAGGCACTTAATTTGTGGCAGTTGCAGTAACTGGGTGGACTTCGTCAAGTCTGGGTGCGAGAAGTCCTGGGCTGAGGTCCAGGCAGATAGTTTTAGTTTTGAGTGTAGGGGATGTACAAAGATGAAGGAACTAGAGGTGGAGTTGGAAGACCTGAGACTTCTCGTTGTGGCAATGGTGGGAAGGGAACAGGGGGTTGTGCCAGTAGTTCCTGTGGGGGAACAGTAGACGACAAAGTGGGGAAGGACACAAGAGATGCTAGGGAGAGCTCACCTCAGCCTGGGAGGAAGCTGAGAGGAGGGAAGGTGACAGGTCGTAGGGAGACAGGACGTAAGGAGACGGGAAGGAAAGGAACGGGAGGGAAGACAACCGGAGTGAAGGAGAGGGGAGTAGGGGAGACAGGAGGGAAGTAGAAGGGAGTGGGGGAGACGGGAGGGAAGACAACCGGAGTGAAGGAGAGGGGAGTAGCGGAGACAGGAGGGAAGGAGAAGGGAGTGGGGGAGACAGGAGGGAAAACAACCGGAGTGAAGGAGAGGGGAGACGGGAGGGAAGGAGAAGGGAGTGGGGGAGACGGAAGGGAAAACAACCGGAGTAAAGGAGAGGGGAGTGGGAGAGACAAGAGCAAAGGAGTGGGAAGTGGGGGAGACAGGAGGGAAGGGGTCAGGACAGAATGTGATGGAGGGGATCGAAAGGAAGAGTTATTCTGCAGCAGTGATAGAGGGGGTGAGGAAGAGAGCGAGGGTGTTTGTGGGGGATTCGATAGTTAGGAAGACCGACAGAGTCTTAAACAAGGGAGATGATGTGGTGGTCTGCTTGCCTGGAGCCAAAATAGAGGCGATAACCGAGAAGGTAAAAAACATTGTAGGCTTGGGTAAGGGTGGATCTGTTTTAGTACACGTAGGGACAAATAACATAGAGAGGGAGGGTACAACTGTCATAGTTAGGAAATATAGGCAGTTGGTCAGAACACTAAAACAGACGCGGGTTGAGCAGGTAATACTGTCAGGGATTTTACCTGTAATGGGCAGGAGGGGTCACAAATATTGAAATTGTCGGGGGATGGCAATTAACATGTTAGTCCAGAAGCTATGTAGGGAAGAGGAAGTTGGATTTGTGGATTTATGGGGAAGTTTTGTTGGGAGGGCTGATATGTACATGAAGGATGGGCTTCATTTAAGTGGAAAGGGGGCGGCAGTATTCGCGGACAAACTTTCAGCAGCAGTAGATAGTGACTTGGGTACAATGAAAAATATTTTTGGAAGTAAACATTCTTTAAACTAGAAGTGCAGGGGGGTTAGCTAGAGGTGTCTCAAGCAGAACAAGAGGCCACTAGCACAGATAAACCAATATCAAATCATCCGAAAAACATCTCTGAAAAAGGTTATAGATGCGTGTGTTTAAATGCAATGAGCATAGTAAATAAGAAAAACGAATTAAATGTTATGGCAGAAGATATTGACCCTCACATAATTGGTATAACTGAATCATGGGCCAACATAGATATAACAGATGCTGAAAAAGGACTGACAGGATATGTAATGTTTAGGAAAGATCGAATAGGAAGAAGGGGCAGGGGAGTTATTTTATATGTTAAAGAATCTATTCAGGCTTATGAAATAAAACTAGAAAGGGAAGCAGATTGCGATGAAGCTGTTTGGTGCAAAATTGTTTCAGGAAATTCAAAATTAACTATTGGATTAGTTTACCGAAGTCCAAACATAAACGAAGAGGACAACACAAAAATAAAAACGCTATAAAGGAAGTTAGTAAAGGGGAATGTATCATAATGGGAGATTTTAACCATGGACACATACAACGGAATTCTTTAGAGAGCACAGGGATTGAGGATCAACAATTTCTATGTTTAATCCAGGATAGCTTTCTTACTCAGCACGTACTAGAACCAACCAGGGGAGAAAATGTATTAGATATAGTTTTGTCATCACAAAAAGAATTAGTGGACAATGTAAAAATATTTGAACCATTGGGTAATAGTGACCATAATCAAATACATTGTGACATCAATGTAAAATCAGATAGTAAAAATAAGAAAACGTACAAGAGAAACTTCCACAAAGGTAACTACAAAGATATGAGAAAATACTTAGCAAAGCTAGATTGGAATAACATGCTGATGAATAAGACCGCGATTGAATGTTGGAATATTCTAAAATATGAAATTGAGAGTATCATCGATAAATTTGTTCCCTTCCAAAAACAAGGAAAACGGTGTAGAAAGAAACACTTGTCAAAAGAGGCAATTAGAAAAATAATGCTAAAACAAACTATGTGGATGGTTTATAGGCGTACCAGAAAGGAAGAAGACTACGCAAAATACAAAGAGGCACTTAATGCAGCTACAACTGAAATCAGACAATCTAAAAGAAGCTATGAGCAAAAACTGGCATGTAACATAAAAAATGACAGCAAGAGTTTTTATGCATATGTCAGGAGTAAACAAAACGTACAAGACAAGGTTGGACCTCTAGAAGACAGTGCTGGAAATATAATATCACGGGTTTTTAATGGCGGAAGACCTAAATGGTTACTTCAGTTCAGTGTTTACCAAAGAAGATATTAGTTCATTACCAGTTGCTGATGCTAAATTTCTGGGGGCTAAATCTGACTATTTAGGACCGTTAGTTGTAACTCCAAAATTGGTAGCTAAGAAAATAAAGGCAATGAAGGATAACAAATCACCGGGAGTGGATGGGATTCCTCCAAAATTACTGATGGAAACAGCAGAACAAATCAGTATACCACTTGCAAAAGTATTCAACTTGTCATTAAAAGAGGGAGTTGTTCCGTTTGAATGGAAAGAAGCAAACATCATACCATTATTTAAAAAGGGTTCGAGAAGTCAGAGAATTACAGACCAGTGAGTTTAACGTCAGTGATTTGTAAATTATTAGAAAGGTTAATTAAAGACCATATGGTGGACTTCCTCGTTAAGCATAAATTATTAAATTCATCTCAACATGGATTCCTTAAAGCGAGGTCATGCTTAACAAACATGTTATGTTTTTTGGAAGAAATCACTAAGTGGATAGATGTGGGATCGCCAGTAGATATTATCTACTTAGATTTTCAGAAAGCTTTTGACAAAGTGCCACATCAAAGATTACTACTTAAATTAAAAGCCCATGGTATCGGGGATAGCATAACTGACTGGATAGAACAATGGCTGACTGACAGAAGACAACGAGTTGTAGTAGATGGAGAAGTTTCAAATTGGAAATCGGTTTTGAGTGGGGTACCTCAAGGATCAGTATTAGGACCTATATTATTCTTAATTTATATCAATGACTTGGACGAAAGTATAACAGGTAACGTACTGAAATTTGCGGATGACACAAAACTGTTTAGAAAGGTTAATACTGATGGTGATAAACAACATTTACAAAACGATCTAAACAGATTAGTGAAATGGTCTGAGAAATGTCAGATGGTGTTAAATTTTGGGAAATGTAAATGCCTACATATAGGACATGGGAACTTGAATGTAAACAGTAAAATGGGAGATACTGTTCTGGGTACTACTATAACAGAAAAGGACTTAGGAGTTACAATAAGCGCTGATATGAAAGTTTCAGAGCAGTGTGGTATTGCAGCTTCAAAGGGTAATCAAATTCTTGGATTGATTAGAAGAAACATAACATACAAGGGAAAAAAGTTAATTATACCTCTTTATAAAGCAATAGTTACACCTCATTTAGAATACTGTATACAAGCATGGAGACCATATCGTAAGAAGGATATAGATGCGCTTGAACGCATACAAAGGAGAGCAACTAAAATGATTCCAGAACTTAGAGACCTTAGTTATGAAGAACGCCTGAAATAATGTGGTTTAACAACTCTAGAGACAAGGAGGTTAAGAGGAGATCAGATTGAAGTTTTTAAGATATTGAATGGGTATGAAAATATTGATAGAAATATGTTTTTCTCACTCAAGAAGGATAGCAGAACTAGAGGACATGAGGTAAAATTAGTAAAGGATCAATGTAGATTGGACATCAGGAAGCACTCGTTCTCACAGAAGACGATAAATGAATGGAACAAATTGTCTACAGATTGTGTAACTGCTAGCAGCGTGAATATGTTTAAAAACAAGGTTGACACATATCTCAGGAGGGCGGGTTATAAGTAGATGAACATTGTTGGACTCTCGATAAGCCAATGGCTTCCTTGTCCACTTGCCATCTGGGCCTTTGGCTTGGATGGCAAATCTTGTTAAATCTAAAGTTATTCCAATCTATATTTGCTAGATATGTTCTCATCACTTTATATTTGCCTTTGTTGAAGTTCCTCCTCCATTGTTTTTTATATGTATTCCCTGTCTTTACTTTTATATTAAAATGGATTTGGTTATGGTCACTTGAACCCAAAGGTTCGTGTACTTTAACATTGTCAACTAATTGATTTTGAGAAGACAAAATTAAATCTAGCACATTCCCACCTCTGGTTGGTTCCAAGACATGTTGAGTAAGGAAACAATCCTGTGTTAGAAGTAGAAACTGATGGTCGTCCCCTCCAACACTCTCTAATGATTCCCATTATATATGGCCATGGTTAAAATCACCCATTATAACACATTCTCCCTTGCTCACCTCCCTTATCGCCTTTTGTAATTTTACATCTTCCTCTTGTCCTATGTTAGGACTACGATAAGCTACTCCTTGTTAATGTTGAGTTCCTGGTCACTATGTTACACCAAATTGCTTCCACACTATCTGCTTCACTTTTCAGTGAAATTTCATATGCTTGGATAGATTCTTTAATATACAAAATTACTCCACCTCCCCTTCTTTCTCGTCTATCCTTCCTAAACATTACATAGCCTGTCAGTGCTAACTCAGCATCTACTATATCTTCATTTGCCCATGATTCTGTGATGCCTATTACATGAGGATCAATATCTGCTACCATAATGTCTAACTCACTTTTTTTATTTACTATGCTTCTGGCATTTAAGCATACACATTTAAGTTCATTGTCTGAAATTATTGGTGAACATTTCTTTGGATGTGTATTTGTAGTAGTACTCCTTTGAGTTTTCTCTGTCAGTTCCCCCTGCGCATCTAGTTTAAATAATTTATGGTACCTGTGCCCTCGTCGACAACTCTGACAAACTCACACGCAAGAACTGCAGCGCCCTTCCCTGTCAGATGTAGTCCATCTCTCATGAAAAAGTCACCTCTTCCCACAAAGTTTAACCACATGTCTACGAAGCCTACTCTCTCCTCCATACATACCTTCTGTACCTGTGTGTTGATCGCCATCCTTCTACAGTTCCTATGTTCCTCACCCCTGCCTCCCATTATTGGTAATATCCCCGACAATACGATCTGCCCAACTCGTGCCTCTAAGTGTCTTGATCAACCTCCTATACTTACCAACGATGGATGACGTTCCCTCCTTCTCTGCATTGTTCGTTCCCACATGCACGAGAACAGCACCTCCCGTGCCACCACCCATGACCTGTCCTGCCTTCTCTGCTATATCCTCTACTTTTGCCCCTGGTAGGCATACTGTTATGTCATCTCCTCTATTTACAATTTTATCCACTTTCCTAATGATGGAATCCCCCATAAATACCCGGGCTTTCCTCTGTGATACTACATCAGCAAAGCTCCTTTCCTGTTGCACACTACTAGTATGCCCCCTTTCTCTCATATCATCAACCTTTACTGTCTTACCACCTGGCAATCCCTCTCCACCCACCCTCATGTATAAGGAGAAACAGCTAATTGTACCCCTGTACAAAGCAATAGTTAGACCACATTTGGAAAATTGTATTCAAGCATGGAGGACATAGACAAGCTAGAAAGATTACAACGAAGAGCAACTAAATTGATTCCATGATTGAGAACCTTAGTTACGTAAGTTGCTTATTACAATGTGGTTTGACAACACTAGAGACCAGGAGACTAAGAGGAGACCAAATAGAAGTGTTTAAAATAGTGAACGGTTATAAGGATGTTAATAGGAATATGTTCTTCAAATTTAAAGAAGGCAGTAGAACCAGACAACACAAAGCAGCATTAGTTAAGGAGTAGCGTAGGTTGGACATAAGAAAGTACTCTTTCTTACAGAGGGTGATAAATGAATGGAACAAACTGCCAAATGTTTGTGTTAATTCTAGTTGTGTGAATATGTTTAAAAATAGAATTGACAGATATTTGATAAGGGCGGGCTACACATAGATGAGAACATTTTTGGACTCTCGATAAGCCAATGGCTTCCTTGTCCACTTGCCATCTGGAACTTGTTATTTGGGATGGCAATCTTGTTAAATCGAACAATCAAACAAAATACTAAATGCCTATTCAGTTTTGCCAAAAGCAAGCAAACACATGTGAACACTCCTAACTCAATGGAATATAATGGCATCGAGGCAGACAGTCCAGTTGATATAGCCGAACTATTTTTGGACTATTTTCAATCTGCCTTTACATCGGTAGATAATCTTGATTATCTCAATATACCCCCTTTCAATCAGACCAAATTTCACACATCAGTGTGTCTTATGATAATGTCATCGAGGTACTAAGAACCACCAATGTAAATAAAACATGTGGCCCTGAGAATATATCAGGTGTAATCCCCAGGGAATGTGCCACATAATTAGCAGGTCCACTAACTGTACTTTTTAATGTCCTTAAACTGGAACTTTTTCAACCTGATTTAAACGTGCAGATGTTATTCCTGTGTACAAGAAGGTAACAATACAGAACTTTGTAAAACATTGTAAACAAATTAGTGTTTCCGAAGCAAAAAATCTTAACTATGGTATTATCCAGACTTGTTGGCAAGTGACCTCCAAGTCAAGTCTTGAGTCGTCTCTCAGAATTCCAAGTCAAGTTGCAAGTTATGAAAAGGTGAGACTCGAATCAGCCCATGTGACATGAGTTAAGAAGTCTGATGCTACATATTCTCATATTTCAACTATGGTGCCCACTGGCATATGGTAGAAAATCACAATCATTAAAAAAGGATTTGCATTAACTAACACTCATTTACCACATGACACTTGAAACACATTTTTCAGACAAAGTAACCAAGCCTTCTTTGAACATGATACATTCACCATATTCACAACTTGTAGTTTACAACAAAGGTTTTATTATGCTGTCAAATTCACAAATTTCCCCACACACCTTCAATATTTTGTTAGTCATCTGTATGATGGTAGCTGAGTGCCGGAAACGTTCATAGTCCTCTTGAACATGCCAAGTGTGCATGGCTCAACCCCAATTATGAGTGTCATTGCATGGAGATGAAACACCTACAACAAGTACTATCAGATCATAGTTGTCTAAACACCTACAACAAGTAACACATGTACCATCAGATCATAGTTGTCTAAACACCTACAACAAGTAACACATGTACCATCAGATCATAGTTGTCTAAACACCTCAAGTCTCAAGTGGTTTACTCCAAACAGCCCAAACTTGGGCTAACGCAGGAGTTTGTGGTGGACTGTGCGCATGCGCTGTGGGTGGTACATTCGATTTAAGACATGTACCATCAGATCATAGTTGTCTAAACACCTACAACAAGTAACACATGTACCATCAGATCATAGTTGTCTAAACACCTACAACAAGTAACACATGTACCATCAGATCATAGTTGTCTAAACACCTACAATAAGTAACACATGTACTATCAGACCATAGTTGTCTAAACACCTACAACAAGTAACGTACTATCAGACCATAGTTGTCTAAACACCTACAACAAATAACACGTACTATGAGACCATAGTTGTCTAAACACCTACAACAAGTAACACGTACTATCAGACCTTAGTTGTCTAAACATCTACAACAAGTAACACATACTATCAGACCATAGTTGTCTTAACACCTACAACAAGTAACACGTACTATCGTTTCAGTGAACCCAACCATGGTTCCATGATTATCTGCCAACTGTTACCTATATGAACATTGTTGGACTCTCGATAAGCCAGTGCCTTCCTTATCCACTTGCCATCTGGGCCTTTGCCTTGGATAGCAAATCTTGTTAAAATCTTATTGGTATCGCATTGGTTGTGGCACAGATGTTCGAAGCATTGCAAAAATGAGCATTTACAAATGTGGCCGCATGGGTACATGGTCACGTGATACATCTTCATGTAGGCTAATACCACACAGGCAGTACAGCTACAGACATGAAAGCTGTCACATAAACAATCAAATTCGACAAATCTCACTTAAAATCCTGTTACAATGTCACAACTTTTAAATGTCTAAACTATGCCATGTTTGTTTAAAAATCAAGCAATTTTATAAATTCATTTATGCAATGCAACAACACAACACCAAATATTGGAATATGACCAGGTGCCCAACTCATCCCTCAGTGCCCACACCCACCGGCCATCGCCAGGTGCCCAACTACCCCCACAGTGCCCACACCCACTAGCCATCACCAGGTGCCCAACTCCCCCCTCAGAGCCCACACCCACCGGCCATCACCAGGTGCCCAACTCCCCCCACAGTGCCCACACCCACTAGCCATCACCAGGTGCCCAACTCCCCCCACAGTGCCCACACCCACCGGCCAGCACCAGGTGCCCAACACCCCCTTCAGTGCCCTAACCTACCAGCCAACACCAGGTGCCCAACACCCCCTTCAGTGCCCAAACCTACCTCAGTGCCAACACCTACCAAGCAACACCAGGTGCCCAACTCCTCCCACAGCGCCCACACCCACCAGGCAACACGAGGTGCCCAACTCCCCCAACAGTGCCCACACCCACCGGCCATCACCAGGTGCCCAACTCCCCCCACAGTGCCCACACCTACCAGGCAACACCAGGTGGCCAACTCCCCCCACAGCGCCCACACCCACCAGGCAACACCAGGTGCCCAACTCCCCCCACAGCGCCCACACCCACCAGGCAACACCAGGTGCCCAACTCCCCCCACAGTGCCCACACCCACCAGGCAACACCAGGTGCCCCACTCACCCCAGTGCCCACACCCACCAGGCAACACCAGGTGCCCAACTCCCCCCACAGCGCCCACACCCACCAGGCAACACCAGGTGCCCAACTCCCCCCACGGCACCCACACCCACCAGGCAACACCAGGTGCCCAACTCCCCCCACAGCGCCCACACCCACCAGGCAACACCAGGTGCCCAACTCCCCCCACAGTGCCCACACCCACCAGGCAACACCAGGTGCCCAACTCCCCCCACAGCGCCCACACCCACCAGGCAACACCAGGTGCCCCACTCACCCCAGTGCCCAAACCCACCAGGCAACACCAGGTGCCCAACACCCCCTTCAGTGCCCAAACCTACCTCAGTGCCAACACCTACCAGGCAACACCAGGTGCCCAACTCCCCCCACAGCGCCCACACCCACCAGGCAACACCAGGTGCCCAACTCCCCCCACAGCGCCCACACCCACCAGGCAACACCAGGTGCCCAACTCCCCCCACAGCGCCCACACCCACCAGGCAACACCAGGTGCCCAACTCCCCCCACAGTGCCCACACCTACCAGGCAACACCAGGTGGCCAACTCCCCCCACAGCGCCCACACCCACCAGGCAACACCAGGTGCCCAACTCCCCCCACAGTGCCCACACCCACCAGGCAACACCAGGTGCCCAACTCCCCCCACAGCGCCCACACCCACCAGGCAACACCAGGTGCCCCACTCACCCCAGTGCCCACACCCACCAGGCAACACCAGGTGCCCAACACCCCCTTCAGTGCCCAAACCTACCTCAGTGCCAACACCTACCAGGCAACACCAGGTGCCCAACTCCCCCCACAGCGCCCACACCCACCAGGCAACACCAGGTGCCCAACTCCCCCCTCAGTGCCCACACCCACCAGGCAACACCAGGTGCCCAACTCCCCCCACAGTGCCCACACCCACCAGGCAACACCAGGTGCCCAACTCCCCCCACAGTGCCCACACCCACCAGGCAACACCAGGTGCCCAACTCCCCCCACAGCGCCCACACCCACCAGGCAACACGAGGTGCCCAACTCCCCCCACAGTGCCCACACCCACCAGGCAACACCAAGTGCCCCACTCACCCCAGTGCCCACACCCACCAGGCAACACCAGGTGCCCCACTCACCCCAGTGCCCACACCCACCAGACAACACCAGGTGCCCAACTCCCCCCACAGCGCCCACACCTACCAGGCAACACCAGGTGCCCAACTCCCCCCACAGCGCCCACACCCACCAGGCAACACCAGGTGCCCAACTCCCCCCACAGCACCCACACCCACCAGGCAACACCAGGTGCCCAACTCCCCCCACAGTGCCCACACCCATCACGCAACACCAGGTGCCCAACTCCCCCCACACCGCCCACACCCACCAGGCAACACCAGGTGCCCAACTCCCCCCACAGCGCCCACACCCACCAGGCAACACCAGGTGCCCAACTCCCCCCACAGCGCCCACACCCACCAGGCAACACCAGGTGCCCAACTCCCCCCACAGCGCCCACACCCACCAGGCAACACCAGGTGCCCAACTCACCCCAGTGCCCACACCCACCAGGCAACACCAGGTGCCCAACTCACCCCACAGCGCCCACACCCACCAGGCAACACCAGGTGCCCAACTCCCCCCACAGTGCCCATACCCACCAGGCAACACCAGGTGCCCCACTCACCCCAGTGCCCACACCCACCAGGCAACACCAGGTGCCCAACTCCCCCCACAGCGCCCATACCCACCAGGCAACACCAGGTGCCCAACTCCCCCCACGGCACCCACACCCACCAGGCAACACCAGGTGCCCAACTCCCCCCACAGCGCCCACACCCACCAGGCAACACCAGGTGCCCAACTCCCCCCACAGTGCCCACACCCACCAGGCAACACCAGGTGCCCAACTCACCCCAGTGCCCACACCCACCAGGCAACACCAGGTGCCCAACTCCCCCCACAGCGCCCACACCCACCAGGCAACCCCAGGTGCCCACCTCCCCCCACAGCGCCCACACCCACCAGGCAACACCAGGTGCCCAACTCCCCCCACAGCGCCCACACCCACCAGGCAACACCAGGTGCCCAACTCCCCCCACAGCGCCCACACCCACCAGGCAACACCAGGTGCCCAACTCACCCCAGTGCCCACACCCACCAGGCAACACCAGGTGCCCAACTCACCCCACAGCGCCCACACCCACCAGGCAACACCAGGTGCCCAACTCCCCCCACAGTGCCCACACCCACCAGGCAACACCAGGTGCCCCACTCACCCCAGTGCCCACACCCACCAGGCAACACCAGGTGCCCAACTCCCCCCACAGCGCCCATACCCACCAGGCAACACCAGGTGCCCAACTCCCCCCACGGCACCCACACCCACCAGGCAACACCAGGTGCCCAACTCCCCCCACAGCGCCCACACCCACCAGGCAACACCAGGTGCCCAACTCCCCCCACAGTGCCCACACCCACCAGGCAACACCAGGTGCCCAACTCACCCCAGTGCCCACACCCACCAGGCAACACCAGGTGCCCAACTCCCCCCACAGCGCCCACACCCACCAGGCAACACCAGGTGCCCAACTCCCCCCACAGTGCCCACACCCACCAGGCAACACCAGGTGCCCCACTCACCCCAGTGCCCACACCCGCCAGGCAACACCAGGTGCCCAACTCCCCCCACAGCGCCCACACCCACCAGGCAACACCAGGTGCCCAACTCCCCCCACAGCGCCCACACCCACCAGGCAACACCAGGTGCCCAACTCCCCCCACAGCGCCCACACCCACCAGGCAACACCAAGGACTGGTTCTAAAAATAGTTGTTTCCTTGCATCAAAATTATTTTGCAATGCAACTTCCTACATTCATAAACATTAACTTGAAAATAGTCATTGGTGTATTTAACAAGATAGTAGCTTAGCAGGCTTCCTTGGCTCATAATGTTCTGGAAGTCAGTAATTTTATTTACCAAGAAATAATGTATTCACAAGCAAGTTTGGAACATTCAATATGTGGGACCTTTGGCTGTGAGATGTTGCTGTATAAAATCGAATTGAAGACAGGTATTTTCATGGTGACATTCCCGAAACACTGGTAGGTGCATTAATATGCAGTGAACAATGCCAATTTTGAGGTATGCGCGTTTGCGACAAGATTAAAAGAGCCCGAGATGTGTGATTGTGATGAAACCTGTCCAGCACATCAATGTCATGATGACAGTGGTTGTGAAATAGGATCAGAATGTGGGATGGTTAAGTTTTCTTAGACCCTGTAATCAGACAAAACAAAGACTGTGCCACAGCGCCTCGCTTCCACTCCCAAATTCACTCGATTGTGACACACGTACATAATTATGGACAAGAACAATAATTTCATTTAAATAAGAATCATTTATTCCCTCCTAAATACACAATTGATCATCACCATTTATTCTGTATATTAACAATTCTAAAGAAATATACACATCATATATAGCAGAACTTGTGAACAAAAATCCTCCATTAGACCTAACTTTTCATGCCATCATTCTATCATGCCATCATTCTATCATTCTGGACACTGCATTTACAAATGTACGTCTTATAACAAACTGCTACTGACCGGAATAACAGGAGCATGATTAATTGTATACAAGTGGTCTTGTTATATTTCAGACAGCATCTTACAGATGGTCAACATTCAAACACCACCACACCAAAACTAAGAATCGGGTGCATGTGGCATGTGGCATATGGCATGTGGCATGTGGCATGTGTTCTCCTGCTGCAATAAAAGCTAAGATGTACCAAGGCGAATACAACGTAAAAGACATGGACAGTTTATGCCTAAAATATCAATTATATAATTTATATTTACAATTATTTATCAATTCAAGGCCTGTATACCTGTAATATCAGTCCCCGTGTACGGGCCAGACTCACTGCATCTTTCTGTACCTAGATCTCTGTATAAATGTCACTTAGAGGTTTATTCACTGAATATTGCAGAACTGACCTATCAACAGTTATCTCTCAAGAATAAAAATAATGTTTGTGCATCTGTTTGCGTGTGCGTCAATGTGTGTGCATGTCTGTGTACGTGTATGCATGCGTTCTGCTCAATATAAATAACGGTTTAAAGATCTCTTGGGTATCAGTGAAGAATCCCATCACACTCCTGGTAGATATTGATGATTTTTAATGATTTGCCTCTCAGAAATTAGATAACGTGTAGCTAGCTGTATTCTTGTGAAGCTATTTTCAAAAGCTCCCTTAAACTCATTCAAAGGTATGTTTCGGTTTCAAACTTCTAATGTTTGCTTAACACCTACACTGAGATCTAAGAAAAACCGATATTATTATATACACACCCAGAGATTTACACAACCATTATATGTATATATACATATGTACACCTAGACATATGCATGTATGAACACACAAAGATACGTGCAGACATACAATGCAAAAGCTAGAAATTGTTATCTAAGATCTGCAGCAAAATATAACACAACCACTCGATGATCCCTGCAGTCATTTGGACTGATTATAACACATGGCTAACGACAAAGGCTGCACAAAGCTCAAAAATGTACTTTTTTATACTGTTTTACATAAATTTCAGTGTAGTTAGTGACAATGTTTCCAGCTTGTGGCAATATAATACCCCATCTCAGAAACATCTTTCCATTTCAAATAAAACCACTTTTTGAAAGTTCTATGAGTAAGTAATTGGCACTAGTAACGAGGTCTGCACTCACTGTGCAGAGTGCGAGTGAGTGAATGTGCATTTTATAATAATAGTACTTCACGACACTGTGGTGTGTATGCAGGCACGTTACAGTTCAGTAAAACATTGGAGATGCTGCCTGCTCATCCAATGAAGATCAGACGACATAGATGTCCCATAAACCAGCACCACATATCACAGGGCAAATAGGCACATGAATACAGCAAGGAAACAACCTTAAACACTATCAACTTTCTAAATGTCTGTAAAATGCACATTACAAAATAATATATCAGGACACATTTATAAACAAACATGGTTTGATCTACTTTCATTATATTTAAAACAAACCTGAAGTTTCTGCAAGAGATCGATATTCTAAGTCGGTCACTCTTATTTCATTGGTTGTGTGCAAACACATTGCTAGAAAACTGTTTTGAGTGAAACACTCATGATTATTTATTGAATGACGAATAACAGAGTTTTGCAAAAAGATACCACCACACGAATCTGCTATGGCATGTTTGGAGCCACTGCTGTACGGCACGATACAACCCACTAAATGCTTAAACATCATGAGACCATCCATTAACTTTCCAGTGGTGGTTATTATGAATAGTTGCATAAATTTTCATCTGATAAAGTAAAATATGGCACGTTTACCAATGTGTCACACTAGGATTGCCACCTAGCATTTAATGTTGTATTATGTACCAAAATTATTCTCAAAAACCTGTTTGTCTAATTTGTTTTTTTAAAGCTAACTTTATCAGGTGTTTATACTCTCAGTGTGCCAATACATATCTCACCACTGGTGTATCTAACTTGAGATCCAGCGATATTTCAAAAGGTAGCAAATTTGTGTGATTAGCAGATTCTACACAGCTGACTCACAAACTATTTTTTCTAATAACATTTTGATTTGCTTGGTCAACTCTGTTTGTACCAGTGACATATAGCACCCCTAAAATGATGTCCAATCCATGTAGTGTCCAGTTTTGTTGACTGGACCATGAGACATTCATAGAAGGAACACTGCCTATGGATTCTGCACAACCGACACATGACAAACTGTAATAAATAAAGTTCGTCCAACTCAATGAGTCCATCGTGAATCACGTTCATTAATGTTCCCAGGTTATGTAATATGTACAGTCAGTTTAACAAAAGATTGCATGCTTTCGGTAAAATTATCAAAAGAATTTAATTTAACGTTATATCTGGTAACTTGCGAAAGTGTGAATAGCCATATGTCATAGTATATAGAGCTGGACCACTTTTGCTACTTTCTGCCGAATGTTGGCCATATTTGGTTAAACATAATTGAATAGGATGTCCGTTGATTTCGCAAAACTAAATAAAAAATCACACAAACGAGCTACCACGCTGTAGAGGAAGCTGCATAAGTTACATCTTCACAACATGAGTCTGAAACAAGAAAGAAAAACTGATATGAGGAAGTGTTAATTAATTATGTGCTGCCCGCTTTCCCTTCATATAACCAATCCATCTATTGGCGACTGTTTCAAACACAGAGTCATCTTCTATCGTGTTCAGAAGCAGCAGCTGGTTAATGTGCGTTGTGTGGTAATCCCAGCGAGCCAGGTTTGGAGACATGCCAAGTGTGAAATGTCGAAGGTCATACACCGACCCTGACCCAGTGTCAAACAATGGCAGCAAAGTCTTCAGTGATGATATACCCGTACTGTAAAGTATTTCCGGTTCACGTGCCTCATCCGGGGGTGCCACTGTCTTTAGGTCGTACAGACCAATCAGAGAGTATATAAATCCATTGAGCACGAAAGAACTGGGCACCGTGGGATATTCCTCATACCACGGATACTTATCGGCAAACATTGCCCGCACGCCCCCCTCAGAACTCGGAATGTTGTAAAGTTTTGTTGCTCTCAGTGCACAGTCTAAGTAAGTGCGGATTTTTGTCCGATCATAGGCACGAACAAGTAATGATATGGCCTGGCCTTGCGCCATGGCCGAGTACCATCCTGGTGGCAGCTCAAGCCGTCCAAGTGCCAACTTGCGCGTAACCATGATGGGCCAACCTCCCTTATCGTCCTGGTGATGGACAAACCAGTTGGCCGCATCGTACATCTGCTCCAGATGGGCACTGCTGGCAAACGTCACATTGTCGATCCAACCATGACCACGAACGGACACGCTGATCACTCGCAGGGGTACCAGCCGACCACCCCGATATTTCTTTCCAAGCTGCATCATGATACCCTTCTGTACGTCGGTCATCAGGTCGCGGGTGATGCGGCCCCACTTGCGACGCATACCGATGCCGTAGTAGATGTTGTCTTCACTGACGGCCAGCACGTTCTTGCTGCACACGTAGTGCAGGTAGAAGAGACGGTTATGACGACCCTTCATCTCCATGGCAACAGTCACGCTGCCGTTGTTGGCAAAACGCACGTCAAAGAAGAGGAAGCCAAATGCGATGTTCTCCAGTTGGTGCATTATGCCAGGGTTGTGTATGGAATCTACAAGAGAAAGAACACCGCATAAGACACCAGAGCACTGATTGTAATATATATCGTGTAGCTCTAAAACAGTCCAGCAAAATAGCATCAACATGGTGCAACAACGCCCGAGATCAGATGCTGGAATCCCTGGGGCTTGACGTGTGAATGCCGTCTGTGCACCATGGCTCAGGAACCTGTGCACTATAGTCCATGGCACATGAATGTCTGAGCCATGGTGCATAAATAGCAAAGTCATGATGTGTTAATATCTGAGCCACAGTGTGTTAATGACTGACCACGGTGTGTTAATGTCTCAACCATGTTGTGTTAATGCCTCAGCCATGTTCTGTGAATGTCATAGCCATGATCAAACAAGTTAACAAGTGCATGCCCATGTGCTTGAACGAAAATGTTTCAGTTTTTAACAAATGCAAATGCCATTTTCCAGGATCACATTCAAATGTAAATGTTTTTTGGTGACATTCAAATGCAAATGTTTGGTTATGCATTTGCAAACGCATTTCAAATGTTCTGTCTATATATATATTCCTAATATCACAGGCATTTATATATATATATATATATATATATATATATATATATATATATATTGGGTATATCTAAGTTGTGTTTATTCTTGTTCCTAATATAACAGTGTTACAATAGGAACAAGAAAAACCAAAATGTACATATACACATTAATTTATTACAGTAGCAAAGTTATATGTAATAGCATTAACTATATACAGGCTCTGTATGTATTTGATTGGGCGTAAAAAATCAAATGTTTGGGGTCTATATCTAGGGTACGCATTCAGATGCACTGAAAATGTCATGGTTGCATTTGAATGCTCAACATTCAAATGCACATGATGGCATCATGATGTGTGTAATACCTGAAACATGGTGCAGTCTTAAAATAGATTTGTAATATTAGTCTGTACAGCCATGATAAACCACTCAAATAGTCTAAATTTTGGTCACTAAAAATTTCTAAAACATTTACGGGCAACAATGGTTCTGAGTAAGAGAAATCTGTACACAAAAACTTTTACTCGCATACATCCGTGAACAAATATGTACAGAGCACTGTACTGTTATTCATCAATTTTCCTAGCCTTCAAAACAGTTGGCACCACTAAAATTCCCCAGGTGGCACCACTAATGTTCCCCAGGTGACACCACCATCATTCCCCAGGTGGCACCACTAACATTACCCTGGTGGCACTACTGTGCTACACTCATAGAGTTACATCATTAATCAGTGAAGCGGGCTTGGACCACTGGCCGGCATTTCATTGTACGGCAGAAACAGTTGCATCCACTGCATGACACATAGGGTAGTACTGTTTATAGTGTGAACATAGCATGTTACAAATAGTTGTGTAACATATGTAAGTAAGTAAGTAAGTTCATGTATTTCCTCCTCACCATCATCATGTACAATATAAGGCAAACAAAAGCAATGAAGATGAGGTGGCTGCCAGA
>BSQZ01000008.1:987500-1257500 GCA_033239005.1 Lamellibrachia satsuma | reverse complement strand
AACGCAGCCACCACTTCATTAGGTAGAACCATATAACGCAGCCACCACTTCATTAGGTTGAACCATATAACGCAGCCACCACTTCATTAGGTTGAACCATATAACGCAGCCACCACTTCATTAGGTTGAACCATATAATGCAGCCACCACTTCATTAGGTTGAACCATATAACGCAGCCACCACTTCATTAGAACCATATAACGCAGCCACCACTTCATTAGGTAGAACCATATAACGCAGCCACCACTTCATTAGGTTGAACCATATAATGCAGCCACCACTTCATTAGGTAGAACCATATAACGCAGCCACCACTTCATTAGGTTGAACCATATAATGCAGCCACCACTTCATTAGAACCATATAACGCAGCCACCACTTCATTAGGTAGAACCATATAACGCAGCCACCACTTCATTAGGTAGAACCATATAACGCAGCCACCACTTCATTAGGTAGAACCATATAATGCAGCCACCACTTCATTAGGTAGAACCATATAACGCAGCCACCACTTCATTAGGTTGAACCATATAACGCAGCCACCACTTCATTAGGTAGAACCATATAACGCAGCCACCACTTCATTAGGTTGAACCATATAATGCAGCCACCACTTCATTAGGTTGAACCATATAATGCAGCCACCACTTCATTAGGTAGAACCATATAACGCAGCCACCACTTCATTAGGTAGAACCATATAACGCAGCCACCACTGCACAACACCGTGTATGTAATTTATTGGTCTGCGATGCTCGTGTTGGGAAAGTCTGGTGGGTGTGCGAACAGCCAACACATCAAAAACAACATGCGGCGGCGATGCTACATTCTGACCAGCTGCTGTTTTATCATACAGGGATCAATAGAAATTCATTATAAGTCACAAAAACAAACACAGCTGTTTCGTTTGTATTCTGCATCTTGCACAAATCGAATTAACTAAAAGCCGCATCTGGTAACATGGAAAGATCCGGGTAGAACCTGTCGCTGAACAAATTCTGTCGGTTTTTATTGTTGCAAATTACACCATATGTCTTGGCTGTGCACTCGCGTATTATATCATCTGCCAATAGTGAATGTTGCGAATGCTCCTGATATCAAGGAATCCTGAGTTACAATGTATGCTAACCAATACATGCAGGGCTAGAAATGAAATTTCTGGATCAGTGGACCACCGGACCACCAGCTGTGGATATCGGTCCTGCCAAATTTCTGGTGGTCCGAACCGGCTTTGGCAAACTGAAAATACCTTTGTAACATCAAACTCGATCGGATGACAGAATATGCATACTGCCAGTAAAAATGTAATTTTTATTAAATTATTGTAACGTGTTCGTGACCGCCAATACGACAATGCCAACGGCATCACGCCTAGAGTTAAGACGCTACGAGACATACAATACAATGACATAATGGCGAATCTGGTTCACTTCTGTCCAGATGTGTAGTGTCTGACTAGCTTAAGTAATGTGCGCAGCCTGTTTAATAAAAAAATGCCTATTTTTTTCAAATCATTGAAAGAATTTACTTTAGTCGCTAGATCTGATAAGGATCAAAACAGTGGATATCCAAAATGGTAAACACTGTGTGGGTCAATATTGATCATGAGCATAACCTCCATCCTCTCGATGATCATATGACAAAGTTATGAAATTTCACAAAGGAAGAAAATCGTGATTTTTTAGCATTTCGATTTTCATTTCAGTTAATGCTTGAATAAACTTTAACTTATTTAATAGTTTGTCTGATGATTTCACAAAAACTACATAAAAAAATTCCACTAACGAGCTAGCATGTTGCAGCGGATACTAGGTAGGTTTGTTTTTTGCAAAATTAATTTGAAATGAGACTAGCAAAAAATCTAATTGATTAAGCACCTTTAACTCTGAGATTGGTCGATTACAATTACAATGCATAGGAGGGTTTTGGTGGTCCAACTGCATTTTTGGTAGACTCAGGCCACTGGACCACTGTTAATTTCAAACCTGACGTATTCAAAATCTCTACAGATTATGTCCGAGTATGCTGCCAGTTGGAACCATTCACACCGTATAGAGTGTTCATGATACTAATGTCTGGAAAATCAACTATTCGTACATAAGATTTATGAAGACAAGATAGTATTAAAACATGAAGATATTCACTAAGAAAAAAAAGGAGAGACATACAAACTATGGTAGTATTGATGGGAAAGTTTCAGAGCAGTATGGGTTTGCAACTTAAAAACAAAACAACTACGTGTTAATAAGAGAAATATTATGTATATTAGGAAAAGAAAGTAATTCTACTTATAACAAAACATTAACCATGTCGTATAATAATCATAATAACATTGTACTTGATATTGGCTTTAAAAGGATTTTTCTTATATGAAAGTATAAAAGAAACACATCAAATCAGACTCAAGTGGGAATTAAACATAATAATAGATCTGTGAATCCAGATGCCCTGGCATTAGCTGCAATAACTCTTTGGTTGCCCGGGATATAAAATCCTCATTTGGAGTCTTACCTCAAAATACTTGGAGATGAAGCTGAAGGGTAAATAGACATCATCGCCCTCTCTGCGACAACCCACTGTGTACTCTCCATTGATGATGCAGTCTATCTCCTCGTAGGGTATGGAGTTCTTTGATAAGTCAGGTATTGTTGTTCTCATCAACTTAAAACTGTCTGGGCGGCTGGGAATGCCATCCCTGGAAATATAAGAGAGCCATGTTACACACGGGTCTCTGTGTCAGACTATGTCTTCAATGGGGTTGACTGGGAGGCAGGTGTTGTGTGGGATATGAACTCAGAAGACAAGATTAACGTGACAAGCCATCTAAATAAGAAGCCCAACTCAATGAACAGAGACAAAGTGCTGGTGGCCTTCATACTGCCAGATGTACGATGATTTGTTCTTAGGTTGACTCTGACAGTGTTTTAAATAATTATGATCCATTCAAATGCCAACATTTATATAACATGTGGCCACATCTGAAACAGAACTTTGCCTGCATAATCCACCAACATTTCCAGACATGGTGTGTGCATCTTGGGTGATGAGATTTAAAACCTTTTTAAGAACAATATTTCAAAAAATTCTGAACTTTTCCCATGACAAATTCAATACAAAATAACAAAGAATTTTTTTCAAACACCCTCTTGGAACTATTTATTTACTTGGTGATCAAACTGTATCATGTGATTAATGAACCATATCATTCAGCAGTTCATTCCACCTTTTTTGAACTATAGTCTAGGGCCTAGTCCAATTTTGGTGAAATCATTCTTCCCCCATTTTAAGACCTTTTCATGGCCTTAAAAATGCAAGAACCAATTTTAGACATCACAAGACATTTTCACACTGTGTGCACACCGTGCCAGATTGCCCCCTGTTGCCCACACACCGGTTCAAGTTGTGGTCAAGTCGGTCGATGTCACTACCCGATGACCACTTGCTGCCACTGAGGTAGAGCGTGACGATCAGACAGCATAATCCGAGCAGGATGAAACCAGTTCGTCTCCTTCTCAAGCGCATCTTCTCATTGGCCCATCGTCCTACCAATGAAAACATATGATATAACAGCAGAACAAACATCAAATCACATGACTGAAGTTTGTAATATAGCAACGATGTGGCAACCCATTTTTACAAAAAAGTATACGTTGCTTTAAACTGTCAAGGAACAAACTTGGCTTCAGGTCTGTTGCCATGAGTGATTCCGTTTATTTAGTAATTATGGCAACTTGGCATATTTTGCTACATAAAATATGTGTTGACAACACCAGCAGTGACCACAACAAGAAGGTCTCAGGTATTTCAACAGTGTGAACAGCCTAATGTATGCAAAGCCAGACCAGATACGGTCACAAATAATTTCTCCAGTGATTTCTCCAAAACTAAAATAATATAATTTTTTTACAAAAGTAGCCTGCCATGGTGGATAGAATAGTAGCCTGCCATGGTGGATAGAATAGTAGCCTGCCAATGGTGGACAGAATAGTAGCCTGCCATGGTGGATAGAATAGTAGCCTGCCATGGTGGATAGAATAGTAGCCTGCCAATGGTGGATAGAATAGTAGCGTGCCATGGTGGATAGAATAGTAGCATGTCATGATGGACAGAATAGTAGCATGTCATGGTGGATAGAATAGTAGCGTGCCATGGTGGATAGAATAGTAGCCTGCCATGGTGGATAGAATAGTAGCGTGCCATGGTGGATAGAATAGTAGCATGTCATGATGGACAGAATAGTAGCATGTCATGGTGGATAGAATAGTAGCGTGCCATGGTGGATAGAATAGTAGCATGTCATGATGGACAGAATAGTAGCCTGCCATGGTGGATAGAATAGTAGCGTGTCATGGTGGATAGAATAGTAGCATGTCATGATGGACAGAATAGTAGCCTGCCATGGTGGATAGAATAGTAGCGTGCCATGGTGGATAGAATAGTAGCCTGCCATGGTGGATAGAATAGTAGCGTGTCATGGTGGATAGAATAGTAGCATGTCATGGTGGATAGTATAGGTTAAATGTTTTGGCAAAATTAGTCTGAAACAAGACAAGTGGAAACACTCGAATAGAGGATGGTCCTTTGAGGCGGTGAAGAATAGAGGATGGTCCACTGAGGCGGTGAAGAATAGAGGATAGTCCTTTGAGGCAGTGAAGAATAGAGGATGGTCCTTTGAGGCGGTGAAAAATAGAGGATGGTCCTTTGAGGCGGTGGAGAATAGAGGATGGTCCTTTGAGGCGGTGAAGAATGCTATAAGGAAACCACAAAACAAGAGAAATCTGAAATGTATTAATCCTTAGAGTTAGAACATGCAATTGATATATTTACACAACAGGTTGCAAGGGAATATTAGTCAAAGCATCATTAATTGGTGCAAAGTAGATAACACTGAAGCTATTTAAATAATACTACTACATTACAAAGCAGTAGCAAACTTATCCCCAACAGTGACAGCAGTGACAGCAATCAGGACTACTTATCCTGGTCTTGACGCAATATGTCAATTATGGTGCAGCAAGACATAAATCACAGAACCATGTCAATAGATAACCGCTGAATGTATTACTAGGTCTCAGTATATAATTCCTCTGAAGCATTGATGTGTTATTTCCGTGATGGAACTGCTTTGACACAAAAACAATCACCAATACAAAATCAATACAAGTTGTAGGCTTATCTTGAAAAGATGACAAAATGGCACTTAGGCCTAAGTCTCTTACAACCCGCCCTTTTTCTGCCCCCTGAATCAAAAGTTTCTTCATGGCCCACGTCCTTGTGTGAAGTCCAATCCAAACGTGCTGTGGAATACAAAATGACCGTCTGTTTCTGGCGCTGCGAATCCTACTTCTTCTAACTGCAAGCCAGTGCTATCATCCTTTCTGATGAGGCGAATACATCACGGCCTTAATGCTCGATTTATTTGCTGCCTCCGTGACTGAAATCTCTCGTTACTCCCAAGGAGCAGTGGCAATATTCCCTGCACCACAGCAACACTAAATCAGAACAACCACTGGACTGCCTGGCTTCAAAGGCATGCTCCACAACAAAGCAAATTAATTTTGTTATGCAGGCTGGCATAATACAATGACCACTGAGTTGGAACTGACAGCTGCCTGAATACAGATACATAGGCTGTTTGTTGAACACTCCATCATCTAATGGCCAGTCACAGGGTAGATGTGAAGTCCACCATGAGAGATAAGGCTTGAGGTGGCAAAAGGTGGTTTGAGATAGGATTATCTCTTGCCCCAGACAGACACCATGGGGACATCTACAGCTTAATGCTGCATCAGTGCTAACAATAGACAGTAGCAGCCAGGAAACATACCCTTGCTTTGATGTTGTACTGTATAAAATAATAAAACAGCAATTGTTAGACATATACAAACCCAGGCCTGCTGGGACACAGCATAATGAAACAAGCCTGTGGTTATATTTCTGTAATATAAAGTAGTTTGTGACTTTGTCTGTCTATCTGTCTGGCTATATGTCTGTCTGTCTAGCTATATGTCTGTCTGTCTGTCTGGCTATATGTCTGTCCATCTGTCTGTGTGTATGTTTCATCGTATCTCCATCAGTTTCGCATGTATGGGGCTGAACTTGTGTACACATGTCCGGGGCCCATTGGGATGGTTCGTACATTAAAAAACTATCACAATTCCCCAGGGGTTGGGGTATAACATGTGTGGACATTTGACATAGATTATTGGGGAGCAGTGATCGAGTGGTAGAGTGGTAGAGCGTCGTACTTTTGGTCAAAGGGACCGAGGTTCAAAACCACCTCCATCGTCCATCGTTTTGAACCTTTGGCAAGTTCGTTCACCCCACGTTGCCACAGTTCACTCAGCTGTATAAATGAGTACCTGGCAATACAGACAGTGGTGGATATGTAAACAAATAGTCTTCACGCAGTAATTACAGTGTGGCTGAGTGCTTCCCAGAGAAGTTGAACTGGCCTTGGAATGAACAGGTCTGCGGGTGAAGCTTAAATTGCTTTGAGCATCCTAAGGACTGGATGACATGCTTTATAAGAACTTACCTTTTTTTACCCACTTTGCCTGGGAAGTAAAAGACCCCACACAGGGAAATGGAAAATATCTGCTGTGGACTCACTAATTCTAGAGAAGGAAAACTCTAAAAAATAAACAACTCCTATGTTAGCTTAAGACAGGGCTGTTTGGAGTTCAATGTCATAAGTCATAAGTAAGTCATTGTGTAACTCAGAACAATAGTACAGTTGTTAGCAATGCTGTGTTTCTTCTATTATTGTTGCTAATTACGTGATCTATGTCAAATGTCCACATACAAATGCTTGGCAAAACCAGCAGTTGTACATGATTTTAGGGGCATAAACTCATCATGACCTACCAGGGTTTGACAGGTCAGGGAGTCACCAGCTCTTGCAGTGGTTGCTTTGTTCTTCCATCCAATGCCGGGTAACTCGGCCAGTTTTCCATAAAATGGATAAATTATTCATCACTATAAACACTGACTTTATGTGAAGTACTTACTATCATACAAATACAAACCTGCCACCGGAACACATTTATCATATTTTAACAGGCCAATCGGTACATACTTATTGTATAAACCCTAGTTTCTGCTGTGACACATCCATTACGCAAACATAGCCCTGTTGGACTCATGGACACATTCTTTCTCATTCCACACCTGCAAACAGATGCAGAATGCAAATGCCCTGGCAGACTGATTTATCAACAACATGCGACTGAACACTGACTGCCCTGGCTGGTGGTAGATCATACTTACATGCTGACAGCCTCAATCCTATCTCAAACACAATGGCTTTTTTACTAGTGCAAATTTGCCTAACACCACTAGATTTATGAGTTTCTACTCCACTGGCTAATAAAACCCAACCCATTAACAGCCCTGTCACAACCTGACAATTGCTATCTGAATGTGTCACTGCATTTCTAATGTTAATTGAAGTTTCTAATAAACAAGCATCATTACACTGGAGTCAGCTGTCTCCAGTCCACCTTCAGTGTTGTTTAGTGTAGGTATATGTTGTGTAATTAGACAGACAAGCTCTAGGGTTGTCTTGCATAAATCTCTTATAAATGTGTCTGGGCTGAGCTGCTACTAACAACACCAGTGCATCCAGCAACCTTTCCTGAATATCATTTTGTCAACATCATGTGTCAACAAGCTCTTGTTTTACTACCAACAAGATAAGTGTTACTATGAACAATGCCATGTGCTACAGTAGACAATGCCATGTGCTACAGTGGACAATGCCATGTGCTACAGTGGACAATGCCATGTGTTACAGTAGACAATGCCATGTGCTACAGTGGACAATGCCATGTGCTATGGTGGACGATGCCATGTGCTACAGTGGACAATGCCATGTGCTACAGTGGACAATGCCATGTGTTACAGTGGACAATGCCATGTGCTACACTGGACAATGCCATGTGCTATGGTGGACAATGCCATGTGCTATGGTGGATGATGCCATGTGCTACAGTGGACCATGCCATGTGCTACAGTGGACGATGCCATGTGCTATGGTGGACGATGCAATGTACTACAGTAGACAATGCCATGTGCTACAGTGGACAATGCCATGTGCTACAGTGGACAATGCCATGTGTTACAGTGGACAATGCCATGTGCTACAGTGGACAATGCCATGTGCTACAGTGGACAAAGCCATGTGCTACTTGGGCATGGTAGCGAAGTGGTTAGAACGTTGGGCTCTCAACCAAGAGAACCCGGGTTCGAATTCTCTTGCTGCCATTTCGAAGCTTTGGCAATTTTGTTCATCCCACGTTGCCACAGTTCACTCAGCTGTATAAATGAGTACCTGGCTACAGACAGAGGTGGATATTTGAAAGAATAGTCTTCGCGCTATACGCGTGGCAGAGAAGTTGAAATGGCATTGGAATGAACAGATCTGCCAGGGGGGTGAAGTGTAATGCGCTTTGAACAGTCGCAAGGACTGGATACCGCGCTAAATAATCTTTATTGTTATTACTATCAACAATGTCATATGTTACTATAAATATCATTGTGTGACATTGTGTTACTACTGACTGTATCTTGTGTTTCAATTAATAATATCATATGTTAATTAATATAAACAATGCCCTATGATACTATTGACAATATCATGTGTCACTATTAACAATGTCCTGGCTAACAATGTCCTGGCTACATAGCCATGTGTTACAGTGGACAATGCCATGTGCTACAGTGGACAATGCCATGTGCTACAGTGGACAAAGCCATGTGCTACTTGGGCATGGTAGCGAAGTGGTTAGAACGTTGGGCTCTCAACCAAGAGAACCCGGGTTCGAATTCTCTTGCTGCCATTTCGAAGCTTTGGCAATTTTGTTCATCCCACGTTGCCACAGTTCACTCAGCTGTATAAATGAGTACCTGGCTACAGACAGAGGTGGATATTTGAAAGAATAGTCTTCGCGCTATACGCGTGGCAGAGAAGTTGAAATGGCATTGGAATGAACAGATCTGCCAGGGGGGTGAAGTGTAATGCGCTTTGAACAGTCGCAAGGACTGGATACCGCGCTAAATAATCTTTATTGTTATTACTATCAACAATGCCATATGTTACTATAAATATCATTGTGTGACATTGTGTTACTACTGACTGTATCTTGTGTTTCAATTAATAATATCATATGTTAATTAATATAAACAATGCCCTGTGATACTATTGACAATATCATGTGTCACTATTAACAATGTCCTGGGCTACTATTTACAATGTCATGTATTACTATTAACAATGTCATGTGTTACAATTAACAATGTCCTGTGTTACTATCAACAATGTCATGTGTTACTATTGACAATGTACTGTGATACTATTAACAATGTCATGTGTTACTATTTTCAATGCCTATTAACAATGTACTGTGTTACTATGAATGATGTCCTGTGATACTATTGACAGTGTCATGTGATACTATTAACAATGTTGTGTGTTATTATTAACAATGTTGTGTTATTATTAACAATGTTTTGTGTTACTATTAACAGTGTCTTGTGTTACTATTAACAATGTTTTGTGTTACTATTAACAATGTCTTGTGTTACTATTAACAATGTCCTGTGTTACTATTAACAGTGTCTTGTGTTACTATTAACAATGTTTTGTGTTACTATTAACAGTGTCTTGTGTTACTATTAACAATGTCTTGTGTTACTATTAACAATGTCTTGTGTTACTATTAACAATGTCTTGTGTTACTATTAACAATGTCCTGTGTTACTATTAACAGTGTCTTGTGTTACTATTAACAATGTTTTGTGTTACTATTAACAATGTCTTGTGTTACTATTAACAATGTCTTGTGTTACTATTAACAGTGTCTTGTGTTACTATTAACAATGTTTTGTGTTACTATTAACAGTGTCGTGTTACTATTAACAGTGTTTTGTGTTACTATTAACAATGTTTTGTGTTACTATTAACAATGTATTGTGTTACTATTAACAATGTCCTGTGTTACTATTAACAGTGTCTTGTGTTACTATTAGCAATGTCTTGTGTTACTATTAACAATGTCTTGTGTTACTATTAACAATGTCTTGTGTTACTATTAACAATGTCTTGTGTTACTATTAACAATGTTTTGTGTTACTATTAACAATGTATTGTGTTACTATTAACAATGTCCTGTGTTACTATTAACAATGTCCTGTGTTACTATTAACAATGTCTTGTGTTACTATTAACAATGTTTTGTGTTACTATTAACAGTGTCTTGTGTTACTATTAACAATGTTCTGTGTTACTATTAACAATGTTTTGTGTTACTATTAACAATGTCTTGTGTTACTATTAACAATGTTCTGTGTTACTATTAACAGTGTCTTGTGTTACTATTAACAGTGTTTTGTGTTACTATTAACAATGTCTTGTGTTACTATTAACAATGTTTTGTGTTACTATTAACAATGTCTTGTGTTACTTGTGTTGATACTAACAATGCCCAGAAAGAAATGCTAACAGGTAAGACTTGTGAATGAGAGGAAGGTAACAGTTCACTGTAGTACGTATGGCAGGCACTTTATTCCTGGTAGGAACACCTACATTTGTCCAGTCCCTTTGGTCAGACAAGAAAGGTTGCTGAGGCAGACTTGACTCCTTGTGCAATCAATCAAGATGCCCATCACATTTACCTGATAGCACCTAAACCGCTTTCCCCAAACGTCTGTTTGCGTTTCCTGGTTTCCTGGAAGCGCATTCAGTTCTGATGCAGAGAGGCCAAAAAAGTCAAGAAGTAAAGTGCTGTGCAACTTTGAAATGTGTTTGGAATTAATATGATGTACCTTACAAATGTTCGGACTGATCACATCAAGACGTCATGGAACAGGCTGCAATGCAATTTCACTTACATCAAAGCATTCGATTCCACGAAATACAACTGGCAAATTCAGATCACAGGGAAATCGACATGGTATACATATCGCATTTAATTGATTGATCCACTATAAATTCCAATGGTGTGTTCACAGAAGTTTTATGCAAGTGGCCTTAGCGTGCTGATTCCTGATGTCTGAGATCTCTGACCGGCTATAGCCAAGTGCCCTGTTTCTGGTCAAGATGGTGTGGTTATTGAAGCTGCTAAAAATGTGAAAAAGTTTTCACAAATAATAAAATAATATATTGAATAAAAAATTACATTTGTATACACAAACATGTCTAACTTACCAATATGTAGAGCTTAATACAATGGTTATTTGAATAACACATATAAAGTTAACCAAACTGAGAAAACACACACGCACGCATGCACGCACGCACGCACGCACGCACGCACGCACGCACACACACATATATTAATTAGCCACTCATTCAATAAAATACGGACTATTTTAAAACAAGACTTTAAATTAACTTTTATTTTCAAAAACAAATCTACAAACTGCCAACAATCAACAGACTGAGTGGTTACTAAGACCGCTCAGTGTCGAGTTGAACCACGTCCTTCTCAAAGCCTGAACGCTGCAACAAGATTGTGTAATCCGGCACAAAAAGATGGAAACAAAATGCTTCAAACACTTAGGAATTGCCCTGCACCATCAGCATTGAGCCGGAGAAATTTGATCAGGGCGGCCAGTGGGAAAATCAATTGTGCTTTGGGCTTGTATCCAAACAAATTCCCACCAGTTCGGTTGTGCAGCAGTGGGAGTATTCTGGAATAATGGATTATTTAAAGGGATAAGTGTTCTGGGAATGCCACAGGCATCAGTCACTGCCAATGTTTTTAATGTGCCGCAGATGCAGGTTTTGCTCGATTCCCTGTGTTTTAAACACTGTTGGCAAAATTGGATAACACAGTCTTTCAGTCTCATTTCCAGATGTAGTATCTGGAATATCATGCCTCTGGGATACATCAAAGTTAAATGTTGTAGTAGTGACAGGCTTCAGTACATCAGGAAGAGAGTTATGATGGCCACCAATGAGACAACAAGTACTTAATAATTTCATCAGGATGTTTAAGTCCTGCTTCATGGGTCAAGATATTTCTAAAAATTTCTATTAATAAGTTATTCTAAAATGTGCCCAAAATGTTTCACATTTTTAAGTATATTGTTGTTACTAATTAAACCACTGAATAACTAATTTACAGCAAATCAATAACGAATGAAAGTTCCAGTCAGCATTGTTTCAAGTTAAGCAGGTCAGTTTAACTTGACCACGCTGTATTATATACCAAGGTAGGTAGGTAGGTAAAGGCATCCCCCAGGCATTACGCATTAGGAAGCCATGAAGGCTTATATGGCCAGTGCTTAAACCTGGTTTCTGTAGTGCGAAGCAACTTAGGTACCTTCCAAACAGTGTTTGTACTCATTTGCAGGTGAGTAGACTGAGGCAAAGTAGGGTAAACGAAATTGCCTAAGCTTCGAAAACGAACCGTGCCTAGTGTGGGTCTTGAACTCACAAGCCTTGAATTTAGAGTTCAACACCTTAACCACTAGGCCACGGCTGCCCCATTATATAACAAACAATCCTCAATTCATCCAGCCCATCCCGTTGATTCAGCTCAAATAATTCATTTTGCTAAATTCACGGAAAGAGTTGACATTGATCATTAGTTTTTATATCTGGCTAACTTGCTCCACTTTTTGCTTTTTCACCAACTGGGCCTGGTTGAAAACAACATTAATACTTCGTTAAAAACTACTAACATATTTACACAAATGAGCTAGTAGTAGACCGTTGATAGGTTTGATTTATCGCGAAATTATTCTGAAACGAGACAAGCAAAAAAGTGGAATTAAGGAAGGACCTTTAAACAGGGATTATGAATGTCTGAATCTTTTATTACTACTGTACGCTTGCATTAATTTCAATGGATTACCAGCCCTTTCAGGCCTGTAAGAAAAGGCAGTAGAAATTGTGAAGGTATATGCGGAAGTGCAAAGAGAGACCATCCTTTGGCCAAGACATGATTGATTGTGTGTCATCCCAAACTGACTGGTGGACACTGATTGTCCTGTCCGAGCTGACTTAACAACCAGAAGAGCAGATTGCTTTATGGCTTGCCTCACTAATGACTAGAGGCTGCTACAGCAATATGTTGTATCAGAATTACACGCTGCCGTCTACAATGAAGAGCTTCTTCAGTTCGCATAACGGGCAGGTACGCATTAGCGGGTGCTCGTTATGATTTCGGAACGTTCGCTCATTCACCAGGCGCTATTATTAAAACTGTATTTATAATGCCATGTGCCAATAAGAAGTCAATCGATCATTTATTATGTGAAATGTCAGACATGATTGAGAATTCACCAGGGCTAGATGCTCCATCATCCAGCAATTATCTAAATATTATCTTGTTTATTGTCTACAGCTGATGCTAAATTAACCGGCTTTGTGAGTTAAATTTAGCTACTTCATATACATTTTCTCATAACTTTCTCATAATTAAAAGACACAAATGTTAGTTTGTATCTGACTACATTTGTTCAATCCTATCTGCTAGATATTTTGACAGGACAGTTTTACAGTACAAACTGTATCCATAAAACTTACATTTCATGCCTTTATATTTTATTTACATGCTTTATATGAAGCAGCACAATTTCCCCACCTTAACTTGATTGGCAAGCCAAATAAAAAAACAATCTGTCTTTTTGTTCTCCACTAATGTTGGTATCTCTGCCAGATTTCAACATAACCCAGCCAGCAATAGTATTCCAGAGCAATAGAACTGACTGACAGAATGAATACCACAGACTCAGCTAATGTTGTAAAACATTGTTATATATCAGAGCAATTAGGTGTTCCTAGTTACAAACTCACAACCTCACATCATAGCCATGTTACAAGCCGTTAAAGCAAAACAAAAGTCATGGTTTGGGGCTATAAACCTAAAAGAGATAATAAAAACTAACCATGTGCAACTAAAATCAAGAATATCATGCCAGTGGTTTACTCAGAATGTGCTCTTAAAGTGGGAGATTCCGGTCATTTCTCTGAATGACCGAGGGCTGACATGTTAACCAGCGTGACTGATAAACGCATACACAGTTCTATGAAATCAGGGTAGCCTAAGAGTACAAGTGATCTAACAGTATGGCATGGCCCATGAATTTATTAAGATGTTGCGTATTCAACAAGGTTTTCATAGCAAACCACTGGCGTGATATTCTTAATTGTAGTTACAAATGGTTATGTTTTGGTAACTGTGCTTTAACAAGATTGAACAAGATTGCCATCCAAGGCAAAGGCCTAGATGGCAAGTGGACAAGGAAGCCATTGACTTATCGAGAGTCCAAAATTTTTTCATATGTGTGTATTATAAACACGCCCTCCTGAGATATGGGTCAACTTTGTTTTTAAACATATTCATGCTGCTAGCAGTTACACAATCTGTAAATAATTTGCTCCATTAATTTATTGTTCTCTGTGAGAATGAGTACTTCCTGATATCCAATCTACACTTATCCTTTACTAATGTTACCTCATGTCCACTAGTTCTACTATCTATCTCGAGTAAGAAAAAAATATTCAGTCAATATTTTCATATCTTAAAAACTTCAATTTAATCTCATCTTAACCTCCTTGTCTCTAGGGTTGTTAAACCACATTTTCTTGAACATTCTTCATAACTAATGTCCCTTCGTTCTGGATACATTTTAGTTACTCTCCTCTGTATTCGTTCAAGTGTATCTATATCCTTCTTATGATAATATGGTCTCCAACTTCAAGCTTCTATACAGTACTCTAAATGAGGCCTAGCTATTACTTAATACCTTTATTATTCTTTATATATATATAAAGATTACTACTTAAATTAAAAGCCTATGGTATCGGGGGTGGCATAATTGATTGGATAGAACAATGGCTGACTAACAGAAGACAGCATGTTGTAGTACAGTAGATGGGGAGGTTTCAAACTGGAAATCAGCTTTGAGTGGGGCATCACAAGGATCAATATTAGGACCTTTATTATTCTTTATATATATATATATATATATATATATATATATATATATATATATATATATATATATATATATATATAATATATATATAAAATATAAAATTAAATAATAAAGGTCCTAATATTGATCCTTGTGATGCCCCACTCAAAGCTGATTTCCAGTTTGAAACCTCCCCATCTACTGTACTACAACACGCTGTCTTCTGTCAGTCAGCCATTGTTCTGTCCAATCAATTATGCCACCCCCGATACCATAGGCTTTTAATTTAAGTAGTAATCTTTGATGTGGCACTTTGTTCGAAAGCTTTCTGAAAATCTAAGTATATATTATCTATTGGTGATCCTCATCTATCCACTTAGTGATTTCTTCTAAAAAACATAACATATTTGTTAAGCATGACCTTGATTTTAGGAATCCATGGTGAGATGGATTAAATAATTTATGCCTAACAAGGAAGTCCACCATATGGTCCTTAATTAACCTTTGTAATAATTTACAACTCACTGATGTTAAACTCACTGGTCTGTAACTGTCTGACTTATTTCTCTAACCCATTTTTAAATAATGGTATGATGTTTGCTTCTTTCCATTCAAACGGAACAACTCCTTCTTTTAATGAAAAGTTGAACACTCTTGCAATTGGTATACTAATTTGTTCTACTGTTTCCATTAGTAGTCTTAGCAGAATTCCATCTACTCCAGGTGATTTATTATCTTTCACTGCTTTTATTTTCGTAGCTACCATTTCTGGAGTTACTTATAGGTGCATAGGCTGAAAACCATGACTTTTGTTTTGTTTTAAGGATATGTACAACAAGTATCATGTACAACAAGTATCATGTACAACAAGTATCATGATCTCTTAATGTTTTCAAAAATAACCGATTTGGCAACAAGTATCATGTACAACAAGTATCATGTACAACAAGTATCATGATCTCTTAATGTTTTCAAAAATAACCGATTTGGCAGTGAAATAAAATATGTCAGAGCTATATAGAGATCATTTTGAATATGGCAGATATTGATGGAACAATAAATCTTCACTTTTGAAAGTGAACTATGTAAATATGCCAGAGATATATAGAGATCACTTTGAACATGGCAGATATTGATGGAACAATAATTCTTCACCTTTGAAAGTGAACTATGTAAATATGCCAGAGCTATATAGAGATCACTTTGAACTTGGCAGATATTGACAGAACAATAAATCTTCACCTTCGAAAGTGAACTATGTAAATTTTCATTGGAGTATTTGTTAGTCTGTCAAATTCTCGTTTTATACAATTTCTCACGCTAAATATACTACTTTCATAATAAATAAAACACAAAGTATAACACTGTTAATTTTTAGATAAAAAAGAAGACAATTGGAGCATTTTAATTATACGAATTCCCCAAATTCCATATCAGTTGACCAGTGAATATTGTTGTACATTCATAGAACCATCTGGATATATGTGGTAGTAAGTCTTATAAATTATATGTATGTGTGGAACACATCATTCCAGTGGCCAGCTGTGCTTATATCATCACAGCTGTAGAGGCCACCATTCAGATTTCCAGGCAGCAGTTTTCAACATACACAGCCTGACTTGCAACTGATGCAGAAAGCTATCTATGTGGGCCAGCAGTTCCTTGTGTCTCTCCAGTCATCATCGCTCTCCCTTCTCTTTTTACTCCCCAATATCTCCCTTCACCTGACTCCAGTCTCCATGTGATCAGCTAGATCAAGAGGCAACACGTAATTCAACACGCAACTCTTTTTATACTGGAGATAGCATTAGTAGTGTTTCCTGTCTAAGCAGCATTTCGTATACCGAACACAAGACACATGAATATGTGAGATATCAATGGACTCCCTTGCTGGAAAGCATGAGTCCTTGTTGGCAACAGTTACACGACGCAATCTCTCCTGGTTTGGCCACATCACTCAACACAAAATCATTGCAAAACCCATCCTGCAATGAACCCTGGAGGGCAAGAGGCGACAGGGCCGCCAGAGAAAAAACTGGCTAGACAACTTACAACAATGGACACATCGAGACCTACCGACCCTGCTACACACAGCAAAGGACGGACAACGCTGGCGAGGACTGTGTGTGAATGGCTCCCCTACAACCGTCCCAGTCAAGGGATGAAACTGAAAATGAAGGTCTAAGCAGCCAACAAAGTAGCTGGGCTGGATGACACAACCACAGATTACAGGTTATTTCAACTTCAAGCAAATTGTTCATATCCAAAAATCAATGCCTCAACAGAAATATTGCATTTGGTACCAATATGCATAATGTCAACAGCTGGCATAAGAGTGAAAGATGGTATTTGTTTGTCAACTGCCGCACCCGTTTAATTAATTGCTAAAAGGAACAAGTAATTATCAGACCATAAAGTGAAAAGTAGGTGACTCATTAACATCATGTTAACAGCAAATGTGTTTGCCTTGAAATCGCACAATACTAAAATGTGTATTTCAAATAATCCAAGATCAAACCTTGATTAGTATAATTTACAAACATTTCTAATTTGTCAACTGCAAAAATGGACTGTAAAACAAACAACTTGGTGTTGTATAACAGAAATATTATCTGGTATGTGCCATTACAATAACTGCAATAACTAAGATAAAAATTAGTATAATGCCAATATTTTGAATACATATATAGTAAATAAATAGTAATATTTATAATGGCAAACTCAGTGTGTAAAAATGTACACAGCAAACTGTAGCAAACCACTCTTGCTTTGATAATAGCAATCTCTGTTTAACTATTACAGGTGAATACTGAAAGGAAAATTGCCTCAATAAAAAATACAAACTTTATTGAGGCAATTGTCTCCATCTGCAAAATTCATCATCAAGACAGGTGTTTGCATGACGCATTGAATTATTGACCATTACTAACACAACACTTATAATCAAATTAATTAATGACAGATACAAAAGCTGTATTCATATGATTCTGAATAAGTTATCAAGATAAAAACTTAGTCATTTTCCAAATTAGTTTCCGAGACAAAAACACAACATTCCATTTTCTGATGCAGAAACTAGAATTTGGATTAGCAACTGAAAGAATTGCTTAGCTAAATTAGCGACTACAAGAACTGTTATTTTTGACCTGGTGATTACTTCTCCAGAAACTTGGAGATCATTCCAAATATTTCGGCCAACTCTCACGGCCTTCGTCGGCGGATTGAAATGATTCAGATTCTTCCCATTTAACAAATAACAAACACTCGATATATAATTATACTGCAGTGACCAAAATAAAACATGGATTAGACGTGCAAGTGATGCACACATTACTATACAACATTATTTTACAATAAAATTAATCAGACTTTATACCTTTAAAGTCGACGTAGCCAGAGAGGACAAAAATGACACTTGCCTGCTGTGGCGCAAAGAGGAATCAGTGGCGACAGACACAGACGAATAGAGCAACTCAACGTCATCAGAAACACCACTTCAACAGGCAATGTTAAATGGCGAAACAGTTCTGCCTCTTACATACGTATGCAACTTGTCCGTGTGAGACATATACTAGCCCTTTCCCCCGAGATAGCCTCTTCCTTGCATGTGGATACAGACCATCTCGGATCATGGCACTGAGAGGCTGCGCTAACAACAAATACTCGCAAGTACCCAATCAATACCGTCTAACTACCGCGCAAACGCAAAACTGACTCATTTGCATGCGAGCGTAAACATGTTTGTCAGAAGCACATTGTTCCTGTCTGCGATGCAGAGAAGACATCACAGCATTGCACCGTCAGTTACAGCAGGGGCGGAGATAACATCACATGCATGTTTTCACTGTCAAATTTCTGACTGGCAGCTGTCGCACTCTGCTGTGCCACTGCATGCGGCAGTGGCTGAGGCATGCATGCATGCTGAGCACAAAGTCAACAGCACCCCAGTGACATGTGCAGATTTACTACAGCAATAAGTGTCTGAACTTGATTAGGATTGTGTCTGTGAAATTGCGCAATTAAGTCATGCATGCCACTGGCGTGCCACTGGCGTGCCAAACAGCGGCTACTATCAGCACAGTACACGAGGATAGACCAGAGATTTAGCCATAATTATAGACGATTGTATAAAAATACAAAATGAGCATTGAAGATGAAAAAATTATGAAACAATTTAGCATTTTGGTGCGAATTAAGCTACTGTCATTAATTCTGCCTGGCCAGTAAATATTGTCTAACAACTGCAGCAAGAGTGATGAAACAGTTTTAATACCTTGAGTGAAGATTGAGCCTTCAGGTATGAAGGTACTTTTGCTTGAAACCAGACTTGAACATTGGTTAGGTCAATAGTTGCCTAATACATCATGATTTTTTTGGGCAAAATTGCTGAAACAAATTATATGATCCTGCATCTAATCCCCCAGGCAAATGAACTTGATGGGGCTGAAAGAAAGTGAAGTTATTATATAATTTTCGAAGTCAAAAGAAAGGATTTAATCAGAGGATGCAGGATTTGGTCACAAATTCATTTTAGAATTTTTTTTTTATTAATTTCAACCACTGAGAACTGTGAGCCTTCCTGTATTGGCATTACACTTTCTTCTAACTGGTTCCAACAAACACCTAGAAACACGATTTCTCATGAATCGAATGCCAAGTTACTGCAATTCATCATCCTGGCGATGTATATCTCAGTTCCCACCTGTTCTCGCGCTCTTCCCTGAAACTAGACACCCCACAAACATCCTCCCTTTCCCTTCACACATTACTTGCTTTGACGCAACATTCACCCACGGCCAGCCCATGTACATAGGCTGTCTCCAGCCTGCTTCCCATTACAAAACTGACAGTCGTAGATGCCATAAAGTTCAAGTCTGGCGGTTGTAATTGTTACTTCATAGTTAACAATTTTAAGTGATGCAGCCATACACGATCAAGTGTCTCAAGCCCTTACTAATGGACCAAAAGCACAGAACACGGGTTGTTTTCTACTACTCTAAGTGATCGAATGAGATAACAGAAAAACACATAATGTTAACAACACTTTCCGCTTGAAATAAATCGAGCAGACTTTGGATTTGGCTTATTTCTCCACCACAAAATCACGGACGATTAAGCCACGTTAAAACCGGACATAAATGGTTCAAACATATTTCAACGAACAGTACATATTTATTGATGAGTCATAAATTGTTGAGCTGTATGCTTAACAAAATCTACTATTTACTGCCAGGACATCAGTTTGAGAGAAGCAGGCTTTGCCATTCGTCTGACCTGATAAGTACAGGCTCACCTCGCAGAGTCACCAGAGTAGATAGACAGGCAAACAAAAATAGACTGCATTGCCAATGAAACTAACATCACAAATTAATGATGCTGACAAGGCATCTGTCATTGTCCAACAATGACACTGGTCTGTCCGTCCCCGCTCCCTACCAATTTGATAGCCATGAAAAAGAATAATTACCCGTCAGATTGAATTAATGGGATGGCTCTGGAAGGAATGGTCATTAATTGTATGGCATTTCTAGAAATGTAACCACAATTTTATGATCTGTTTATCCTGACAGTTTTGAAGGATTCTAGGATGACTTAGTTGCTCAAGGCATGTTTTCAAACTGCAATGAAAATTTTGCAATATGTGTAAACTTGAACCTACCTAAAGTGACACCGTCATTGCAGCTAGCCAACAGACATCACATCAGAGTTCACAAAAACACAGACAAAACTACTGCAGCATAAATATCATCAGAGATAATGTCTATCTACTGGTTATCTGCTACCAGTTCCCATCTGCCATAGGCATTCTGTAGTACTTACATCAGCATTTTTCTTTTTCATTTATTTATTTATTCTAGTAAAAACACACAGGCGCACACAAGCACCACACACACATCACACGTGCACAACACACATACCATGCACGCACACACGCACGCACACACACACACACAGTTAATGTTTTATTACTGTGTGAGCCTGTGGCACAGGCAGTAACAGACTCCAGAGAGACCAACAGCTTTTAGTGTCTCATCCAAAGACATTATTTTTTACCTTTCTTCCCATATGCCAGGTGCTATTCAAGGCAGAAAGATGTACCCATTTTTATTATATGACAGCGCGAGCCACGGCATATATACATGCATATACAGTGATAATATACAATGTATTATAATATACAAAATGAATTGTCTTTTAAGGATAGTGTACATTATAATATATAATAGTTATGTCTCATTTTTGTAGTTGTTTGATCAATGTATTCTAAAGTAGTAGAAGCAATACTTGGGTGTAACTGATGCCTTTCAGCTCTGTGTTATAACACAATTCACATTATACTTGACAATCAAGCAGTTGCAACAAGTCTATTTCTAGACCCAGATGCAGTTAGATTTCATGTGTCATTCGTTTCTCCATCACTTCCACAAGTGGAGGAGACAAAACCACTCAGCCTCCCAGCATTGTATTTACAAACTCATAAAAAATTAATGTTTCATATCTCTGCGGAATGGCATTCTCCAGAAATGGCAGCACTGCTGCCGGTTGGACACTGCTGCAGTAGATGACACTTGGGCATCAGTCCAACAGACATCAGTCTATGGGGTTGGGGAGTTTAACACCCGTCTGGTTTTTGTTTGTATTTATTTGTACTACAATGTGCACAATTCAAATTAACAATAAATTTACTGAAGTAACAATTTTCTTCAAATCACAACAATTGAGATTTATTTACTCAACGTTTCAGCTACTGTCGGTATCCTTCATCAGGAACTGAATTACTGCAGTTCTTCTCTGCTCGCCAGATGGCATGGCAAGCAGGCCGTCCCATACGTGGCCGAGTCTATAATCCCCCTTGTTTCGATTCATGACTGGATTTGTCTTTTTGATCCATGTGGCCTCTTTAATCCATCTTGTGTTTATGTTGCTTTCTCTGTCTATCAACTTTGCGCCCTGCCAGTCAATGATGTCATTGTTTTTGTCTGCACGGTCTGTTGTTGCAGACCTATCTCTACTTTGCCGACTCTTTCTTTTGTTCCCATGTAAACTGTCTGGCAGGGATATAATTATGCTTTTTGATTCAGAATAAAGTTGACACACCAGAGTCTGTCCCAGGCACATTTCTATACAAATTATTCATAAAATAATATAAGAAAGGTTTTGTGGCATGACTATGATACATCCATCACAGTGTGGGCTGCATGATTAGTTGTTAACTTGTTAAGACCACTTTACATAATAACTTATCTACCCCAACCAAGTGACATTCCAATTAATTATCTATGTGTAGCATCTCATGAGTTTCTGTCCTACTCAATACAGGCATTGTCAATGCAGTCATAGACACCCTACACTCACAGTTGTGTTAACGCCCCACACCCTTCTCTGTAGACATCACCTACTGAGTTCAGACACCCTTAAGCACAACTCTTACACCCCATCCCAACTGACAAATCACATCAACCTCACCATGGCAAACCCCATGTTTGCACCCTGCTGTCTCCGAAACACTGCGGAGAAGGGCTTTTTATTATAACTCACTCAAAATCTTCAGTGGCACCCCTCGAAAAATCCTCTTCCAATTTTATGACATATTTCTTTCTTTTTTGGTACACATATTTCTTTCTTTATTAAAAAAAATTTAAATAGCAGTTTGCGATCGATAGATAGATAGATAGATATACAACTGACACCTATACAGTTAGCATTTATTTGGCTTTAAAAATTACTTGACTGCAATTTCAATTGTGTTTAATAAAGAAATATGTAAAAAAAAAAAATTAAAATTGTTGGCTTTGACAGTTGGAATAATATCTTGTCAATGTTTACATTTGATAGAATCATATGAAAATGAAAGAAGAAAAATTAATTTAGCAATGTATTGGGCAGGATTAATTTATATACAACTACATTATCAACCAGATGTGACTATCATACATGTATATTGGGCAGGATTACCCTACATACCACAAGATTACCAACTAGATGTACAAGGAATACCACACATTACTCAGTAATAATTAGTACGTCAAGTCTTTGCCTGTGTTAAGTGTTAAGTGTTAAGTGTGCAGCTCCTGGGCTGACTTAAGAGCTGACTCCTTATTTTCTGCAAAACAGCAGGTTTTCTCAGAAACTTACTCCACCACCACATGTGTGACAATGCACAAGCAACTACCTGTGTGTGTGTGGCACAATGTGTAATTGTCAGGGCAACATGCTCTCCCGCCTTCACCCCAATTGCACAAAACCTGAAACCACCTTTGGGCTGCTGCTAGACCCAATGGTAAAAACAGCATTCTGTAAAAAAAAAACTTATGTAACTGGCATAAAACAGGTTTTTCTCCAGCAGAACTAGTAGTGTTTGAAATCTGGCAAATATGTTAAATATCTTGTGTTGCCTTTCCTAACACATTTGTGCCAACTATTAACATGCCATCACGAGGTCCTTGTGTACAACACCTCAAAGCACTGCACTGGTTCATATCTACACCACATTAACAGCAGCTTCTCATTTCTACACAAATATGACAGCACTATTCACACCAGATCAATCAAGTCACTGATACTCACCCGATAACACGTTCCAACCAGTAGCTCTGTAAGCAGGAAGATCTGTAGGCAGGGGAATCTTTAGGCAGGGAGATCTATATGTAGGGAGATCCTTAAGCAGCAGCCTATAAGGTTCTCTGCCTACAAGTGGACACTAACTGAAGACACAAGTCACACAGCCAAATTACACAGCTACCTGTCACAGTGTCCTGCAGGCATGTGGCAGAGTGATAACTCGTTAATGCTGCTTTAAGTGCAGGTGGCCTGGTGTCACTGTGAGTTACTATCAGTGTTGATCTATCATTCTTTGTGCATATTCTTGTGGCTAGTTGACTGTTTGAACACCTGACAAGAGCATTGACATCCACCATGGAATGTTATAGGTCACCAAGCTAGAGGTAACTACACTGGTGTGGATTAACAAACATGCTCCGTTTATCAAAGGCACTTTACAATACGTATGTAGTACAGTTTATTTGTGTTTCTATAAGATAATAGGTTTATCTTTTAAAAATTCAACAGGTCGCAGGCTTGCAGGCCACGGGCTTACCCATCTTTGGCCCGCAGGTATGGGCTGGGCCTGAAACGTGCTGGCCGGGCCAGGCCTGGGCCAAACATTAACAGTCTGGGTCAGGCCTGGGCCTAAATTTTAGTTTGCGGGCCTGGGCCTGGCTTGACGAATTTTTGCGGGCCTGGGCCGGGCCTAGATTCTAACTGCTAATTGCGGGCCGGGCTTGGGCTCAAATCACAGGCCTGTGCAGGGCACTAGTAGTTGCATGCTTGATGCAGTTCTGTTGGATCACAGGTCAAAAGCAAAGACCTTGTTACCTACTTGTCAAAGCACATTTCTTTGGTACCTTTATGCTAACGTGACAGCTTGACTTGACAAGTGACTTGACGCCTCTCAAGGGTGAAATTGCCTTACCTCTGAACACTGATCAAACATGTATGAAAGTCTTGGAAAGAGGTGTCTTTGTACTGTACCAACGATTCCTTATCTTCACAGATGTTCATTGTACTTCATAAATGAGGACTACTTGCCTCACTAAGCCAAGGAATGTGTGTACTGAAAAAGAATTTGATTAATTCTGTGCAGGGCTGGGTCCAGTTATGTAATTGTAATTGTAATTGATTACAGCAAAATCGTGTAATTGTAATTGATTATGGTTTCAAAATGTTGCTGTAATTGTAATTGTTATATTTTGTATAATTGAAATTTTATTTCAATTACAATCAATTACAATCAATTACAGTACGTTTCATATCACAAACTACCTGAATGAATTGTCAATAAAAATATAATTTAAGTCTCACATGAGTTGAAAATCAAGACTAATAATAACACCTGCTTATATATTTACATTTAAGTCTCAGTATTCACTGTCTGGTGGGTACTGGTCAGTGGTGCTAGTGGTGGGTAGCCTTAGCAATTAGCCTTTTCAGTAAGTTGGTAACAGCCAGGAAGCAATAAACAATGCACAGACATTCAGTGAAACATTGCAGAGTTAGCAAGCCAATTACACCCCTTGTGTTGTGGTGGGTTGGAGACAGGTCAGGTGGCAAGGACCATTTATATGGCCTCTCTTCCCATTCCCAACTCACACAAAGCAAAGGGCAGACCGATTAAGAATGTCAGCTTAGAGCAGGAGCTTCAACCTCAAAATAAACACATCAAACCCTATTATTAGTATTTTCCAAAGAAAAATTTAAGAAATGCACACGGATAAATGTCTGCATTGGAATATGTCCTGTAGGATTATGTCTGGATATTGCATTGTATTTTTATATAATAAAAATATGTTTTAAACGGCTATCTTTTTATTTAGTATAATTCAAAGTCACAATTCAACAAAATGTACAAACATTACCGTTATATTTGTTTATCAATTGTGTACAAAATATTGAAATTCAGCAAAACGCGCAAAAATACATATTAACAAATGCTGAATATATTTGGTTCCGCATAATGTAATTGTAATTGAAATTGAAACAGTGTAATTGTAATTGTAATTGATTTAGACAATTATGACTGTAATTGTAATTGTAATTGAAATAAAAAAATTAATGTAACTGTAATTGTAATTGATATAATTTTGTGTAATTGGACCCAGCCCTGATTCTGTGCCAGTTTCTGTACCTGTACCCACCAATATCTGTCACTGACTGTGACCAGTGGTGACTGACCGGGAAATCACAGGTGGATCCAGTGATCCCACCACACAAATTATTGTGGAACTGAACTGTGTTGCAGCTACCACTTCAGCCAATCACAAGTTTTGCCACAATTTTTCTCATATTTCATATCCACAACATAAGCATTGGGAGCTGCTGGATATTGGGGGGCCTAAGTTGGTTCATGCGAGCATATTGGGGGGCCAACATATACTTAATATATAGTATATACCCACCAACAAATATTAGGATGGTGGTCTCCCCAGCCCCCCTCCACACCCCACCTGTTCCGCCGATGTCTATGCCTGGTACTTCTAACACATACACATCAGGCTGCCCTTGTGTATGTCAGCAAAATAGAGTTTACTTGATGAAAATCCAGAATCCACTTGAATCACTCAAGCAATTATGCTGATTACTGATATAAAAGGACAGAAAAGATGTACCAATAAAGAAAACAGAAAAGGTTATGCACCAGCAAGATGCCAATTGAACTGAAGTCGTTGAATTGTAAGAAATGTTTAATCACCATCAAAGTTGGAATGTCTTCTCATCAAAACTTAACTACACTTGTGTCATTTCACTTTGTTACACCAAGACTTTACTGGATGAGAAACTCCTGGAGTTGAGGAATTTAAATAATCCGAGTTTGGAAGTTTCCCTAGCAGGGAAGCCTGGGGTTGTTTCACTGCACCCAGGGATGGCTTCAGTAGTGTCTCCCTGTCCCAGTAAATATGTCAATCCAATTTGCAATGTCGTATTTAACTTGGGAAAGGCTGAGACGCAGTGGGGGAGCTGATCCCTGGGTTGCTGGGATGCTGGGAATGGGGGAGAGTGTGGGAAAATGGGTGAGTTGGCAATGTGTGGATGTGGGACATGTGTTTTGAAGGATAGGAGTCATAAAATGACTCAACTTATGACTTACGCATATGTCATACTGAACCCTTGTTGCCCTCCAGGAAGCTGCACCAGTCTATCGTACTCTATTTTAAAATGCCTGGTTATGAAGAAATGTAGACAAATCTGACACAGATTGCGCAGCAGAATGAGTAAAGTTACACGTACAGACATGGCAGGAGAGGAAGCCGAGGTTTGGGGAAACTGCTACAGATGAAATACGTTCAAGGACAATCATGCAGCAACGTGGAACAGCAAGCCAAGGCAGATGGGTCTAGGTATTCACCGACTCGCTAAATAAAAGGAAAATGTGGGACTCGAGCCTGGAAAGCCGTGTATGGCAATGAGGAACAGAGATGTCTGGAGAGAGGAACTCTTGAGACAGATGGTTGGTGCCCGCAGATATCATCATCAGTGGCTGACGATGAAGAAAATTAATTATAGCCACACACATCGGTATCACTTTCTAATTTTTATATCTTCATACCGATGTATGATAACAGCTAAACATGGCATGGAATTCTTGCTTGATTGTGGAACGCTGTGAACATAGTTACCCAGCAGGGGTTGCTGACAAAGAATGACCTAAATAATCATTACCATGCAATCTCTCACCCACCCTGTGGTGAGTTACCCTGTGGTGAGTTACCCTGTGGTGAGTTACCCTGTGGTGAGTCACCCTGTATGCAGAGTCAGCAAACAAGACAAATTACAGAGTAGCGGGTTTAACACAATGAAGACCCACCTGAACCACTATAAGTGGTACTTGATCAATGTCAAATGGAGAAAGCCACTTAAAATGGCACGGACAAAGGCTAAAACCCCCACTGTAGAAAACTAGAATCATTTAACTATTATAACATTCATGTAGTTTTTTCTTTTGGGCATGCTGGCTTCGATGGAAAAATTAAGTTCTAAAGTGACAACACAAAAAACTAAATGAATGTCACCAACTAAATTGCATAACTGCCTGAAGAATTGCCAGCCATTCTATCTATTCTAAGGCCACACATTCGTTTATAGATATTTCATGGAATTAATTATTATTAGCAGCATCATAAACAAACACAAATTTGTCAGCTTCATTCACTATGGAGGGGTGTGGCAGGGGTCTGAACCTCCCACCTCCTACTTCCTGCCACACACCCCTCACTATGGAGGGGTGTGGCAGGGGTCTCAATCTCCCATCTCCTACTTCCTGCCACACACCCCTCACTATGGAGGGGTGTGGCAGGGGTCTCAATCTCCCACCTCCTACTTCCTGCCACACACCCCTCACTATGGAGGGGTGTGGCAGGGGTCTCAATCTCCCATCTCCTACTTCCTGCCACACACCCCTCACTATGCACATAACAATTATGATATCACATGGCTATATCTCTGGAGCATCCAAACACACAGATACTGCAGCATCCAAACACACAGATACTGTAGCATCCAAACACACAGATACTGCAGCATCCAAACACACAGATACTGTATCATCCAAACACACAGATACTGTATCATCCAAACACACAGATACTGCAGCATCCAAACACACAGATACTGCAGCATCCAAACACACAGATACTGTATCATCCAAACACACAGATACTGTATCATCCAAACACACAGATACTGCAGCATCCAAACACACAGATACTGCAGCATCCAAACACACAGATACTGCAGCATCCAAACACACAGATACCGCAGCATCCAAACACAAAGATACTGCAGCATCCAAACACACAGATACCGCAGCATCCAAACACACAGATACTGCAGCATCCAAACACAGATTTACAAAATGTCAGCAGTTCTTTGAATGCAATTATGATGATGTTCCAAGTGGACATGAGACAGTCCAGTGGGTCCAGTGTTTGACCACAGTACACCTGCTAAGTCAATGACCAGCTGACTGTGTGCTTCTCTGATTACATTAGACTGATGTGAATCATTCGCCTCATGCTTGGGTGCCTGCTGACATGCAACTCCATCAGTACCCTGATGCTCAGACGTCTGCACCCCTTGCACTGTCTACTAGTGCTGTACACTGGTAGACCCACCCACTAACCACATTACCTTTCTACTACACACATGTTCCTGCGCACAGTGAGAGGCAGGAGGAAGAGAGGCCAACAGAGAAAGAACTGGACAGACATCAAAGAATGGAGAGGACTTCACTTCAGTGAGATGCTAGTGACAGCAAGGGAGTGACAAATGTGGAGACAGATTGTCACATCATCAAAGCAGATGTTTCAATGACCATGGGAAATCTCTAAAAAAAATTGGGCTGCCGATTGCGATCTTGAATGAGTAAACAAAACAAACACCCAAAATGGTGCCGAACCACTGAGCTCAGAGCGTCGAACGCTGTTATTGGGAAACTTCCAGTCGAAGGCACAAGAAAACAACATAGGTCCTGATAATTAGAAGTATTTTCGTAGCTCCTGGAGGTTTGTCTTATCCAGAGTATGCTGCATTTTTTGTTTCCTTCTGTTTTTCTTGCAATAAATGGGTGTCGCCATCATGACTATTGACACCAATTCTTTTTTGTCACAGTAGCAGGGACCAGCCAGATGGAGGTGTCTGATTCGAATCTTGTTTGAGAGTTGTCTACATCCGCATAACTTCCTAAGCATCTAACTTGCCATGTCCTTACCGTATTGTAACAGCATCACAAATAAAAGTAAAGGAGCAGTTGAGCACAGTAAAAAACAACTAGTCAGAGTTAACTGTGAGAACTCCATGAAACACAAGTAATGTCCTCTACATCCACCTCTGTCCTCTACATCCACCTCTGTCCTCTACATCCACCTCTGTCCTCTACATCCACCTCTGTCCTCTACATCCACCTCTGTCCTCTACATCCACCTCTGTCCTCTACATTCACCTCTGTCCTCTACATCCACCTCTGTCCTCTACATCCACCTCTGTCCTCTACATCCACCTCTGTCCTCTACATCCACCTCTGTCCTCTACATCCACCTCTGTCCTGTACATCCACCTCTGTCCTCTACATCCACTCATCCAGTGAAATGTTGACCACTGGCTAAATGGTGACTTTTAATCAACTAATACAAACGAAACATACACCACAAAAAATAGCAATTCATCAACACATACTTAAGTTGAAACAAATGTGTATATACACATAATTGTATTGATGAATTGCTGTTTACTGTGGTGTTGACAGTTGATTTGTCTATACATTAGTAGAGTAACCCCCCCTAAGTGCAACATTTATTGTCTTAATGGCAGACTCCTTGACCTTATAATTTTGAATTTTATTAAAATATATGAGACGATAGGTCAAATAAATAAGTCATAGTTTACATGACCATCCATCATAAAAGTAATATATCAGCCATTTTCATTTTATTGAATGCAATCTTATGCAATCTATACGACCGTTTGTTACTGTCATATGACCACACATGTGCACGCATGCATGCTTAGGCAGTGAACACACATTCACAGTTCCAGACATGCATGTATGAAGATATGTGCAAACATGTACTAATGAGGACACAAAATAACGTTGGTACAGACAACCTTGAACAACAGAACTAGCCCACATTATTTCTTCTCCTATCTCAGCGAAATAAACATGGAAAAAGACAAATTTGCTCAAATAACCATGCTAATAACATTGCTAAACACCAGAAAAAATAATTCACCAGCAAATTAGATTTTTTAAGCTATTACACATATTTTTAATTCTCAAACCCAGTGTCATATTTGCCTAGCGTCTATCTGGGTTTATTGTTTTAGCAGAGTAGAGCATTAGCCTATAAGCTGATGACAAAGACTGGTTCTCGACTGTTTGACAGGCAAAAAGTCACCATTAACCTAGATCTCGTTCCACGAACTTCATTCCAAATAGAATTTCACAAACCCTATTAAACAATCAGTAGGTGAAGACAGCTTGAAGATAAAATTATCAACATAAATACCTTATGAAATGCAACATTTTATACATTGAGGAACTTATGAATTAATTTTATATAATATGATGGATTCAGTTATGTGATTGTTGACCTATGGCATACCCAGAGAGGTCTCCTATGAGGAAAGACTGAACATAACCAGCTGCTGTCTTTGTACTAAAACTAGTGCTGAAACTGAGAATTACAGGGATAATGAAGCCAAACTGTTTACATCCGAGCCATACAGACGGCAGCACAGCAGATAAATAGATAATTGCCAGAAATGACTGTATTTTTTCACTTATCTGTAAATCAAATACAATAATCACACATGATGGCAGGAACTGCGGTGACATTTGACACCTGCTACATTTCCCCTGTAAAGAACACTTCCTCTGAATCACCTATCCTGTGCTACGGCTGCAAAGCATGGATGATGATGATTCGCAACTATTTTTTTATTCTGTTTTTAAAATAAATTTACATGATCAGTGTAGATGTTATAAAGTAAATTCATAAATGTAGTTCATAAATGTTAAAACTCCTTCCTCAATTTATTTCGGCCATCACAAATCAGGCTTATTCATGTTCAATCTGGGCTTAGTAAAAAATAATTCAATAGTTTGTCCGACGGTTTCATAAAAACTATTTAACACATTTGCACACGAGCTAGCATGTTGTATTTAATAGTAGATGGGTTCAAGTTTTCATGCAGTTATTCTAAAACGAGATGATCGGAAACAAAATTAACAGAGCTTTAATTGATCTAGCTAGAATAACAAATAGTGCATTACCATTATTGCACAATCGTCACATTGCTGTTTGAGCTAGTTTTGAGTTGACACATCTGAATAAAGGTGTATAATAATTGCACCTCACAGATGGGTGCTCATATTACGGGTAGGTTTACAAATGAGATAGTTGTATTCCAATTACAGGAATGACAAATATCACGATCAAAGTGACTACAACATCATCATTCATGTAGGCATACCCTGGAATCGTGTACGCTTTACTAATAGATGATCCAGTAATAACTGATGTTAATTACAACTAAGATGGATGCAACTACATTCCTTCATGAATAATATTTTACTTTGCTAATGGATGATCCAGTAATAACTGATGTTAATTACAACTAAGATGGATGCAACTACATTCCTTCATGAATAATATTTTACTTTGCTAATGGATGATCCAGTAATAACTGATGTTAATTACAACTAAGATGGATGCAACTACATTCCTTCATGAATAATATATTACCTTACTAATGGATGATCCAGTAATAACTGATGTTAATTACAACTAAGATGGATGCAACTACATTCCTTCATGAATAATATATTACCTTACTAATGGATGATCCAGTAATAACTGATGTTAGTTACAACTAAGATGGATGCAACTACATTCCTTCATGAATAATATATTACCTTACTAATGGATGGTCCAGTAATAACTGATGTTAGTTACAACTAAGATGGATGCAACTACATTCCTTCATGAATAATATATTACTTTACTAATGGATGATCCAGTAATAACTGATGTTAGTTACAACTAAGATGGATGCAACTACATTCCTTCATGAATAATATTTTACTTTACTAATGGATGATCCAGTAATAACTGATGTTAATTACAACTAAGATGGATGCAACTACATTCCTTCATGAATAATATATTACCTTACTAATGGATGATCCAGTAATAACTGATGTTAATTACAACTAAGATGGATGCAACTACATTCCTTCATGAATAATATTTTACTTTGCTAATGGATGATCCAGTAATAACTGATGTTAATTACAACTAAGATGGATGCAACTACATTCCTTCATGAATAATATATTACTTTACTAATGGATGATCCAGTAATAACTGATGTTAATTACAACTAAGATGGATGCAACTACATTCCTTCATGAATAATATATTCACGATGTGTAGATTTGTGTTTTCATTCACACAAAGCCAGAAATGATTGATGAGATCTGTTTGTCGGTGAAAGTCAGACTAAAAGAACTGTCAGGTTGTGGCGCAACCACCAAATTGTGGTGTGCAGATCCATTGTTTTAGACAATGCGATTTTTAAACTGGCTTAATTTCCTTGTCAAATTATGCATACAAAAATGGAGAGATGAAAGATGGCAATATTACAGAAGATAGCATCGATTAGCACGCAGGGAAGATTGATGATTTGTGCTGTTTTGTCATCAAATTCCAGTTTAATACAATTTCTGATAACAAATATACCAGTATTACCACAGTATTACCACAGTATTACCACAGTATTACCACAGCATTACCACAGTATTACCACAGCAATACAGATGAAGAATAACAATGTTCATTTAGATGTATTATGAGATTGAAAAGCTGAGAGAATTGAGGCAATTTAATTACTGGTATGAAACGTCCAAGTAGCTAACCAATGAGCATCATTGCATATTCCTTTAACATGAATGGGCGGCATTGAAACATTAGGTGAAGATAGAGTGGCACCTTGAGACATGTAGTTAGATGGATGCAGGTGCATGTGTCATTACATGAGGACTATACCTGGTGTCTAGATCAACAACAGACACCAACAAATCCCACACGTTCAAGTGCAGATGTTAGTATTGCTTAATCAATCTTTGAATGTTAAGTACATTTACAGCAAGAGCATCAACAACAAAATTGTGTAATGGCCCTATTGGTTTTGTTAGCTATCCTTGTTAGTGGTCGCTCAATCTGTGGGTGATGGCATTATCAATACTTTTACTTGAATTTACCACCAATTACAATCCATCAATTCATCACTTCCGCTACTGCACGTGTTTGATGTATCGTTGTGCTCGCATTTCCCATTTCAATGCGTCAACATTCGATGGAGGAGGCAAACTCCAGCATTGTGTCATTGACAAGTTCAGTAGACAGCACTGCTAAACACATGCTCACAAGCTCCCACGACACAGTGATACATGGGTGGAGAAAAAACGGAAGAAATACAATAAATTGTTATTTCTGTTCTACATGTAACTTGATGTACGCTGGTGTTTTCATATTTATTGTTTTTTGCTATTATATAGTAGTGTTCTATATAAAAGAAGGCTTTACACATAGGGGCTTACGTCTGTCTCCCAGAACAAATAGCACTACTGAGAAACTCCACATCACTTGGCGCAACTATTTATTTATATAAGTTCTTCCATTTTTCATTGTTGATCAAACTGATAAACCTGATGATAGCAGGTGGATGAGTGGCATGTACAATTAACTCAACTGTGTCAGCGATGCCGTTAAATTATGTTTTACTACATGAAGTAAATAACGTCACAAAATTTTAATTTTATCTGTAGCAAAGGTTGGATATATATATATATTATGTACAATACAACAAGAAAACATCTAATGCACCAAAATCCTTGGGAACCGAGCTCAGAAACACTTAAAAAGCAACAGGTTTAGGCATAGATACAGTCTCAAATCAGCTTACAATTTCAAGTTGTCAACAGGTGGATGTGTAGGAACAGGAGCTAAGGGGGTAAGAGATGACAACAGTAGATGAGTAGGCATTGGAGCTAAGGGGATGGGTAAGAGATGACAACAGTAGATGAGTAGGCATTGGAGCTAAGGGGGGTAAGAGATGACAACAGTAGATGAGTAGGCATTGGCGCTAAGGGGGTAAGAGATGATAGCAGGTAGATGAGTAGGCATTGGAGCTAAGGGGGTGGGTAAGAGATGATAGCAGGTGGATGAGTAGGCATTGGAGCTAAGGGGATGGGTAAGAGATGATATCAGGTGGATGAGTAGGCATTGGAGCTAAGGGGGTAAGAGATGATAGCAGGTGGATGAGTAGGCATTGGAGCTAAGGGGGTAAGAGATGATAGCAGGTGGATGAGTAGGCATTGGAGCTAAGGGGGTAAGAGATGATAGCAGGTGGATGAGTAGGCATTGGAGCTAAGGGGGTGGGTAAGAGATGATAGCAGGTGGATGAGTAGGCATTGGAGCTAAGGGGGGTAAGAGATGACAACATGTAGATGAGTAGGCATTGGAGCTAAGGAGGGTAAGAGATGATAGCAGGTGGATGAGTAGGCATTGGAGCTAAGGGGGGTAAGAGATGACAACATGTAGATGAGTAGGCATTGGAGCTAAGGAGGGTAAGAGATGACAGCAGGTAGATGAGTAGGCATTGGAGCTAAGGAGGGTAAGAGATGACAACAGGTGGATGAGTAGGTATTGGAGCTAAGGGGGTAAGAGATGACAACAGGTGGATGAGTAGGTATTGGAGCTAAGGGGGTAAGAGATGATAGCAGGTAGATGAGTAGGCATTGGAGCTAAGGGGATGGGTAAGAGATGATATCAGGTGGATGAGTAGGCATTGGAGCTAAGGGGGTAAGAGATGATAGCAGGTGGATGAGTAGGCATTGGAGCTAAGGGGGTAAGAGATGATAGCAGGTGGATGAGTAGGCATTGGAGCTAAGGGGGTAAGAGATGATAGCAGGTGGATGAGTAGGCATTGGAGCTAAGGGGGTAAGAGATGATAGCAGGTGGATGAGTAGGCATTGGAGCTAAGGGGTGGGTAAGAGATGATAGCAGGTGGATGAGTAGGCATTGGAGCTAAGGGGGGGTAAGAGATGATAGCAGGTAGATGAGTAGGCATTGGAGCTAAGGGGGTAAGAGATGATAGCAGGTGGATGAGTAGGCATTGGAGCTAAGGGGGTAAGAGATGATAGCAGGTGGATGAGTAGGCATTGGAGCTAAGGGGGGCAAGAGATGATAGCAGGTAGATGAGTAGGCATTGGAGCTAAGGAGGGTAAGAGATGACAACAGGTGGATGAGTAGGAATTGGAGCTAAGGAGGGTAAGAGATGACAACAGGTGGATGAGTAGGTATTGGAGCTAAGGGAGGTAAGAGATGACAACAGTAGATGAGTAGGCACAGGAGCTAAGGGGAGTAAGAGATGACAACAGGTGGATGAGTAGGAATTGGAGCTAAGGGGGGTAAGAGATGACAACAGGTGGATGAGTAGGCATTGGCGCTAAGGGGGGTAAGAGATGACAACAGTAGATGAGTAGGCACAGGAGCTAAGGGGGGTAAGAGATGACAACAGGTGGATGAGTAGGCATTGGCGCTAAGGGGGGTAAGAGATGATAGCAGGTAGATGAGTAGGCATTGGAGCTAAGGAGGGTAAGAGATGACAACAGGTAGATGAGTAGGCATTGGAGCTAAGGGGGGTAAGAGATGACAACAGTAGATGAGTAGGCACAGGAGCTAAGGGGGGTAAGAGATGACAGCAGGTGGATGAGTAGGCACATCACTGTCAGAAGTGTATACTGAATTCCTTGTAAAGCGGGATTCATTCTTTAAATATATCTCTAATTTCAATTTAATATGGCAACAACAACACAGATCTGTTGACATTCCATACAGGAAACAGTATACCATTAATTCACATAAACACACCATATAATTATGAGCTGTAAATCTCATATGCCCCCCAGCACCCCACCCATGGCATGACTCACACATAATGACATTTTCTGCTATTATAGTAATAGCTTCAATAACACCACAGTGTATACTGTACTGGCCTCGATAGATAACACTAATGGGCCATGGTTACATTAACACCACAGTGTATACTGCACTGGCCTCATAGATAACACTAATGGGCCATGGTTACATTAACATGGAAATGCAAGTTGACTGTTCCAAATAAAAAGTGTATTAAGAATGTTGGAAAACCAACAGCAAATTGTCTGGGCAAAAAGGTAATACAGCTTGCACACATACAGCCTACGTGAACAGTCCACCAAGTATCACAGGACATCAGGTCCTGTGAACTGAACAGTTTACAGGACCTGCTAATTTTTCACAGGACATGATTTTACTCCAAATATTACTAAAACGGTGTCACAAAAATCTTGATGTTATATAGTTTTATTACTGTATTGTACAACTGTTGTCGCTTAAGTGAGGATGGCCAATTAGAAACGAGCATTTCTATGACTGATGGAGAACCAGGTCGATTTGATTTTGACTGCTTCTCATGGCTTGGTCCCAGAGTGGGCGAACGAGGCCACTTTTTTAAGAACTTCAGCATCTTTACATTACCATTCATTAATAGTTTTGGTCACACAAGCTGAGCACGTTTCCAGTTTCACATACGCGAGAGAATGTAATCAAGTTCCTGATTCATTCACTAGAAGCAATCTGGGCACCACGTGGATATACATATATAAAAGTGGCGCCACACTGTGCCAAGACCTATAACATGACCTGCTATTATTTCAGTGTAGAATGACCATTCAGTTGCATGTTAAGCATTGATGTGGTTGATTAAAAATACAACAAATGCTCCCTATTGATGTCGCTTCGGTTACTGTTTAGCAACATTTCTTGCAAAGTCAAACATATCACAAACACACGATTTATGGTTAACATAAATGCGATATAGCCAAGATGACACATCTGAGATGTTTATTAACATTCCGTTTATTAACCACCACAGTATACATTCACGGGACAGCAGGTAAGATATATCAAGATACAGCCACATAAACATTCCACCAAATTTATGTGAGCATCAAGTCAAAATTTGAACTTAATCCATTCAGTAATTTTGACAGGGCTATAGTTCATCTTCTCTTTTACAATTTATAAGTGACTTTAATATAAATAGAAATGGATTTTAAACCAAAAGAAAGATGGAAGAAGGACAACAGAGATGTCTTCAGAATGGCGACAGCTGTTGGTAGAATAGCCAAGGAATGAGGAAAGGTATCGATTTTTCTAACACATCTGGACACCAATGTCCAGAACAGGATATATGCAAATTGAAGAAGTCACTATAATATTCTCATTGGCTTATTATGTTTTTTACAATCTAGCTTTCGTTTTTTCAACTGAGCCACATGTGCATTCCAAATGTGAAGAAAAATGTTGCTCGAGGGCTGTGGCTTTTGGTTTTTACCAAATAATGAGGTGTTATTGAAACCAACTTAGTGAACTAAATCCATTAACATGTCAAATTACATAAATCAAATGCCAACAGTGACGCTTTTTATCCAGGTGAGTTTTTCTCAATTCCTTCTTTATTACAACAAGAAAATCTGATACACTGATTTTTCATGAAATCAACTTCACAGACATTCATGCAAATTTTTATACAAGCACACGAATATACTGTATTTATTTATCTCTGCCATGAGGAATATGAAATTCTGTTCTTATCATTGTCCGGGTGGGGTCTGGGTAGCGCTGCTGACACTAATGCAGTCTTCATCCTTCACAATTTATTTATATATTTTATTACTATTAATTTATTTATTTATATATTCATTTATATAATTTTTATATATTTATTTACATGTGTATTTATACATATTTGATTATATCATATATTATAATATACATAACGATATATATTTTGTAATATAATAAATGTATTACAGCTTGTTTAGATATATGTATATATATATATATATATATATATATATATATATTATTTACACATTTATTTATATATTTATTCTTTGATTAAAATAGTTCAAACAAATAATATTGTAGTAAAGTCGGCTAAAAAACTCTGGAAAAGGATAAAATACAAACAGAATGTAAATCAGAGAGATAACTTTCTTCCTTACATCTCTAATTGACATGTACAGTATTTGGTGAGGAGGGGATGAAGTGTATGAAGTCTGTCAGGTCATTGGCTCAGCAAGAGTAGCCCAGCAATTAGGCACAGGATACTATGATTAGTGGGAAGAATTTGCATATTGTGTGAGTGGGGGAAACTGAAATACAGAGTGCACTAAGTTTGCCGCCTTGTCGTGGTCAGAATTCTACTCGGAAAACCACTTCCACATTCCAAGTACACAGTGTATAACATTACTACCATTGTTTTGTTCAACCAGTGACATTACTACCATTGTTTTGTTCAACCAGTGACATTTCTACCATAGTTTTGTTCAACCAGTGACATTTCTACCAACCTGTACAGAAAATCATTTGAGGTGAATAGATGGATTGTTTGGCAGAATTTAAAATCACTTCCAGTGCAAAAAGACCAGCCTGATTTAGCTGTAGCAGTTATTCCTGCCCAGTGCATGCCGAGATAGTATCTAAATATCCAATTCACAGAAACATGCCATGCTGTTTAAGCACACTGCATGTAAGATAGCAATCTTGCAACTAAAGCATACCTGCCAACCCAGTCTTATCAACTGTCACATTCTATTTGTCAGCAACCCATGGCTGGAGGGGTTAATTGAGCTTTCTACACTGAGTGAACAGGTCATGAAATGAAGGGCCCATTGTGAAGAAGGGGCAAGAATGGCAAAAACACGTCCTCTGTCAGCCCAGTGGGGTTTTTTGGCAGGACCCCAACACAACTCCCTGCCAACTGAATCAACGCAGATTGTCTTGTCTCTCTGGTCCATCTCTTTGGAGAAAGTTGCAAAACAAACAGAAATCTGTTCTTGGTCGAATATTGCAGCACATTATGAATAAGACAATTTTACATTCTTTTTAATAATTTTTTTTATCAAGTTTATTATTGATTTTACTAATGACCAACAGTTTTATGCAATTTTTATTAAATATTTTCCTTCTATGATATTTATTTTATGCAATTAAATTACTACTTAAGTAATCATATAAAGTACTTTGAGCTTTTTAAGGAAAATGTGTTTTAAAACTGTTTCTTTACTATTTATTGCATGCATAATAAAATGAATAATAAATAAATGATAAATGCATAATAAAATTACTAAATGGTTCGCCAAGCCAAGACTTAGCAGAGTAAACAATTTATTGTCAATCACAGCAACTGAGTGACAGATCAACAGTCTTGTTCCAGTGCACTGTCCCATATCACAGGCACTTGTCAATCACAGGCAAAAATAAGGAATAGTAGAGCAGCTTAATGAAGTCATAGGCATTTCAGGAATGCACCTGATGTGATTAAGTCTTAATAGAGCCACTGACCAGTGGGAGTCTTCCCGTTATGGCTACTTCCCATTGTGGCTACTTCCAGTGTGGCTACTTCCCGTGTGGCTACTTCCCAGTGTGGCTTCTTCCCGTTGTGGCTACTTCCCGTGTGGCTACTTCCCGTTGTGGCTACTTCCCGTGTGGCTACTTCCCGTTGTGGCTACTTCCTGTTGTGGCTACTTCCCGTGTGGCTACTTCCCGTTGTGGCTACTTCCCGTTGTGGCTACTTCCCGTGTGGCTAGTTCCCATTACAGCTACTTTATTTTCCTATTATGGCTACTTTTTGGAGGAGCAATCAGACCAGTCCCAAACTAGTCCCGTTACGGCTACTTTTGGAATTAGCTAGTAATTAGCCAGCTGAGGAGTGGGGGGCATTAATTTAGTTGTTTGTGGTTAAAAGCATAAATGGTTTAACCAAGACCCATGTAACTGTCAGTGTTGTACATGGCTTCTTTGGAGTAGTGGTTACATTACTTATTAGCTGAGACATTTTCACCATGAATCATTCTATGTTTAGTATCACTGAGAACACTGTATCTGTATCCATGTAATGTTATTGAAGATGGATGTGGTCGAATTTACGGCAAGCAAATATGGGAAGCATTTTGCCATGTACAGAGACTACAGGTTCCGGTGTAGGTGTACTGGGTCAAATAGCAACAAGTACTGGGTGTGTACCAGATATGACTTTAAATACAAGCTCCTTAAAGTTCACAAAACTTGTGGGTAGATATCATCCCAACATCTTCTAGTTTGTGGAGGGGACGAGGAATGAGCACGCAGCAACAGAGCTGAGGCTTGCACAACATGATGCAGCCCTACCACCACCATAGAAGAAGAGGAAGTATCGGATTGTGAACCAGCATCTGGCTCAACTCAAACAGGAGTATGTGATGGGGGAAAGATCTGTACTTAGTTTTCAGCTTGCAGCTGGACACTTACCTAAATTAGAGTGACATTCACTTGTCTCATGTCTCATGTAGTTATACTCCAAACAGCCCAATCTTGAGCTAACGCAGGAGTTTGGACCAACGGCTTTTAGTGTCTCTTCCGAAAGACACGGGCAAAGTGGGGTGAACGAAATTGCCCAAGCTTCGAAACGGCGGTACTTGTGATTGATAACAGTTACTTGTTGATGTTAGAATGACATTCACTTGTGATACATGACTTTCATGACGTTCAATGCATACTGTTGGGCATAATGTATGGAGTATCTTATACTGAGTACTCTGTACAACTGATGTATTCATGTCTTAATAAAACTGCAATGCATACACGTCATGTATTTTTATGTTATATACCATCTGAATTCATTGATTCTCCTTTGGCTCAAGAATAGAATCAAGGAAGTAGCTATAACGCGACTAGTTTCAATTATTTATTAATATTATAACGGGAAAAAAGTAGCCATAATGGGAAGTAGCCGTAATGGGAAGTAGCCATAATGGGCCTAACTCGACCAGTGGATGTTGCTAAAGCTAACGACCTGCATTGAGTGGTCACTATTGGCTGGACGTGTCATATTGGATGGGCACAGGTCACACTGATGAACATTGGGCCACTACTACTAGTTCTAGTGGTGATGTGGAAGGTCAAGTATGTGATTACCCTTTGAAGTCGCAACCCATATCTACTCCAAAAATTTCACTACACACAAAGCTTAGGCCAAACAACAAAATCTTGGTTTGTCATCAGAACAAAATGAGGGATGGGGTTTTTAGTCTGCTGATGGATGTGTTATTGACCATCAAAGGGGCTATTCTCAAACATCAACAACTTGAAGTGTACCAGATTTATTTATTACACTTCTCCGAAAGAGTGTATAAAAAGGTGCCATTTCGCATGATTCGGATCTTGTTTATTACTTGTTGCTCGGAAAAGTGTATTTAGAAGACAATAAAATAATTTTTTTTAAAGTTTTGCAGCTGTTTTCAGATGAGCATGCTGATAAGAAAGCAGGATTTTTTATGATCCCTAATGGGTTAAATAACAGTTAGTGTTGGAATGAAAGGTCCAGTGAGCATCACTTGCCAAACAAAGAATACTGACTGCACAAATGTTGTGTAAATCTGCTGCAAAATATAAAATGTCTAAAGCATAGAAAGAGGAACAAACCTGAAGTTGCCAGGACACCTGGATCACTCAAACAGAATGCCAGCACTGACAAATGACTACCAAGATAAGGAACTGTGATGGGAGTAATTGCTGTTGAAACACTGGTGTCACCCCACAACAAACCAAGTGTCCAATAGAGGCTGCAGGGTAGGGCAGATTGGGTAGTGCTCAGCTTCTTCTGGCAGCTGAGATAAGGAATGGGTGTAAAAGAGGAAGACTGACAACTTGCATTAGGATAAAACATTATGAACAGATTAGTTGAAGCTGTATCCAAGGCTGCAGTGAGGACTGAATGTTTCAGGTGAAAAAATTTTATTTTGCCAAACCGGCAGTTTTGCTTATAATGTAGGTATTTAGTTGGAGGAAGCAACATAATTAGATTATAGTCAACAGAGTCCTGCTGACAGTCCGACTGTCACCTGACTGCTGACTTTAACTTGACTTTATGGACAAGTTATGCAGGAAATGGTGGTCTAGACTGACTAAGCTTATAGTTAATGGCATAGAACTACACAACCCCAGAAACAAAGCCCTGACTTTCCCCACTACACAACCCTACCCCAGAAACAAAGCCCTGGCTTTCCCCACTACACAACCCTACCCCAGAAACAAAGCCCTGACTTTCCCCACTACACAACCCTACCCAAGAAACAAAGCCCTGACTTTCCCCACTACACAACCCTACACCAGAAACAAAGCCCTGACTTTCCCCACTACACAACCCTACCCCAGAAACAAAGCCCTGACTTTTCCCACTACACAACCCTACACCAGAAACAAAGCCCTGACTTTCCTCACTACACAACCCTACCCCAGAAACAAAGCCCTGACTTTCCCCACTACACAATCCTACCCCAGAAACTCGGCCCTGACTTTCCCCACTATACAACCCTACCCCAGAAACTAAGCCCTGACTTTCCCCAGTACACAACCCTACCCCAGAAACTCAGCCCTGAATTTCCCCAGTACACAACCCTACCCCAGAAACTCTGTCCTGACTTTCCCCAGTACACAACCCTACCCCAGAAACTCAGCCCTGACTTTCCCCAGTACACAACCCTATCCCAGAAACTCAGCCCTGACTTTCCCCAGTACACAACCCTACCCCAGAAACTCTGTCCTGACTTTCCCCAGTACACAACCCTACCCCAGAAACTCAGCCCTGACTTTCCCCAGTATACAACCCTACCCCAGAAACTCAGCCCTGACTTTCCCCAGTACACAACCCTACCACAGAAACTCTGTCTTGACTTTCCCCACTACACAACCCTACCCCAAAAACTCAGCCCTGACTTTCCCCACTACACAACCCTACCGCAGAAACAAAGCCCTGTCACTTTCCCCACTACACAACCCTACCCCAGAAACTCAGCCCTGACTTTCCCCACCACACAACCCTACCCCAGAAACAAAGCCCTGACTTTCCCCACTACACAACCCTTCCCCAGAAACTCAGCCTTGACTTTCCCCACCACACAACCCTACCCCAGAAACTCAGCCGTGATATTCCCCACTACACAACCCTACCCCAGAAAATCCCCACTACACAACCCTACCCCAGAAAATCCCCACTACACAACCCTACCACAGAAACTTAGCCTTTTTGTCACTTTCCTCAGTACACTTACTGCATAATGCCCAATGGGGTCACTGACCTAACACTAACAGAAACACTTTGACATAAATGACATACCAAGCTTTTGAAGATGACATGTCCAGACACTTTGGATGACAGCACCCATGCATGAAGTCATTTCAACTGTCAACCAACCACACAAGTGACAGTGCAGACAGTGGGACTGCAGCGTCAATACCAGCTGACATTTCAGGAGCTGCGCCACAACCATGTACCAGGACCAAGACTGTTGCTAACCACTCTCTCTCTCTCTCTCCGCATGCATATCAGCACAATAACAACTGTTTTTGATGCCTGCTACCACTCCGCCACGTGTTGCCATGCAGCATTTACGACAGCGTCAAAACACGGCACCTTTTTATCTCTGTCCGGGAGTCCTACCGTGCTAAGATCAATCATCAAATGCACACATCTTCACTGCTTGCTAATGCACCGCGGAAATAATCTGTAAACCCTGATTTGCAGTGTCTTGCTGCTGTCCTGTGGTGCCTATTTTCATAGCTCCAAAGATGGGACACTAATGTACGTTGTGATGATATCAGACGGAACACAAGCACACTAAATTTCTTATAAATATTGATCGGCAGTTTTATGTGTTAAAGCAGAAACAAAGACCCCCACAGAGAACATGAGATGCCTAAATATGATGTCCCATTTCAACATCTGAAGCCGCAGTTTTGATCAGTATCAGGACATTCTTTGTGTCTCACAATCAAAACACAACTGGTTGTTTGCATTTGAAGTGGCTGTGGTCTCAGTTCCCCAGCGTGACAATACTCTAGTCACGTTTCATGTGGCTAATACAGAGTAGTGAGCTGTAATGGTAATAGAAGAAGTGAAAATATTTAAAGATATAATCCTCAAACCAGAATCTGTTGGGAATGTGAATCTGTAATTCAAAAACGGCATCTATGCCATTAATTAATTGGACAAACTCTTTCATAAATATATACTGGGACACTATCCAACAGTTTTTCTCTTTCTCACAGTCAGAATATCTTTCGGTGCCATTACCACACTGCCATATTCTTGCACCCATCACAACATTGTGCTGAAAATAACTTGTTCATCTGATCAACAATTGGAATGCATTTGGGTAATTTTACTCATTTATCTTTAAACTCAACAGTTCTAAATGAAATTTGAAAACTTTTTAAAGTTTACATGAAACGTGTAACTGATGATGAAATGTGCACCTAACAGCGAAAATAAACAGGTGGCAGTGAAAATAAACAGGTGGCAGTGAAAATAAACAGGTGGCAGTGAAAATAAACAGGTGGCAGTGAAAATATTCCAATGACCATGAAAATTAACTATTGTAATAAATGAAATGTATTTGAGCACTCAGCTTTATAATTCTTTATAATTCTTTATAATTCTTTATAATTCTTTATAATTCTTTATAATTCTTTATAATTCTTTATAATTCTTTTACAGCTAAAAAAACCTTTAATACAATTCATTCTGACTAGAAACGTTTGCATAAAATGGTTTTAAATTAGTTAAAAATGTTATGGGATCTTCAGCAAAAATGGCTACACTTAGGCTATAAAAGAAGCAAGACATCCTGCTTACACCATTATATCCTGTACAACAAACTGGTTAGTAGCTGTCACATTAGATGCAATCAAAGTATTGACAACACTGTGGCATTTTTGCAATGTGTTGAGTTTGCTAGCATGCATTTATCAACATATAACTAGCAGGATGAATATGCAGCCAGGCCTACACACATGTAACACATACCATGGAAAGTTATAATTCATCCTATTCCTGGCCCTGCTAGCTGTGTTTACCTAACCTGTCTGCCAACAGACACAGCTTGGAGACCAGTCAGACCACCAGGGTTGGACCCCTGTCTTAAACACTCTTTTACATGTTAATATTCTGATATTCAAAATGTTCCAAAATCATAACGTATTCTAACACTAAATGTTCATTAGAACATTTTCATGGCCACTTTGAATTGTTCCATTATTTATATCAGATAGTTTCTTTCAAAAAACTTGGGACTGTCCAAGAGAAAGTGCACTCCCTAGTGCTGAGAAGGAACAGAGCAGTTAAATCTCAACAAATGACCTACCTCCATTAATACAGATGCACTACCAATGCTGAATTCTGACTATAGACGTTGAACATGTGCTAACATTGGCTCCAAGTAGCCGGCCTCTGTTCCACTTTCATTATTTCTGAAAGCAGAACAGTTGTTATTATTATAATCACACTAATCCAACTGGTGCAACTGGCTGCAATAGTTAAGCCAACTCCTAAAGAAAAAACAACTGAAAGGCTTGGATTGATACAGTACCTCAAGACAGACAAAACTGTCAACTTTCTCAGTTCAAGCTGTATCCAGATACGGTCTGATGACTGCCCCATGATACCCTGCCCCTTTACCTCTCCATTCTCACCCTGACTTGCCTACAACCCTGGGCATCAATGCCATACTTGCATTTAATTCACCGTAACATACAAAAGCCTTTGCCTGCCCTTTGGTGATTAAATGGCACAAACATTTCATGGCTCCGTCACTAAACTGCACATGTGAATTATATGAATCGCTTTTCTAACCTGTGCAGCCTTTAACAGATCTGATTTTCTACCAACAAACTAGAAATATTTTTACGGGCTTGTTTATGTGGATGGCAATCTTATTAAATATAAATACAACATTGTTAACATGAAGTTGGATGGAAGTTGGATACACACACACAAGTCATTGAGTCAAGTGGTGTGTCTATACAAGGCGGTGTATCCTGGCAGACTGAACTCACAGCTAGAGCTATGACAGGATTCTAGTTATCAAATTTTAATTTAACAAAGTTATATTGTACTTCAAAACGCCAAAGTTACAATGAATTCGCTAATTTGAGAAGTCAGTGACAATCGGACAGCAAACAACTACAACAAAGTGTTTGTTAATGTTTGCATTACTTTCATGTAGTGTCTAATAAGACTACTGAGATGACACCGAGATACAAAAGTACAGATGACACCTAGATACAAAAGTACAGATGACACCTAGATACAAAAGTAAAGATGACACCTAGATACAAAACTAAAGATGACACCTAGATACAAAAGTACAGATGACACATAGATACAAAACTAAAGATGACACATAGATACAAAAGTACAGATGACACCTAGATACAAAAGTACAGATGACACCTAGATACAAAAGTACAGATGACACCTAGATACAAAAGTAAAGATGACATCTAGATACAAAAGTAAAGATGACATCTAGATACAAAAGTAAAGATGACACCTAGATACAAAAGTAAAGATGACATCTAGATACAAAAGTAAAGATGACACCTAGATACAAAAGTAAAGATGACATCTAGATACAAAAGTAAAGATGACATCTAGATACAAAAGTAAAGATGACACATAGATACAAAACTAAAGATGACATCTAGATACAAAAGCCAACATACTCCTGATAGGAGATTGTGTCAATACTGAGGTCAGCTGATTAGTATCTCATCTGATAACTGTGGTATGCAGTGGGGGGGGGGGGTTAACAGATATAGACAGGAACCAGTTGAGTGTTACAACCAGGCCAGTCAGACCTCATCAACAGCATTAATAAAGCACTGTTGATGGAAGGAGACCAGCTGTATCAGTGTATAGAGGTAGCTCCTTGGCTTCAAACTGGTTCAACAGCACCGCTCTTTAATAGAGTCAATGTCATGGAGATTTATTGTTGCGATACTATCGGCGAATCGCAATAGTTGTATAACTATTGCGATACCTGTATAACTATTGCGATAGTATTGTGATACCTCTATAACTATTGCAACATTGTTGCAATAGCCTCATAACTTTTGCGATAGTTTTGCGATAGCATCACGGAATGGCGAATAGCCAAGAAAACAGTTCTAAACCGTAACTGATGGGTGATGCTATCGCATAGCATTGGAGGTTGTTGATTAAAAATGGTGCTGCACTACTCGATCATTTCTGATGTTAGGTCTATAAATAAATAACATTAATATAAAACATAAAGTTAACATAAAACATAACGTTAACTATCCAATATAGTTGAAAAAAAAACATGTTTATTTCTATTATTACAAGCCCTGCTGAATTGTTTTGCCAACTATTGCTACTATTGATAGTTCAGTGTACTATTGATGATAACTATCAATAGTTCAATTTACTCTCAATAGTATTACATTGTCACAGTAACTGCGATGCATCTACAATTTGATGTATTGTTACACTTCTAATTACTGCGGTAGTGTAACAGTAGTAGTGGGCCTTACTGATGTACATAGTGCAACATCTACAGTTTGATGTATTGTTACACTTCTAATTACTGCTGTAGTGTAACAGTAGTAGTTGGCCTTACTGATGTACATAGTGCAACATCTACAGTTTGATGTATTGTTACACTTCTAATTACTGCTGTAGTGTAACAGTAGTAGTGGGCCTTACTGATGTACATAGTGCAACATCTACAGTTTGATGTATTGTTACACTTCTAATTACTGCTGTAGTGTAACAGTAGTAGTTGGCCTTACTGATGTACATAGTGCAACATCTACAGTTTGATGTATTGTTACACTTCTAATTACTGCTGTAGTGTAACAGTAGTAGTGGGCCTTACTGATGTACATAGTGCAACATCTACAGTTTGATGTATTGTTACACTTCTAATTACTGCGGTAGTGTAACAGTAGTAGTTGGCCTTACTGATGTACATAGTGCAACATCTACAGTTTGATGTATTGTTACACTTCTAATTACTGCTGTAGTGTAACAGTAGTAGTGGGCCTTACTGATGTACATAGTGCAACATCACTAATGCTTTATAACGCAACAGCATTAGTTCTGTAGAACAGTTAATACTTAGTGCAAGAGCATTAGTTCTGTAGTACAATACAGTTAATGCTTAGTGCAACAGCATTAGTTCTGTAGTACAATACAGTTAATACTTAGTGCAACAGCATTAGTTCTGTAGTACAATAAAGTTAATACTTAGTGCAACAGCATTAGTTCTGTAGTACAGTGAATACTTAGTGCAACAGCATTACTAGTACAACAACATTAATTATGTAGTACAGTAAAGTTAATACTTAGTGCAACAGCATTACTGTTATAGAGCACCATTTGCCACATGTTGCAGTCGCTCCGTCGACATTGGCAGCCAAAAAGGCTTTGGGCAACTTAGATTTTTGACTACAATAGCCCGCATGGCGATTCAAAGTATTTATAGAGCTGTAATTTTTTTAATGCAGCAAAGATAAATGGAATGTTAATAAATATCTTATAAGTGTTGTCCTGGCTATATCACATTTATGTTAGCCATAAATCATGTGTTTGTGATACGTTTGACATTGCAATAAATGTTGCCAAACTGTAGCTGAAGTGATATCAATAGGGAGCATTCATTATATCTTTAATCAACCACATCGACGCTCAACATGTCCTGTGATGCTTGGAGACTTTTCGCACAGAATGTTGGTGTACCATGTTATCAAAACAAAACAATCTGTCACATGTGTACAATTTGTATACTGTATTTTATTATGCATTACATTTTATTGATCATGCATTGAAAATAAATGTTTCAAAACTGTTTGTTTTTGAAAACTGTTTGTTTTTGATGTTTTTATTTGTTGTTGATGTTGTTCATACATTCTATCTTCAATGTTTTTACTTTCTATCAGTACTGATTAGCAAGTGGGCTACCTAAGAAACTGTTGGGCTACTTCAATTTGCAAGGTTGGTAGCCCGACTGACTACCTTCAATGACTTGCTAAATCTCACCCCTGGCTATATGGTATTTTTTTATCTTTACCTAATAAACTTTTTTACTAATTTCCTTCATTAACTTTGAGTAATGACGTTTTTGTGTTGCTCATGACAACCTCAACTTGCACGCACAGAGGCAGCAAGTGGGCGTAGTTTATTTATATGTAAGATGTAAATGTGCCTTCGTCTGTAGAACAGCATTACCAATAAAGTTCTATTGTGGCATTATAACGTACGGAAGGAGGATTACACAATAAATGATAACATACATTTTTATTATGTCAACAGGAGGCACTGCATGTAACAAAGTAGTGTTGGCCAATCACTGGCACAAAACTGTTGTGTCCTGCACCTTTCAGCTGTTAATGCTGGAAGTGGAAAGGGCACTATATTAACTGGAACAAACAAAGACTGTATTTTATTTTATATATATGTATATAGTTGCTACTGTTAATATTTTTGATATTATTAATATTAATAAAAAAACAATAAGTGCTTATTGACAAAACCCAATATTTGTTGATGGAACAGCATGGTCAGATAACATTTATTTGTAAATGTTATCGATGTCCCATTGCTAATTCACTAACAAATATTCCTATGGCTGACTAGTGGGGAGCCATGTTAACATTGTGTCTGATTATAAGAAAACGTTACCATAAAAAATTCTGAAACTTTTTCACAGCAACTGTCATCATCTCACTGGCTTCTACAAACAAACCTGTGAATATTCTTGCTCAAAGGCACTCATGTTATACAATAAGAATTTATTAAGTTCCCATTTCACAATTTCATATGCCCTACATTTGTGTGAAACAATATACAGGAAGGTCAACTGTGGTCTTACCCCTAGTATTCAACTGATCAAACAGGAAACATATCAAACTGTACCCTCTCCAAGGAAGAGTTCCTGTTGCCAGGGGTACGGTGAGAACAGGGGGGGGGCTTTAACCATTCTCTCTTGAGTGCTTACTGTAAGATCTTGTGTAGGTATTCCTTGTGTACAGGTGCCTGGACACTCAGTCTCTGGATGGTCATCTTGACCAAAGAACAGCTAAACAGACAGCTCTAGTGGCCACTTCAAAGACAAGAAGTGACCACAACAAACAAACTCAAACATCCTTGGCTTAGGTAACCCAAGTTCAATGACCTTTGGCCAGCACTGGACAATACCACTGCAAGTACATACTTGAGAAGACCAGCTGTGTCCGCACTCAGTCAGTCCACAGCATTAAAGCTTCCACACACTACAACTTGTACAACTCCTCAAGACACACTTTGGGACAGTCCAGTTGTAATAATAACTGTTTCCCGGAGTCAGACACTACACGCTGGCGTATGCTGTTTCAGAAGAACTTATTTACATAATTTTTGTATATTGTTGCCAGGTCTATTATTATGTTTAATTCCATATATTATGCAGTCATAACAGACTAAGTTGTCCTGGCAAGTGCTGAATTTTTGCAGAAGTAGTTGCGTGTTTGCACCCCATAAAAAGGAGAGGACAGAGCAAGGGACTTTCCAAAACAGGGTTTCAAGCAGAGACCCTCGATTATGAGTCACACAACAAATGCCGTGCTGTTATTGGCAACCGGGTTCCCAACAATTGAGGGACATAAGAACCGCTCATACTTGCAACTGGGCTTTGAGTTGCCAACACGGGGCCTCACACACTTGCAACTCAGCTTTGAGTTCCCAACACAGGGCTTCACACACTTGCAACTGGGCTTTGAGTTGCCAACACTGGGCCTCACACACTTGCAACTGGGCTTTGATTTGCCAACACGGGGCCTCACACACTTGCAACTGGGATTTGAATTGTGAATACAAGGCCTAACACACTTGCAACTGGGCTCTGAGTTGCCAACACTAGGCCTAACACACGTGTAACTGGGCTTTGAGTTTTCAACACGAGGCCTCACAATCTTGCAACTGGGCTTTGAGTTGCCAACACTAGGCCTAACACACTTGCAACTGGGCTTTGAGTTGCCAACACAGGGCCTCACACACTAGCGACTAATCGGATTCATGATTCAATTTTCGAATCAGTCACAGTTCACTCACTGGTGACTTGACTGTTTGAGACAGTTGCATTGAGCAAAAACAGCAAACCAGTCGCCAGTGTACGCCCAGCACTAGAGACATTAGAGACCAGACCCAGCACTAGAGACATTAGAGACCAGACCCAGCACTAGAGACATTAGAGACCAGACTCAGTACAAATATGAATTGGGCTGTTCTCTATCTAGAAGGGGTGAGAAACAGATGGCCCTGACAGGATGGAACTGTTTCTCCACTATCTCATGCTGGCAAAAACTATGTTGTATCAGCACTTCTGAAGGTTAATGTTATCTTAGACTGCCTTTTCCATCTGAACATTGCTGTTTGACACATGAAGGTGGGATTCCACACATTGCTACAGATAGCAGCAGCTGGCCAGAGTAACACACCAACACATGGATAAACATTAGTCATTTTACCCCAGTCATAAGAACCTGGAACCTACTCTCTATGGAAATAATAAGTCATTTACTATTTAGTATCCCTTCAATTCAGCCATTTGACTGCTTTAAGCAATCTGGGAGCACATTCTTTCTAGCCTCACTAACCCACTTCATCCAAAGGTAAGTCTTTCTGATTTTAGCAACAATTCTTTGCACTATTTTCTGCAATGTTTACGCAATGCGCATGCAAACCGCATGCAAACTCCAACGTTACCCCCAAAGGGGCACATTTACTCAAGACCAGTCACACCATGAACACATCTTCATTGTCATAACCAAAAATTTATCTCATGCGAAATTTTGCCATTTAAAAAATTATTGAATGCAATATTTCTAAACCTATATCACTCACATGCTTGAAATTTTACATCAATAAATTTCACACCAGGGTTAATTTCCTCAAAATTGGTGAGGTGTTGTTGTAAGTACAAAATAATTTTTTTACATATTATTTTAACCTTCCACATATCAACATCATTGTAATTACAAAGGCATTAAGATGAGGAAACCAGTCACAAACTGCATTTGAACATGTGTGAAGGGCATTTGTGATAGACTAAATACACAGATTATCACTCACACCATGACACCTGAACTTTAATGTTAGACTGATGAAAACTGAAAACATTATAACAAGGTCCATGTGCCATAAAAAGTCAACCCCACAGACAGCCAGTCCTCTGGGAAGCTGTAACTGATGCACCTGTATGAGCAATTACCTGATGAAAGGAAGTGCCACTAGGCACTACTCTGGCTTCAGTAGCTCCTGTTCACACCCAACATGGCTGGAAATGGGTTCCAAATGATCAGCCTCATATGAAGGGCTCCTTTACTTGATGCCTCCAGACAAAATATCACCTATGGTGGAGCCAGTACATAATTAGTGCCCTGCCTACATCAGGACATAAATAACTTATGTAGGATCCAGATGGCAGCCAAGTTCAACAAGTGCTAGCTGTGATGATGAGGCATTAATGATCAGGTTGTTTGTCAGACACCCTTTGCCACTAATTAGCAGGCATTTTTAATTAGGGGAACTGTCAATCAACCCTGCCATTAGAATAGCCAGCTGAAGGAAGGTGAGAAGATATATGAAGGTGAGTTAGTTAAAGGAATTGTCTGCTTCCCTTGTGTCCCATTCTGCCCCTGGGATAATATACCTAAAACCATTACCTAAGCAAGCTGCCTTCCTCCCGGCCAAAGTGGCTGATATAGGCATAATTTTAATAACTGTTTTCAGTCAAATGCTTTGAACATGCTGATATGGTTAAGGGTTACCAGTTTCGCTGTGTTCAGTGGAGAATCTAAGATTTTGCAAATGAAGAGGCCAAGGAGGCCAATCTTAGTCACCCATTAGCTTACCACACTATCATGTAGTCACCCATTAGCTTACCACACTATCATGTAGTCACCCATTAGCTTACCACACTATCATGTAGTCACCCATTAGCTTACCACACTATCATGTAGGCACCCATTAGCTTACCACACTATCATGTAGGCACCCATTAGCTTACCACACTATCATGTAGGCACCCATTAGCTTACCACACTATCATGTAGCAGTGCAGCAGGTAACAAACAAAACATTTTTTATTTTATTCTAATTAAAAAAATTAAGCCAAATGGGAGAACGGCCCAATGTCCCAGGGCTAAATACGCCACAGAGTTGTGGTTATAGTTGCCTATTAAACACACACCAGACACAATCAGATATCACAGTGAGTCAGTGCACTGCATTAACAGAAACATGATAAAAGCAACCAAACACAACAACATTAGATGTGATTGGACAGCCAACTTGGACATATTGCCAGGTTGTGCCAGTATCCCACCACTAAAAGCATTCAGTTCATCCAGCTATCTTACAACATCAAACACGTCTTTTTACGAGACCGCAAGAATGTCGCTGTGGGAATCTCAACAGCTGTCTTGCTTCCGTCCAGTCAAAGGGATGATGATTTGTGGTACTATCAGTACCATGTTATTTTAGTAAGATTTTTTTCTGACTAGTTTCTAGATCTTCAATGAAACTATATGCCAAGAAAAACAGGGCTCAATGAAACCTCCAGAACTCCCTCACTTTCTACCTCTTTCCCTCACTCATCTTATTTTCCATGACCAAAATGATGTACGCTGACTGATGTTCACTAGTTGTTTTTTATTCATGCTGCACTTGTACTAATTTATGAGTATGAGAGGCAAGTGGTGTGTGTGTGTGTGCGTGCGTGCGTGTGCGTGTGTGAAAAAGGTTCCGTAGTCATCTTAAAATCCATGAATATGTTCTACATAACATTATATAGTACAAGATCTACGCGGCATGGCACTGCCACATTTAATCATTCAATCTGCCCCTGGATTCTACTGATATTTCCTACAGCTAGAAAAAAGTTCTTAATTACTTTCCTTGAACCATGCATACCTTGTTTATATATAGTACTGATGTCAGATAACTTTTGGAGCATATCTACCCATAGGTAACTCTAGCAGTCGCATGCATAGAATATTTATGAAAAACAGTGGAAGGTGTTTGACAGCTTTCTCGCTTTCTCTTTCTCTCTTTCCAACTAAACAGGTGAAGCACTCTCCATACTTTTTATCAGATATATTAACTATATGTCGATGGATGCAGAAGATTAAGAATGTGGTGTATTCAACAGCGCCTTACTTGGATTACACAGACAGGAAAAGTAATACTGGTTATCAGAAGATGTGTATTTTTAATCGTTACTATTTGCTAAAGGTAAAAGGGCCTAAAACAAAACATCTTGATGTGCATCTAACACATCCATGGTCCCTATTTTGTGTTTATTAAAGATTTTGTTCCTTTCCGAAAAAAAATCTATTATACTTCTGGATGACTGGACATTGTAACCTGGATGAAACAAATACCATATCTGGCCACAGTATCATCCATTACATACCCACATTATTGTCTACCCACCTACTCACATTATCAGCTACCACCACCACCACTCTACCTCGACCAATCAGTGCACTTAAGAACATGATTATGGTCAAACCGTGTGCAATAAACAAAAAATATAGGCAGGACTGGGGTCAATTCCATTTAATCAATTCCAATTCCTTTCAATTAATTCTAATTCAATTCATTTTTATTCAATTCAAAGTCAAATCTTTCAATTCCAATTTCAAATTAATTCTATGGGAGTGTTTCCAATGCAAACACATGGGGTAATAGTAATATGTAATAGATGTTTCTTTCTATACTAGAAGAACTTTCTTCTTCTTTCATATAATTGGCAGGAACCAGTTGTCAGGATATTTATGCCAATGGTAGTTCAGAGAATAAGACCACCAGCTCTATGAGTCCACAACAGGTTTTTTCCATTTCCCTATGTGGGGTCTTTTACTTCCCATTGCATAGACAGCATATAGAAGGGACCAACAGTTTTACTGTCTCTTCCGAAAGACATAGGCAAAATGGGGTAAACGAAGTTGCCCAAGCTTTGAAGCGGCAGAGGTGGTTTTGAACCCGGTCCCTTCGACCGAAAGCCCGACACTCTACCACAGACCACCGTGCCCCATTCAATTATCACTATTACTTTTTTCAAAAGTAATAGTAATAGATCATAATGTAATAGATAATAGTATATTACTATTACATCTATTGTTGCGAATTGACAAAATATCAGGTTTGTTTGCATGTTATTCCAACTGCTAGTAATTGTTAACGATGTTCGGATAGCTGAGCCATAAACAATGTACAGACGGCTGAGCCATAAACAATGTACAGACGGCTGAGCCATAAACAATGTACAGATGGCTGAGCCATAAACAATGTACAGACGGCTGAGCCATAAACAATGTACAGACGGCTGAGCCGTTATTCAAACATGAAAAGACCAGTAGACTGATCATTTTATGGTTTTAGAAATACCTGCTATTTTGAAAGCAAGAAACTCTTTGTCAATAATCAGTACGGATTTAGAGACGGCCACTCAACCGAGTATGCTGCACTAGAATTGGTAGACAGAATAAAAAAAATGGACAATAATGAGGTACCAATTAGTATATTCCTTGATTTGTCGAAAGCTTTCGACACTCTAAATCATAAATAAATTAAAATATTATAAGGCGTACCATTGCAACTATTCAAAAGTTATTTATCAAATAGAACACAATTTGTAGAAATTGGTGACATAAAATCTGATACCCTGCACATAGCTACTGGTGTGCCTCAGGGCTCAATTCTGGGACCACTATTATTCATAATATATATTAATGATTTTTCAGAGGCTAGTCAAGTGTTTAATTTTATATCATATTCAGATGATACCACACTTTTAAGCTCATTGAATAATTTCGTAAATGCAGATAGCAATTTGTTAACAAATAAACAACTCATTAAAATTAACGAATGGCTTGAAATAAATAAAGTTTCACTAAACATAGCTAAATCTAAATGCATGGTCTTCCACATGCATAGAAAACATGTAGAAGCACCCGCTCCTAAAATCAATAATATCATTATAAAAAAGTTAATGAATTTAATTTTCTTGGACTGACTTTGGATACACATTTAAATTGGAAGAAACACTCTGAACATATATCAAACAGATGCGCGAGAATAATCAGGATACTAAACAGACTTTAACAAGAACTGCCTTTGAGAATAAGAATCATGCTTTATAATACATTACTTGTGCCACAAATAAATTACTGCCTGACAATATGGGGTTTCAATGTGAAAGAATAAATAAGCTTCAAAAAAAGGCAATACGGATAATTATGCAGAGCAAATATAACGAACACATTTCACCACTATTTAAAACTATGAATCTGTTAACAGTCAAAGACATGCAAGCATTGCAAGAACTTAAATTGATTTATTATAATTTTATTTATTATAAATTCATACATAATAAATTACTACCTACAACACTGGCAGTTAATTACAAACATAAACATAATAACCACAATACACACAGACAACATGAAATTCACATTGTTGGTATTAAGCATTCATTTGCAAACACAATCTACCAATATTATTTAACGATACCCCCCAAATTGTGAAAGATAAACTCCATACGCACAGTGTACAAGGTTTCGTAAACTATGCAAAGTATATTTTTATAAATAAATATAAAAATTCATGTGCGATCGTGAATTGTTACATATGCATGCACAACTAAAGACAATACTAAAAATTTGCATAGTAAGGAACATGGATATAGGAGTCTCCAATAATAAACTATAAAATGATTCTGCTCAATGAAACTATGCTGGAGTAGCAAGCCAATTACTAATTGTTGGGATGCCCCATTGGGGTGGCTATGGCTTCACGCATTCCTAGCATACACAAAGGGAATGGTTTCAGATATATGCAGGCAGACAACAAATGTTATCTTAGAGCACGAGCTGCCACCTGTATCGAGTTCAGAGTAAGCTCATCATACCCCATCTCAGTTTGATTTGAGCAGAACTTCTGGGTTCTTTTTTCAAATTGCCAATTGCCACATGTATGTTTAGCTGCTACAAAGACTTTGAGTTCATACACAATTCTAGGGTTGGATTGAGGACCCCATTGGAAATAAAACCAGATTGCATCAGCACAAGAAAATGAGGTTCAATATTCGTTTTCTTTCAATTCCAATTCAACTTACTATAAATCTTTCAATTGAAATTCAAGAATTAACTGAATAATTCCAATTCATATTTTAATTCAACCCAACCCTGAAAATAGTAGTTATGGAATAGTAAACCATTCTAGTCCAACACTTACAGAAATGTCTACAATGTTCAGTTTTGCCAAAACAAGCGACAGTAACGGTTCACAAGGACTACTGAGACATCACAATATCCAACCCTGACAAATTCACTTTTCATTACATGACAAACTGTGCCTACTACAGTTAATCATTTATCTATAAAGAATTCAGCAATTCAACACACCCGATGAATCAAGGACTAAAAAAAAAACTGCATAATATATACGAGAACATTTAATAATGACACATCCTGCATGAGAAATGGATGCTCCACCACGTCCTCTGACACAGTGACAGGTGTAGGATACCATTCAGCTGTCACACACATTCCATCCATTCAAGGCAATAAAACCAAAGCTGTAAAACCTGGTTTCACCATTAGGGCTCAGACAGACTGAAGCCAGGTCATATCAGATAGAATAACCTTAAATTTTATAGTACTTATCCCATCTCCTAGTGATGTAAATAAAACCCCTGGGAGACAATGAGTTAACGTTACACAGCAGAGTTCAGGCAATGTGACTGAAAACCCAAGAAAGATAAGACCATATTCGATTTTGCCATGAGTTGGTGACTCCTTGTTTCACCTTCCAGATTCCTTATTCAGCCATTGCTAGGAGCCCTACTTTAGGAGGCAACAAATCCAGTGTTAAACTGGCTCATTTCAACAGTCAATGCATGTTTGCTGCCAACTTGAATCAGCTCAGGGCTGTACCGAGGGGTCATAATCGCTTCTGTTTGTTCAACAACACTTGTGAGCACTGCACACTGGCACTGGATCCAACAGCAATCAACAAGGACACGGTCACCTTGGATAATACCCCGAATTATGGGTCGAATGGCTTGTTTATGATCAGTGAAAAACCTAAATTTAATTAAATCTCTAGCCTGGGGCTGCTCGGTAATAATATTATGTTACAGTACCTGAAAGGTACCTTAAGCACAAATTAAGCAAATGCTTGGAATTAATTTGTTTAAGTTGGTGTTATATTTGTTATAAAAAAGTTTGCACTTAAAAATTTGAGCAGGACTCCTACCAATTTATTTCACATGAAAATGAGTGCGTGGTAGAGCAACAGGACTTGTTAGTTCAGTCTTCACATTTAAACAAGTTGGCTGCAGGTCCTTAGCTTAATGTCCAGGTTGTGGCTTGTATTTGTAGTTAATTGTTTAGTCTTGTACTGTTGTCATGACATGTTTAAAGTTAAAGCCACATGTATGATAGTATTTACACAACTGCATGCCTCATCACTATGTACACACAGTAGCAGATCAGTATTTACACAACTGCATGCCTCATCACTACGTACACACAGTAGCAGATAGTATTTACACAACTGCATGCCTCATCACTATGTACACACAGTAGCAGATCAGTATTTCCACAACTACATGCCTCATCACTATGTACACACAGTAGCAGATCAGTATTTACACAACTACATGCCTCATCACTATGTACACACAGTAGCAGATAGTATTTACACAACTACATGCCTCATCACTATGTACACACAGTAGCAGATAGTATTTACACAACTACATGCCTCATCACTATGTACACACAGTAGCAGATCAGTATTTACACAACTACATGCCTCATCACTATGTACACACAGTAGCAGATAGTATTTACACAACTGCATGCCTCATCACTATGTACACACAGTAGCAGATAGTATTTACACAACTCATGCCTCATCACTATGTACACACAGTGCAGATCAGATAGTATTTACACATGCCCTCATCACTATGTACACAGTAGCAGATAGTATTTCCTCATCCTCATCACTATGTACACACAGTAGCAGATCAGTATTTACACAACTACATGTCTCATCACATGTACACACAGTAGCAGATCAGTATTTACACAACTGCATGTCTCATCACTATGTACACACAGTAGCAGATCACTATTTACACACACTACATGTATCACTATGTACACACAGTAGCAGATAGTATTTACACAACTACATGCCTCATCACTATGTACACACAGTAGCAGATAGTATTTACACAACTACATGCTTCATCACTATGTACATACAGTAGCAGATCAGTATTTACACAACTGCATGCCTCATCACTATGTACACACAGTAGCAGATCAGTATTTACACAACTACATGCCTCATCACTATGTACACACAGTAGCAGATAGTATTTACACAACTGCATGCCTCATCACTATGTACACACAGTAGCAGATCAGACAGAACACCGGACAAAATCAAGAAGACTAGTCCAATGCCCGCACAATGTCATTCACTCCATCATGCCCTATTTTATTCAGCTTTTTGAGTACCTGGCTATAGACAGTGATGGCATTACATGAATGAACTGTTTTGTGCAGTAATTGCAGCATAACTGAAGGCTTTCCAAAAAAGTTTAGATGGCATTGGAAGGAAAAGGTCTATTAGGGGGTGAACTAAGAGTATATGATATCCGACACCACACTACATAAGAACACATATTTAGCTCTTAGCCTTCACGTGGTTCATTCATCAATTTGAAACTCTGACAATGTTTTTTTTAATTTGCACACTGGCGCCTACCATACCTACTTCCTGATTTCCAAAGGTAAATTAAAAAAAAAAATAAATCATAAAAGTAGTTTGGATATTATGAGCAGAGTCCGAAAGTCATCCAACCTTCTCTACGACAATGTTTTCAAGCCATCAGTGAGCATGATTTTAGTGGTTAGGCAGGGGTGAATTACTTGAATTCATTTGTCCTAATCCAAATTCAGTGTCACTGTTTTTATATGGGTCCCGGATGGCTTGGCTCATGATGGGTTCGACCCACACTGACGAATGGTTTGGCCCAGTCGTTTCGGCCCATGCAGACGGATGGTTCGGCCCTACTTACTTTACTTTGGAGAGGGGGGGTGCCGTATGTCTTCAGTGTCTCCTTGACACCTGCAATCCAAGTTTTTTTTTGGTTTCCCTCTCACTTTGAAGCTTACCATCCTGGTGTTGTATGCCTTGAGGGCCAGTTAGTTGGTGGCCATGCATGTCAGATGTCCAAACCACTTGATTCTCTGTTGTTGTACATAGTGGTGGGCTGGTGTTGTTGTACGTAGTGGTGGGCTGGTGTTGTTGTACGTAGTGGTGGGCTGGTGTTGTTGTACATAGTGGTGGGCTGGTGTTGTTCCAACCATTTCCCTGATATGCTTGTTTCTTATCATGTCTCATCTGGTCTTGATGACGGCTCTTCTTAGACATCTCATCTCGCAGGTGGTGATCTTTCTTTCAAGGCTTTTGGTCAGGGTCCATGTCAGGCACTGGTATGTCAGGGTGGGGATGAAGGTGGAGTTGATGAGCCTAGCTTTGGTTTCGATGGGGATGTTGGGGTGTTTCAGGAGCAGTGCAAGCTGGTAGCTGATATTGTTTGCTTTCTGGACTCTTGTTTCGACTTCTATGTTAAATCGTCTATCTTCTGTAAATATGCTACCGAGGTACTTGAACTCGGTCACTTGCTGGAGTTGAGTGCTCTTGATGTTGATGTTGTGTTTGCCAGGTGTTCTGTTCACCTTCATTGCCTCGGTCTAGCTGATGTTGATGTTGTGTTTGCTAGGTGTTCTGCTCACCTTCATTGTCTCGGTCTGGCTGATGTTGATGTTGTGTTTGCTAGGTGTTCTGCTCACCTTCATTGTCTCGGTCTGGCTGATGTTGATGTTGAGTTTGCTAGGTGTTCTGCTCACCTTCATTGTCTCGGTCTTGCTGATGTTGATGTTGTGTTTGCTAGGTGTTCTGCTCACCTTCATTGTCTCGGTCTGGCTGATGTTGATGTTGTGTTTGCTAGGTGTTCTGCTCACCTTCATTGTCTCGGTCTGGCTGATGTTGATGTTGTGTTTGCTAGGTGTTCTGCTCACCTTCATTGTCTCGGTCTGGCTGATGTTGATGTTGTGTTTGCTAGGTGTTCTGCTCACCTTCATTGTCTCGGTCTGGCTGATGTTGATGTTGAGTCTGCTAGGTGTTCTGCTCACCTTCATTGCCTCGGTCTTGCTGATGTTGATGTTGTGTTTGCTAGGTGTTCTGCTCACCTTCATTGCCTCGGTCTTGCTGATGCTGCATTTCATTTAAGACTTCTGGTTCTGGGTTTTCCTCCTTTGTTATCAAGGCTTTATATACAAAGAACAGCAGTGGTGATAGGACACACCCTTGTCTCACTCCAGATGTAATTTGGAACCAGCCTGTGAGTCCATTTGGGATGCGGACTGAGCTCACGCTGTAGGCCTAGATGGCTCTGATGTTGTCCAGGAGTTGTACGTTTCCAGTACTCTCCAAAGTTTGTCTCTGTTAACCCTGTTGAAGGCCTTCTCTTGGCCTACGAAGACAAGGTTAAGTTTCGGTTGTACTCGATTGCCTTCTCGCTTAGTTGTCGTAGAGCAAAGATGGCATCTGTGCACCTTCTTCCTTTACTGAAACCCATCTGTATGTCGCTCAGCAGTGGTTCCACCTTGTACCTAGTTCGCTGCTCGACTATTTTTGCATATATTTTGCCTGTGTGGCTGAAAAGCGATATTCCTCTGTATGTGCCACAGTCGTTCTTGCTGCCTTTTTTTTCCAGACTGATACATCTACTGCACGCTGCCAGTCTTCAGGGACTTTTCTCTCCTTTCAGGCCTTCTGAAATATTGTGGTAAACCATGTGATCCCAGTTTCTCCACATGCTACTGTGGCCTCAGTTGTTATTTCATCCACCCTGGCTTCAGATTTCAGGATTGTAGGCTCCTAGTGTTGTGGGTGTCTTGGGGTGAACTGATACTTGATGTTTCTTGGGCTGGCTGGATTTAGGAGTCCTTTGAAGTGCTCTTGCCACCTGTGCTTGATGCTGTTTTCATCATATAGGGGGTCCAACCCACTTCAAAAAACAACCATGTCGCTGTTGAATTCAGCTACGGTCGATTTGGCCCACGCTAGTAATGGAACTCTAAGCGGCAGAATACTAAGAATAATCATTTCGACCAACAGCCTGATTCAATAAAAATGATTTTGTACAGAAACATTAGTACATGATCACACGCTAATATAATAAGGCGACGTTTTTTACGGATCCGCCGACCACATTTTGGTGAATTTAAAAGGCGGTTTATTGGTTTTTTAATGTTTTGCCGACATTCTCAATTTTTTTTTTACAAATAATCGATTATAATAATAATCTATAAAAACAAATATAATGTCTGAAAAGACAAATTTTTCAAAAAAATAGAATGGCAGAGAAGCATTGCGACACCGAAAATGTATTCACAACGCCAGGGAACGCCTTTCACGTTAGCATTGTACTGCATTACTACGCAGACAACTCATTGTTCTCCGACTGTTAATGCAAACTACAAATGATCAGTCTCGTGCAAAATTGGCGTGAATAATGTTCTGTAAGAGAAATGATTTTCATAGTCATGAAAGTTTCAAAATGAAATATAGATGGACTATTTCCAGACGTAGCCGTAGGCCCTGGTCTGTGGTCAAGCTGTAACGTATTGCCGACATGTTGCTATACATGCTATATTCGTTCGCCGTGAAAGCGGAACATATAGTATGGTTACTGTGATTCCAGTACACATCAATATTATATCTATCTAACTAAACCAGCAAATATCAACGCTAACTTAGTTTATTGTGCCTTTGATGCTAATGGAAATGACAACATATATATGACCTGGTGACCTCACCGGATTGCGGCGGCAAATTAAGGGGACATGTCAATATTACAAATGGCCATGTTTTGTCAACAATACATAAAATGCCAGTGAAAAACTGTAAATTTCGACACAAAAACAAACATTTGTTGAGATTACGTTTTCATTAATAACCAGGAAATGAAGCTTAATTTCTTATTTTAGAAAAACACAATACTTATGACGTTGCAATTTGGTGTATGAATGCCTCTTACATGTAGACAACATAATGCGATAATGAATTATGATTGGTGAAGGGTTTGTATCAAAAATAAACTGTCACTTTAAGCTGTCATTCAACTTGCTTAATTCCATCAAAGTGGTGTAGCAGACATAATTAATTTATGTTAACCAAAATATATCTTAAAGTTATTAGTAACAATGAATACTTCACGGTTCACCTGTTACAGAAACGGATGTTTCGGCCTATGATGGGTTTGGCCTTTTATATACTTGCATTGGCTGATTTGCTGGGAAATCTGTTACATTGGGTAATACATGCATCACGACTTTACCCCGAGCGTCTCCATCTCAGTGAGTGTATTAATCGTTCGATAAACGTATTTTTTCTGTAGAAACTTTTCTAACAATGTGCTTACACTGGACCGATAACATAACCACCTTTTTAGCATGTGGATCTCTTGCTTGATTTTTTTTGTGGAAACGGCATATGAACGGGAACAAATTCCAAGCGGAATGTAATAAACGATCCTCGGCCCAGACCCAGTATAGCCAAAAAACGCAATGCCAGTATACAAGTTTACAACCCACTGCAGCAAAGCTAAACATTTCCTCTTTTTCACATAACGGTATGATCGGACGCAGGGGCATAGACCTGAAGTATCTGGTGTGCTGAAATGAAGAGTTTGCTCATTCGGAAAACGCTCAACTCTGCACTGTCACTGTCACTGTCACTGGTAATCCATGAATCATTGATTGAATGGGTCACAACTTCAAAAGACCCGCGACCAAAGCCGGGGAATTAGTTTTTGAAGTTCATCTACAAGTTATACAGTGATCCTTAAGATGTGTCCATTTCATATTTAACGCCATTACCTTGAAGCTTTCAAGTACCGATGTATCGCACTATGCTGTTGCACGGAAGTTGATATTGCAGCGATTATTTCTGCATTTCCACTCGCGCTTGTTCGGCACGAACCATGTTGAATTAGAAAACTAACTCCACATTGAAGAGTACCAATTCAGTGCGGGACTTGCGTCACATCGGAGTGGGGGTGTCACACCCACGTATAAACGCAATTCTAACGGTATTCATCGGGATGCAATTATGCATTTGTTTAGATCAACTACATAGTTGACACGAAATAGACATAAATGTTTGTGAACTATCATAGTTGTGGCGTGCACAGCAAGAGATAAGGCAGATATGTCATATTTTAATTATAGTAGTTTTAAATAATTCTAATAATTAAAACAAAAAAAGATATGGTAATATTCCCTGCATGTTAGCTGTACTGGTACAAAAATATCGTGCATATGAAATGTATATGACAATTAATGTTTCGGTGTTAGTGAAAATAGAATGTTAGTAATAAGTAATTTCCTACAAACATTACTATGTTTTTAAGGTCACTGATAGCTGTTGTGTTAATGCTGTCCCGTGTCGAGTAATGTATTAATTGCCTTAGTATTGGTTTAGTTACAGTGTAGTAAGATTACTACCGAAGTTAGTTACAGTGTAGTAAGATTACCACCCACGTTAGTTACAGTGTAGTAATATTACCACATAAGTTAGTTACAGTGTAGTAAGATTAATTACTACCCATGTTAGTTACAGTGTAGTAAGATTACCACCCAAGGCTACAAGCTCCACATGGAGTGTGGATAAGGAAGCCATTGATTTAATAATAATGATAATAATGATAATAATGATAATAATAATGATAATAATGATAATAATGATAATAATGATAATAATAAATAATAACAATGTACTTCTATGGCGCCTATATCCTCAGGAACCTGAGCTCAGAGGCGCAACAAAACAGAATCAACCGAACATTTATGATGAAAATGCAATTTGGAATAGATATGAGTTTTTTTGGGGGGAATAGCAATAGTTTCAGATGTTTTCAAAGTGATATATATAAGCTGAACAGAACAGGGCCAAGGACGGATCCTTGCGGCACTCCAAATGGAAGGTGTTGTGGGCAAGATAATGTGCCAGATGTGTTAATACTTTGATATAAATCTGAAAAATATGATTTGAACCACCGAAGAGCTGGGACAGGAATGCCAAAATATCTATGGAGGCGTTGTAAAAGGATTAAATTATCAATTGTATCGAAAGCAGCTGAGAGATCAAGTAAAGTGAGTGCTGTGACTTTGCTATTGTCCATGTTATCAACTATCATTGTGTATCTTGAGAAGATCTGTTTCGGTAGAGTGGAATCGTTTATATGCAGAGTATAGATCATTTGATAAGTGTGGTTGTAAATATGTTCATGAAGGCGATTAGCAACCACTTTTTCCAATATTTTTGACGGAAAACTGAGATTGGAGATAGGACGATAATTCTTTAGGTCATTTTTGCACAAAGTTTGTTTTTTAATAAGTGGATTTACAAGAGCTTGTTTGAAATCCCGTGGAACAACTCCACTCTGCATTGAAAGGTTTATGATAGTAGTAATGGGAAAGATGAGTTGATCGATACAGCTTTTTAGTAGAAATGTTGGAAATGGGTCAAGATCACACGATTTGTTAGGATATGTTTTAATAATAATGAGAACTTCATTAGTAGTCGCAGGTGTGAAACTCTGTAGTGTTTATTCAGAAAGTGGTGGTTCAGGGAAATCATAGTCATTATCATTAATGACAAAATTTGATCGAATACGAGCAATCTTATCTGTAAAGTATTTTGAAAAAGAACTACATAATGTATCCAATGAAGAATATTCAGGCAGTGCTTTTAATTTCTGCCGATGTAGAATTGTGTTTACAGATTTCCACATCTAGCGAGGGTTTTCAGAATTTATTGAGATAAAATGTGTATAGTAAGCAGACTTTGCTTTTGACATCATGTGATTGCATATATGTAACTGTTTAGTATAACGGGATCGAGCAATTGGAGAACGAGTTCGTCGCCAAATTCTTTCCAGATATCGACGACGACGACGTTTTGCTACAATTATTTCATTAGACATCCACGGTGATGGAGGGCGAACTTGTACACTCTTAGTTTGTTTAGGAGCATGTTTATCCAGGAGTTTACTTAATGTTTCATTGTACTGATTAACAAGCTCGCATAATGTAGATTTAGGTTTGATCAAAAGATCAGAATTTGCTAGATCGTCATGAAGGGTATTTATGTTAAGAGTCCAACAATTTATTTGTGTTGTGTCCTTATAATTTATATATATACATTTTATTTTGAACATAATCACCCTGCTAGGATTTAAACTAACATTTAAACTCTGGTATGACACTGTATAGAAAGCCTTTCAAAACAAAAATAACATCTACTATGCTTCCTTCACATACTAATGTTTTATGACTTTTCACAACCCCTGTCAAGATGTATTAATTAATTTAAGTGTAACAAAGAAGTCCACCATGTAGTTTCTAATTAATGAAAAATACTACACACATTACATGACTAAAAACAAGGATCACTGAATATGTGACACGGTTTTTACATCTATAAATTATGATGAATAAAGGAGGGTGTTTAAAATGCTAAAAAAACTTTATTTACATTTAAGTTATTACTGTATTAGAACCTGAAGATCCAAGCTAGTAATCCAGGCAAGTGAATTACTGACTTAAGCCTTTTTTCGCCATTGGCCATTAAAGACTCCTTTCCACTGGACGTGGCTTTGGGCTGGCACTTCCAGTTCTTTCCATTTATATCCTGTTTTTGCCATCTTAGCTTCTACTTCTCCACGCCACCCAAACGCATCTCACTCTTTTTCCACCATTCGCCACCACGTCTCTTGGTCTTCCGATCGATCTCTTTTCCACAGGGTCCAATTTATCACTATACGGCAGTCATTTGTATTCTCAAACGGAAGGATATGGCCAATAAAACTCCATCGTCTAGCCTTGATGATGTCTGTTATCCTGCTTATTTCTACCTCTTCATACAGTTTTTCATTTGAAATTTGATGCAAACATCTATTGTGAAATGTATTGAGCCATTGTCCATAATTTTGGTTTACCTTCCAGCATTCTGCTCCGTATAGTAGAACTGACATCGCATTGCTCTTGTAGATTCTGAGTTTCGTTTTCCTTCTGTATTGGCCTGATGCCCACACTTTCCTCAGTTTATAATAGGCTGCTCTCGCTTTCTTTAGGCGTGCACTTATAACTGCTGTTAGGCATGCACTTATATCTGCTGTTGAACCTTTGTCTGCATCCTTAAAGCGAGGTCATGCTTAAATATGTTATGTTTTTTGGAAGAAATCACTAAGTGGATAGACGTGGGATCGCCAGTAGATATTATCTACTTAGATTTTCAGAAAGCTTTTGACAAAGTGCCACATCAAAGATTACTACTTAAAGAAATTAAAAGCCCATGGTATCGGGGATAGCATAACTGACTGGATAGAACAATGGCTGACTGACAGAAGACAACGAGTTGTAGTAGATGGAGAAGTTTCAAATTGGAAATCGGTTTTGAGTGGGGTACCTCAAGGATCAGTATTAGGACCTATATTATTCTTAATATATATCAATGACTTGGACGACAGTATAACAAGTAACATACTGAAATTTGCGGATGACACAAAACTGTTTAGAAAGGTTAATACTGATGGTGATAAACAACATTTACAAAACGATCTAGACAGATTAGTGAAATGGTCTGAGAAATGGCAGATGCTGTTCAATTTTGGGAAATGTAAATGCCTACATACAAGACATGGGAACTTGAATGTAAACTATAAAATGGGAGATACTGTTCTGGGTACTACTGTAAAAGAAAAGGACTTAGGAGTTACAATAAGCGCTGATATGAAAGTTTCAGAGCAGTGTGGTATTGCAGCTTCAAAGGGGAATCAAATTCTTGGATTGATTAGAAGAAACATAACATACAAGGGAACAAAGTTAATTATACCTCTTTATAAAGCAATAGTTAGACCTCATTTAGAATACTATATACAAGCATGGATACCATATCGTAAGGATATAGATACGCTTGAACGCATACAAAGGAGAGCAACTAAAATGATTCCAGAACTTAGAGACCTTAGTTATGAAGAACGCCTGAAAGAATGTGGTTTAACAACTCTAGAGACAAGGAGGTTAAGAGGAGATCAGATTGAAGTTTTTAAGATATTGAATGGGTAAGAAAATATTGATAGAAATATGTTTTTCTCACTCAAGAAGGATAGCAGAACTAGAGGACATGAGGTAAAATTAGTAAAGGATCAATGTAGATTGGACATCAGGAAGCACTCGTTCTCACAGAGGACAATAAATGAATGGAACAAATTGTCTACAGATTGTGTAACTGCTAGCAGCGTGAATATGTTTAAAAACGAGGTTGACACATATCTCAGGAGGGCGGATTATAAGTAGATGAACATTGTAGGACTCTCGATAAGCCAATGGCTTCTTGTCCACTTGCCATCTGGGCCTTTGGCTTGGATGGCAAATCTTGTTAAATCTATAACCGAGCCTAGATAAGTGAAACCATCAACAGTTTCTACATCGTCTATGCCTATTACAATTGGTTGGTTATCATCAGTCTTGATCTTCATCACTTTCGTTTTGGCTGTGTTTATGTGTAGTCCAGTTCTCTTTGCGTGCACTTCTAGCTCGTTTGTCTTCTGTTGTAAGTTTCTTATTGATGTTGATAATAGAGCTATATTATATATATATATATATATATATATATATATATATATATATATATATATATATATATATATATATATATATATATATATATATATATATATATAAAGGTACGTTCTTATATAGCATGGTATCCAGTCCTTGGGACTGTTCAAAGCGCTTTACACTTCACTGGCAGACCTGTTCATTCCAAGACTATTTGTTCCACTATCCATTTCTGTCTGTAGCCAGGTACTTATTTACACAGCAGAGTGAACTGTGGCAACGTGGGATGAACGAAATTGCCAAAGCTTCGAAATGGCAGCAAGAGAATTCGAACCCAGGTTCTCTTGATTGAGAGCCCAACGTTCTAACCGCTTCGCTACCATGCCCCACATATATATATACATCCCCAAAAGAGGCACACAATGTCTCGTTTTGTAAATACATTAAATATTTATTAAAACCCTTTGGATTATAATAGTGATATGCTTTTTATTATACATCAAAACAGTCCATTTAAATTGCCCACTGCCACTGCATGCTGTCTGTCTGCATATATCTTCAAATGCACATGTCAACAAAGTTCTGGATACATTCATCCAAATGTCACACAGATATTAAAGATTACAATATATTTACACAGATAAGTATTTACTATTAATTTTATGCTTGTGAAAACGTGTTACTTACTCAATGAAAACACACAGCCATATATACTCTGGATGGTACAAAGACCAAACCTAAGCATAACTTCTTCATCAATACATAATTCAATGTCCAAAATATAATACATATTTGCTTCTTGCACAGGACAAAATAAAATTATAGTTCTGTACACTGTGCAATGTACTGATCAACGCTGTGTGTGAAATTGGGTTATGCTTATTGATTGTCCCAAATGTTCTGGGAGATGAACCAGGACATGTGGTTGTTAGTGGAGAAAACACAGATGTGCCATCTGGCGAGACCACTTAGCATTATCATCATGAACATTGTTAAACTGTCCACCAGTGGCGCCACTCACCATTTCACCACTGCCACAACTTACATTTAATGTGCAGATTCTAATATATTTATTTCATTCAGTAAACTCCTAAATTTTTCAAGAAAACTGTCAGTTTAAATTGCATACAGTTGTGGATAGTGATTCTATTGAAAATGCATCTAGAAACACAATAACGTTAGTTTTTTAATCTATGTTGAGTTACTGAAGAGCACAGTTGTAATGACAAGTTGTAAACAACAATGACTTTGTCCAGCCAACCAATCCTTAATACCACTCTGCCCTGTCCATTTTGAATGTATAATTAAGTTGTGGCAGTGGCGATATGCCGAGTGGCACCAGTTCATTCTGTCAACACCAATTCACACATGCACGTTTAGAGAGTCATTCCACTTACAGTATCCCTGGGATAGCATTCACAGATTATCAAGTTACTGCATCCTTCAACATTTAAGCGCTTTAGTTGCATACTCTGTTATCATCTTCACGGTGGAAACAGTAACAACTGTTGCACAAAATCACCTTTTTTATTAACAGTGTTTATTTTCCATTTCCATCCTGCTTCCATATTTTGCACATTTGTTTTGTGAACATTAGAGCAGCTCATCCTATGTATCTGTGTGTACAAAACACTGTACATACAAAGGATGTCAGGGAGACTTTGTAAATAAACGTTGACAAAACGTGTTGAACCAGAAAATATATTTAATTAAAACATGACACTGCACAAACATCACAGGAAAATAATACAGTTGTACAAATATATGTACAGTTACATGTGTAAAACGTCTTTCGTGACACCACTTTCATACAACTGAAAAACTAATTTTATCTTCATGCCTGGACTGCAACCAGTGGTCACTTGTGTTACCGAACAACTCCCAACAACTGTACCCAACAACACAATAACATAAAAAGTTTCAGTCACATAATAAACAGCCATATTTAAATATATTTTGTTGCTATGATGCTTTGGCAAGAATTCGGCCTGCCTGTCTACTTGCAGTCAGTATAACCCATATAAATCAGTCCATGATTTCTTAAAACCATGCTACAAAGGCATATACAAGCAACTACATTGTATAGGCTGATCCTGTAAAACACTAGTTAAACCAGTTCTACAATTAATTCATCATAATACATTCTCATACAGAACAACTCAGATATATATCTATGCATATATATATATATATATATATATATATATATATATATATATATATATATATATATATATATATATATACCCTGAGTATGTATCTAATCAGCATAAGTAACAAACAATGACTGGGAAAGAGGGAGAGTTTATTTTGTGATACTATATATGTATATAAAATATATACAAAACAAAACAAGTACAAACTGGTATTTAGTAATACAGTTTCATGTTAATAGCGGAGCCATATGGCTGTAATCAGTTAGACAAAACAAATATAGCGAAAAACAAATGCAACTGAATATATATAACTGGTCACTTTCAATCCATGGTAATTATATATGTAGAATGATAAACAAGAAGTTGCGCAACAAGCACCAATCAGGCTAAATTACAAATATAGGGTAAATTAGGCAGTTACCAAAATTATAGGTATAACAAATGAATCATACTACAGGTTTAAATGAAATAACAAAAACTATTATAGCCACTTAAAACACTTGCCTTTAATGCAGATACAAAACTTTTTATATTAGGTTTACTTTTAATATCATATGGAACTTTGTTCCAGATGTTCGATGATCTTACAGTAGAACTAGTGATAGGAAATATCTAACCAAATTGCCCTGTATCATGATTGTGAATGTCATGGGTAAATGTAATTTTTTTATTAAACTGGTAGGCTGCTATGGATATAACTGCACTGCAATTTCAATTCGATAGATAAAGTTAAGTGTGTAAAGGGGGGGACAAGAGTGTTGAAAAATTTGTCTTGCATAATAAAAAATTATGTAGTGTGGACTTTATATGTAGATCCCCACATAATTATTCCATATGTCAAGTAGGGATAAGCTAATGTGTAATAAATAATTTTTAGGAAGGCAACTGGACAAAAGTGGTTCACTTCATTTATTGCATATAAAGCACTGGTTAAGTTTTTACTGCATGCGTTTATGTGTTCCTGCCAGTCTTCAGTCATTCATTAATACAGAGGCCTAGAAATTATACACAATGTGTGGGTTTAACTATCATTAATAATCAGAAATCATTAAAACTGTTTCTTCACTTTGAACAGGATGGGATCTAGAAAATAACATATATTTTGTTTTGATACATTTAACGATAGCTTATTCACATGAAACAAGTCAATCAGATTATTCGTTAGTTTTTAACTCCTTCCTGCTACCTAGATCCACTCTGGTGGCTGCAAACACATTTACAAATGATGGTCATGGTTAATGAGTACATAATATAGAGGTGTAACCACATTCACAAGTTATATCACATAATACAGAGGTGTAACCACATTCCCAAGTTCACAAGTTATATCACACACCTGACCACCTCACACAGCCTAACTTCACACAGGTCAATGCAATTCACGTTGGTTTAGAAATAGAGCAACTCTAAAACTTGTTCCGAGTACAGAGTGTGATCCTAAATTGACTGATGTGACTGATCCAGGATACTATGGACTAAATGAAAGGCTCACAACCAAGCATAAACAAAAGCCTGTAACAAACAGGACAAATTCGGTTGGCTCATGTTAAACAGTACTCATGATGATGCAAATATATGCAAACTGCTTCTTCTCAGTATTGTGCATTTGAGTCTGCCAATCAGTATGACCACACAGCTTTATGTTTACCAATCAGTGTGATCAAACAGCTTTGTGATTACAACCAGTGTGATCACACAGCTTTGTGATTACAACCAACATGATCATGTCTACCAACCACTGCAATCCACACTGTGTTTGTAGACTGACATATTCTCAAATTGACAACGATATGTACCAATGCATGCGATCACTTGACCCCATGATCACACAACTTTGTGCTCCAAGTGGGGGGCGTGATCGCACTCGTAGTCAACGTGCACAAAGCTCCTCTCCACCTGCGGCATTCTCTCTATCTTCTGTTGTAGACTCTCCGCGATGTCATGTGCCTCTCGCACTGACATGCTCTCTGGCAGTACGATGTCGACCTCAACGATGAAGTTACAGCCAAAGTGGAAGGCTCGCACCGTGTCGATCATGAGGATCTTGGCATGGTGGTTCAGACAAACCCATGTGATCTTGGTGAGAAACTCAGGGCGGGCCGTGTATCCCGTCAACATCTTGATCTGCGCTGTAACGCAATACAATCAATGTATGTGTCTTTCTTAAGAATATTAACTTAAATACTAAGTGAAACATGCAGTCATTATATGGTAGCAAGGTGATTTTTTATCATTTGCTTTGCAATTCGATACTCATGTATAAATGCATAAAAGTTTACATGGTTCTACATGATAAATAAAAAACAAGACATCTCAACATATTGGATGAATTTTTACTTTGACATACAGCAAATTGGTAATTATCTATCAGCAGGATGACATTTTTTTTATATTTGCTTTATGTTTTGATGAAACTCAGATATAACTATCTTCATGATGAGATAATGTGAGGCAGTTATCATAATACCATGTTTGTTAAAAGGAACCCATGCAAATTACTATATTCAACCTACTAAGCATACAGTTCACTTGAAAATGTGTTTCTCTAGACAATAAGGTAACTGTTTAAGGTAGCTGGGGAGGCTATTATATGCCTGTCTTGAACTGAGTAGCTTCAGTAGAAATTGTTGAGATCAATTAACCATTTTTTCACAGATCGTACTGGTAGTTCAAATATTATATAATATTCAAGATTAATAAAATTTTGAGTTTTTCATTTATTTGGTGATGTTACAAGATTGTTAAAACATCTCTGTAAATGTGAAAAAAATAGCAATAAAATGGAAAATTATATCGTTTTGAGAAAATCCCCAAAGAAATAAATTACATAGATATAAGAATGACAGCGTCATTGATAACCTTAAGGTAGGTTTTGGTTAACACAAACGAATTATGTCTGCTACACCTCCATTAATGAATTAAGCAAAAGTTGACTGACAGCCTAAAGTGGCATTGTATTTTTGACACAAACCATTCACCAATTGTAATTCCAAACTGTGTAAAGTTGCCTACGTAAGACATGTTCATACGCCAAATGGCAGTGTCATAAGTGTTGTTGGACTCATAGGCCATTTTTGTTATAGGTTCAAAGGAACAATAAATTACGTTATCTCTGATATTTGCTGGTTTAAGGACATGATTTAGTTAGGTAGATATAATACTGATATGTACTGGAATCACAGTAACCAGACGATATGTTCCGCTTTCATGGCGAACAAATATAGCTGGTTCGAACATCGTAGCACTCACGGTCGTTATTATGGAAACATTGTCAGTCAATGTTTCTAAGAAATCAGGGGGATTTCCAAAACAACTGTTTTTTTAAAGGATGGATTGGTGAAATATGACGTTAGTGCCGGGTGATTACTTGTGGTGTCATTCTGTTCAACATTTCCTAGCATGTTATGAAGAAAACAAAGAAAAAATCAATTGACATGCTAGCCGCCCCAGCTACCTTAGCACTAGTGGTGTCACTTGGTGACTAGTGTAGAACAACTGAAAAGTGGTGCCAATTGTCTAACACCAGATGGCGATACTTTTCAGTTGTTCCACACAAATTACAATTATGGGTCCTGCTGATTAAAAAAGGGGGTGTATGCTAATTAGGGCGTGTACACTTAATAGGTCAAACACGTTAGTCCAAATTGTGTATCCTAATGGTACACATTTATGTGATACCATTGGCCACTCGCATGGTTCAAATGATAACCTGAGTGGAATTTCCTTGTTGTGTATACAATGAAGTGTGAACACATTGAGTGAAGAGGTGCAACAAGTGTACAGGCAGTATCACATCTGGAGCATACAAAGACACAAGTGTACAGGCAGTATCACACCTGGAGCATACAAAGACACAAGTGTACAGGCAGTATCACATCTGGAGCATACAAAGACACAAGTGTACAGGCAGTATCACATCTGGAGCATACAAAGACACAAGTGTACAGGCAGTATCACATCTGGAGCATACAAAGACACAAGTGTACAGGCAGTATCACATCTGGAGCATACAAAGACACAATGATACATAGTTCACACTAGGCAGAATCAAAATCTTCTGTTATACAAATGAGATTGACACATTTGAAGGGACTTACCCCATCCTGCGACGGCCCAGCTGCCAATGATGTACATACTGATGACAATGGCTCCAATAGGATCAGCAAATGACCAGACCCTGTAGCCTGCAAGGAAGGCGATGTGATGGTGAGACACGATAACAGTTTCTTACATATAGAATAAACATGCTACGAGTACCCACTATATGTACAGCAATAATTCATGATGTCATCATTTCTACTTCACCATTTCAATATTGTGTTTGTCCCTGGCAAACTGTGAAACACAAATAACAAAAACACAGATTCTGAGCAGCTTTGGAGGGTTACTATAAAATGCATCCATCTGTCTTGTACATGTTGTGATTGGAAAGGACTAGGCACAGTAGTTCTACTATCTGGCGCAGTAGTTCTACTATCTGGCGCAGTAGTTCTACTATCTGGCGAGTCACACAGGGCCACTTTTGCCTGATATTAAAAAAATTTTGGTTCAGCCAAAAAAAAATTTATTTAATAGTTTATCGGATTCCATCAAAACTGAATAACACATCTGCACAAAGATGATAGCATGTTAGAGTTCAATTGTTGCTAAAAATTAATCTGAAATGAAACAGGCAAACAACTGAATAGTGGAAGCAGCTTTATCCACAAAGAAATGCAGACTAAACAGGAAGGTAAGTAGGACGATGTCTTATTCAAGGGACATTCATTTACCCAGAAGGCCACATGCGAGTGCGACGGAGTTGGAGAGGATGTCGTTGCGGTGGTCGAGTGCGAGGGCCTGGAGACTGGGCGAGTCATGGCGACGACACAGGAGGAACAGGATCAGTTTGAGCACTGCAAGAAGACAGATGACACATGCAAATGTCTGATGTGACATTGACATCTGTCACATTACAGACTATGATTTCCACAACATCTTGAATCAGGGATTTGCACTATTTGTGAACCAACTTTAATTGCATTGGCCTGTGATACATTTTGTTGCATTCTGTCTTTATTGCTATATTGTACCATTGTTCACAAGTCATACATTCTCTACTACATAATTAAATGAATTAATTAAAGGGAAACAAAAGTCAAGGTTTTGGGCCTATGCACCTATAAGGGTTGCTAAAACATAACCATTTGTAACTACAATTAAAAACATCATGCCAGTGGTTTACTAGGAAAACCTTGTTGAACGCACATCATCTTAATTTCATGGGCCATACTGTTAGATAACCCTGCATCACGGGCGTTAAAGTCTAGCAAAATTTGCTCACCAAATTAAAATATATTTGTATACACCTATTCCTATATTTGCCAATACAATATGGCTATGCTGTTTGCATCCAAACTCGATTATGTAACATATTTTGGCCTTTGTTTACTAAACTACTCCTCTTTCTGGCAAAATAACACGTTTGATACTTTGCATTGGTTCTACCTACCAATAATGCTGATACATATGTAAACAACTACCAATAGTGCCAATACATATGTAAACACCTACCAATAGTGCCAATACATATGTAAACACCTACCAATAGTGCCAATACATATGTAAACACCTACCAATAGTGCCAATACATATGTAAACACCTACCAATAGTGCCAATACATATGCAGATGGGAACGATTCCAAAGGTGAGGTCCACAATGTCTGACTTTGTATACTGGATGATCTTCTGCGTTGCTTCCCGAATCATCTGTACTGATGCCAGGGCCATGATCACAGATAGAATGACAATAGCAAGAGGTTCAAGTCGCGTCCTACCTGCATCACATAAAGAAAACTAGAGGTTCAAGTCGCGTCCTACCTGCATCACATAAAGAAAACTAGAGGTTCAAGTCGCGTCCTACCTGCATCACATAAAGAAAACTAGAGGTTCAAGTCGCGTCCTACCTGCATCACATAAAGAAAACTAGAGGTTCAAGTCGCGTCCTACCTGCATCACATAAAGAAAACTAGAGGTTCAAGTCGCGTCCTACCTGCATCACATAAAGAAAACTAGAGGTTCAAGTCGCGTCCTACCTGCATCACACATAAAGAAAACTAGAGGTTCAAGTCGCGTCCTACCTGCATCACATAAAGAAAACTAGAGGTTCAAGTCGCGTCCTACCTGAATCACATAAAGAAAACTAGAGGTTCAAGTCGCGTCCTACCTGCATCACATAAAGAAAACTAGAGGTTCAAGTCGCGTCCTACCTGCATCACATAAAGAAAACTAGAGGTTCAAGTCGCGTCCTACCTGCATCACATAAAGAAAACTAGAGGTTCAAGTCGCGTCCTACCTGCATCACATAAAGAAAACTAGAGGTTCAAGTCGCGTCCTACCTGCATCACATAAAGAAAACTAGAGGTTCAAGTCGCGTCCTACCTGTATCACATAAAGAAAACTAGAGGTTCAAGTCGCGTCCTACCTGTATCACATAAAGAAAACTGCTAACAGATTGTTTATAAAACCATAGGCAACATTTTCAGTACAGTGAATTTGTTGTTTTCTTTTTACAGGCAAGCATGGTGGACCAAAGAGACAACCTGTACAGGGAGACGTCCATCCACTAACAAAGCCCAGTGACAGGGAGGTGTCCATCCACTAACAAAGCCCAGTGACAGGGAGGTGTCCATCCACTAACAAAGCCCAGTGACAGGGAGACGTCCATCCACTAACAAAGCCCAGTGACAGGGAGATGTCCATCCACTAACAAAGCCCAGTGACAGGGATGCAGATGTATTCATACATGCATAACACAATCAGGTAGAGAACATTTTGCATAAAGAATTTTTTTCTACGTTTGCCAGTTTTATATTTGCTGGAGGATAACTTAGCGTAGAAGAGCACTTGGTGAAAAGTTCTTTCACACAAAAAAATTGTGTTATACAGTATCTTAATAAAAAATATATCGTACATTTCAAATTACCCATTCTATTCTTGGTACATAATTTTCTCCATGAATAAAAAATTGACACAGAGTTTTAACAGAGGGGGTACCTTGTGGGTACTGATAGATGTCGCGGTACTTGACTGCACGGGCACTCCAGTACATGAGGGCACCAGAGATGAGATCAACAGCGCTATCAATGAGGGACGACACAACAGACAGCGACCCAGACAAGATGGCCGCCACCAACTTCGCTACCAGCAATATCTGCAAATAAACATACAATACAGGCAACAAATAATAATACAATACAGGCAACAGATAAACATACAACACAGGCAACAGATAAACATACAACATAGGCAATAGATAAACATACAACACAGGCAATAGATAAACATACAATACAGGCAACAGATAAACATACTATACAGGCAACAGATAAACATACAATACAGGCAACAGATAAACATACAACACAGGCAATAGATAAACATACAACACAGGCAATAGATAAACATACAATACAGGCAACAAATAAACATACAATACAAGCAACAGATAAACATACAATACAGGCAACAGATAAACATACAATACAGGCAACAGATAAACATACAATACAGGCAACAGATAAACATACAATACAGGCAACAGATAAACATACAATACAGGCAATAGATAAACATACAATACAGGCAACAGATAAACATACAATACAGGCAACAAATAAACATACAATACAGGCAACAGATAAACATACAATACAGGCAACAAATAAACATACAATGCAGGCAATAGATAAACATACAACACAGGCAACAGATAAACATACAATACAGGCAACAGATAAACATACAATACAAGCAACAAATAAACATACAATACAGGCAACAGATAAACATACAACACAGGCAATAGATAAACATACAATACAGGCAACAGATAAACATACAATACAGGCAACAAATAAACATACAATACAGGCAACAGATAAACATACAACACAGGCAACAGATAAACATACAACACAGGCAATAGATAAACATACAATACAGGCAACAGATAAACATACAATACAAGCAACAGATAAACATACAATACAGGCAACAAATAAACATACAATACAGGCAACAGATAAACATACAATACAGGCAACAGATAAAAAGTGAAAATTAAATGTAACTTTGTCCTGCTTTCCAAGTGCTATTAAAAATATTTGAGTGGAAATTTTTTTTAATGTTACTAAAATCGGCAAATTTGTTGGGTAAATTCTCATCTGTAAATTACCAGATAAATGCTCATGGTTTTTTTTCTACCTTAAATATGAAACAATCACAAAGCCTAAAAACATTTTAAATTGCACTATAATAACACACTTAACACAGATTTGTCTAAACTTACTTTAAGAAGGGCAGATTTAAACAAAGTTAAATATTTTATTTAGAAACAGCGATTATCTGGTGAGAATCAATATGTTAACGTTTGATAAGTTGATGAATTTGACGTTGAGAATACTTAGAACTCAGGAGAATGACGGGAATTGTAAGAATAGCAAGACTCATGTCAGTTCAGATGACAAACACAAGACTTGGTACTCACAGGGTTGGTAAAGAATGTCAGTATGGAGAGATACTTGGTACTCACAGGGTTGGCAATGTTAGTACAGTCGAGCCTCGTTATAACGCGGTGGTCGGGGACCACGACTTCGGACCGCGCTGTACACAAGGCGCGTTAGGTGTTCTTATATCTGCCACCAGGGAGCTACTAAACAATAAAGCGATCGCCGCCTGCTGCACCAAGCCCATGAACGCTGTCAAAGCCCTATGTGCTTGCAGCACTGTCTTATACGCCAATATGCATGCAGTTTATAGAACGTGTTAAACTTATTATACTAGCATCAACGTGTATTATTTTTAAATGTCACACCCTGTTGGTTCTTGAACTGAATAAAACACGTATATGTATACTGTTATGGAGTAGATCTACTACGATGATGACGTACTGGACCAATAGGCCTAAGAATCGAACATAATAACCTGGATCTGAGCAGCAGAAAATGTATATGATTTGACAAACGTAGTATGTAAGCTGATAAAACACAGAAAACTTCAATATGTAGAATTAATAACTGTTTCACTTCGTCTTTCAACCGACCGAAGCATAAATTTATTACGCACCACTTAACATCGATTCATCATTCATATGCGGATGACGAATTCGTATTTTCGTGCACAGGTAGAGCCTTGGGTTAGGAATGGCATGTTGGTTTTGTGTTGCGAAAACGATAAAATTGACAATGTAATGGAAGCATGTAATTTCACCCAAGTGTTATGTTGGTATTGCATGCTAAATGCATTTAATTATCTAATTGTTACGCGAGGTGTATTTGTGAATCTCGACTGCAATTTACAAACCGTCGAATCGAAGCCAGTGACATGACAGCGATTGATGTCGGAGACAGCAGAAAACAAACAACACATTGATACTCGTTCATTGACATTGTTTGCCTAATGTTTCTTGAGAATTGTCAAAGCAATTCTAAGCAGGTCCATTTGGCATTTTCCCCTGGCGGCAGAAAATCGGGGTCCACAACGCGTAATAACGAGGCGCGCCTGTATGGAGATATACTTGGTACTCACGAGATTGGTAAAGAATGTCAGGATGGAGAGATACTTGGTGGTCTTGAGAAGAGCTTGTTGTTCATTGCTGTTTTCCATTGCGTCATCCACATCCAACTCGATGTTCTCAAACGCGTTAATCAGGTCATCCTGAGCCTTGTAGTAGCGTCTTCAACATGACAACAAAACAACATAAAACCTCTCATCTAACACCTCCTTGTAATTTCATTATCAGTTTATCATTTCCTGGTTTACCAAACTAATTTACAAGAGAATTTTTTTAGTTTTATTTTACCCATCTGGTGGATAAAACAAAATGCTGGTCGCTAATGTTAATTTACAGGACATGAAGTAGCCTTCTTTCAAACAAACAGGTGTTTGTTTAGCCGCAAGAGGGAGCCACATGCATCCCCAGTTGGAGGCAAGCAATTCTTGCAATTAATAACTCGAGGAACTAATTGCTCCCTTGATGATAGAATAGCGCAAATGACAGGGTGTGACAGCTATTGCTTTCCTAAAATATGATTCACTGAATTATTATTCTCAACATTTACTAGTTAGTTATGTTTAAATTCATTTCGACATTTACATGTTGCAGTTCTATTCAAACAAGTACTCATGACGTGATAATTCTCTGTTAATTAAACCTGATTTTGAAACACCTGTTATGCTTAGTACCCCAATGCCTTCTGCACTGTTGATAATGTTTGTGTTCAACTGCAACATCGCCTAATTTTGTATCTTGGTAAATCAACAACACAATTATACAGAACTATAACAAAACCTTGTTTATCACGGACATAAAGTCAAGCTGTCACTGTGACAAAGACGTAATTGTCATTTCACCTGATACTCTTGGGCAGTTTACGGAATTTATCCTTGTGTATCTCTTTGAGGGGCGTGAATCGGTCAAGCGGCAACTTCCAACTTTCTTCCTCTGATGGTTTGCACTCATCTGCATCAAACAATCAATAATTATAAATATATTAATCTTTAAACAGCAGGACTTTCAATTATATATGAATTAAATGCCCGCAGTTCAGTTTTTATTGCTGTGTTACTGAATTAAAGGAGTCTGATTTTATACCCGGTTTACAGTTTTCTTACTGAATATGCAAACCTTGCCCTCTTTAAAACCAAATCTGCCCACCCATGCGTGACACCTAGCACAGGACAGATAAATAGCCTGAGGAATGAGCCTGGATCCCCAGGTCCCACCGAGTCCCTCCACAGCACATGGCCATTAACTGGGAAAGATTTATTTGATTCCTAAATCCAACGTTTTAGGCTCTGAGTAATGAAACAACATATTGGAGTGACAAACTTTACAAACTAGGCAAGTAGAACCTGTCCAACATAACAGGTAGGGTCAGAACTGTCTAATACAACAGGTAGGGTCAGAACTGTCCAACATAACAGGTAGGGTCAGAACTGTCTAATACAACAGGTAGGGTCAACATAACAGGTAGGGTCAGAACTGTCCAACATAACAGGTAGGGTCAGAACTGTCCAACATAACAGGTAGGGTCAGAACTGTCCAACACAACAGGTAGGGTCAGAACTGTCCAACATAACAGGTAGGGTCAGAACTGTCCAACACAACATGTAGGGTCAGAACTGTCCAACACAACAGGTAGGGTTAGAACTGTCCAACACAACAGGTAGGGTCAGAACTGTCCAACACAACAGGTAGGGCAGAACTGTCCAACACAACAGGTAGGGTCAGAACTGTCCAACACAACAGGTAGGGTCAGAACTGTCCAACATAACAGGTAGGGTCAGAACTGTCCAACACAACAGGTAGGGTCAGAACTGTCCAACATAACAGGTAGGGTCAGAACTGTCCAACATAACAGGTAGGGTCAGAACTGTGTGATATAAGCTTGTATATCACATACAGGCTCTGATATTTAACGTAAAGGTACAAAGTCTGATCGTAAAAAGACATGTTATATAGTATAAACTATATCTATTCTAACATCTGACCATCAAAATGTGTTTTAATCAACCACAATTTGACCTTTATCTGTTTATGAATAATATCGACCTTGGCGTTCTGCACATTTGTAAACAGCTGCTGACAATATCCAATACTTTATGGTCAGTTTATTGGGGACACATGCATATCATTAACACCCATAACACTGCATGCAATGTCAACACGATACTCAGACTGAAACTTACAACTTAAATAAATAACAGTTATAACTGTAATATAATAACAATTATATTAAAAAAATTATTGTTCATTAAATAACCAAATAACACATCCTACTAGAGCTTAGTTCACCCCTTGCACTGCATACGTCACAGTTTCGTGGGTTGCATATTTCTTGGCCCACTACTATTCTGAATACATTAATACAATATGATAATTGCACAGCTCTGGGATTAGAACGTAGTAATCCGACAGGGAGTAAGGCTGTAGATATGACATGATGGAAAGACAGGAGTCGTACCTCCTCCCATGACGCTCGACCCTGCTGGAGCAATCTCCTCAAGGAGGATGGTACAACATCTAGAGGGCGGAAAGTCACCAGACAGTGTCTGCATGGTGCCATTGTGAGGGTACTCCAGAGGGGCAGACTGACTCTGAAACAGAGGGAAAGGTCAAAGTTCAGGCATACCAGACACAGTCGTCAACATCAATGCAACAATAGCTTTGTTAAGCCAGCGTTATTGGTGTAGTCAGTTCCTAAATCCTTTTATGTAAGATCTACATCAGGCAGATTTAATAACCATTAATGACGAAGACATGAAATTGGAAAGACGGCAGATGAGAACTCATTACTAGTTACTACACAAGGTTCACTTGTGAAGTTAAATGTACAAAGTATGTTTGTTGTTATAAGTCATGTTATATAGTATAAACTATAATATCTGTTCTAACATCTTCACTCCCCAAATATGTTTTGCTGAAACACAATTTGCAATTTCATGCATGGCATTTCTAAGTACAGTGGATGCTGCACAAGGTGGCCCCTTCTACTGGATGCTGCACAAGGTAGCCCCTTCTATTGGATGATAGTTGCTCTACTAGTCTCTAAAGACAACACTTGACTCTGGCTTCATCACATTGTTCTCTAAAGACAACACTTGACTCTAGCTTCATCACATTGTTCTCTAAATACAACACTTGACTCTAGCTTCATCACATTGTTCTCTAAAGACAACACTTGACTCTGACTTCATCACATTGTTCTCTAAAGACAACACTTGACTCTGGCTTCATCACATTGTTCTCTAAAGACAACACTTGACTCTAGCTTCATCACATTGTTCTCTAAATACAACACTTGACTCTAGCTTCATCACATTGTTCTCTAAAGACAACACTTGACTCTAGTTTCATCACATTGTTCTCTGAAGACAACACTTGACTCTGACTTCATCACATTGTTCTCTAAAGACAACACTTGACTCTAGCTTCATCACATTGTTCTCTAAAGACAACACTTGACTCTAGCTTCATCACATTGTTCTCTGAAGACAACACTTGACTCTGACTTCATCACATTGTTCTCTAAAGACAACACTTGACTCTAGCTTCATCACATTGTTCTCTAAAGACAACACTTGACTCTGACAACATCACATTGTTCTCTAAAGACAACACTTGACTCTGACATCATCACATTGTTCTCTAAAGACAACACTTGATTCTAGCTTCATCACATTGTTCTCTAAAGACAACACTTGACTCTGACTTCATCACATTGTTCTCTAAAGACAACACTTGATTCTAGCTTCATCACATTGTTCTCTAAAGACAACACTTGACTCTGGCTTCAACACATTGTTCTCTGAAGACAACACTTGACTCTAGCTTCATCACATTGTTCTCTAAAGACAATACTGGACTCTGACTTCATCACATTGTTCTCTAAAGACAACACTGGACTCTGACTTCATCACATTGTTCTCTAAAGACAACACTTGACTCTAGCTTCATCACATTGTTCTCTAAAGACAATACTGGACTCTGACTTCATCACATTGTTCTCTAAAGACAACAATGGACTCTGACTTCATCACATTGTTCTCTAAAGACAACACTTGACTCTAGCTTCATCACATTGTTCTCTAAAGACAATACTGGACTCTGACTTCATCACATTGTTCTCTAAAGACAACACTTGACTCTAGCTTCATCACATTGTTCTCTAAAGACAACACTTGACTCTAGCTTCATCACATTGTTCTCTAAAGACAATACTGGACTCTGACTTCATCACATTGTTCTCTAAAGACAACACTGGACTCTGACTTCATCACACTGCACTGCTGTACGATGTGATTAAAGCAAAACAAAAGTCTTGGTTTGGGGCAATGCACGCAAGAGTTAACAAAAATTAACCATTTCCAACTACATTTGTGGTTTTCTCAGAATTTGTTTGAAAAGATGGTGATTATGTTCTATAGCATAATGTCCTATCGTGAACACTGTGTGCACTAGTGCATACATTGGGTTATTCCACATATGTATGCCTAATTTGATCTAGACAAATGCATACTTATATAATAACCATATTCGGCCCAGTCACATGAATGAAGCTTTTCCTTATAATAGAACAAATTAATTCACTTCCATTGTGTACATAGTGAAATGTCCATAATTTCCATATCCAGTCATTGGTAGGCATGCGCCAGAGTACTTGAATGTCTGCTTCACAAATTGCCTAAATATTCGACGTTACTGTGCCTCCAAATCAAGTGGTATGTTAAGCAATCTAGATGCAAAACAAAAACCATTCACTGAATCTAAGTTTTAGTAGGTCGTAGCAAAATATGCCTAACAAAAACAGAAATATATTATACAACATCATGAAAACAGAACAGGGGAATGTGGCCACTATGAACAACTTGTCCTTCGTCCTCTGTAGGATATTGTGGAGAACCTGATTTCCGAGGAACATCCTAGCAATAGACAGCAATGGAGAACTCTGATTTAACTATTTTATTTTAAGATTTGAGACATTTTATTGCTGTATTGTTCAAGTTGAATTGGCCGAGGTGGGATAGGAAGTGAGGTGTACGCTTATATACATGTGTATAATAAACACTTACACAAAAACCCTGAGAGGGTATTTACACTGCACTCTCAACAGTTGTGATACAGACAACTGCCTTAAAAAAAGTGAAGCCCCTAGTCTAGACTTTCCCCAGCTGTGGACCAGAGAAAAGTAAACACTGATTCATCGGGGACTTTGCAGAGCAATTTAAACAAAACTTTGTGGAGAGCTTTAAACAGAAATAATATTATGTGGAGCTTTTGAACAAACTGCGAGAGTTTAAAAACATTTTTTTTGAGAGCTTTAAACAATACTTTACACAGAGCTATAAACAAGACTTTGAGGAGAGCTTTAAGCCAAGCTTCACAGAAAGCTTTAAACATGACTTTGCAGAGAGCGTTAAATATGACTGTATATTAATCATTCAAGTTAAACAGGATTTTACACAGGACATTACATAGAGCATTAATCATTACTTTATATGGAGCGTTAATCATTACTTTACATGTTAAACATAACATGACACAACATCTTAAACATGACTTTACATAATCTGATTAAACATTAAGCATTAAACATGACTTTGCAAAGTACTTTAAACATCTGTTGTTCGGTATGCAGTTTGAATTGAACACACATAAAAATAGGCTGTTGCTGTAGGTCCGGACCCGGACATAGTATAAAACGGCTATTGGTCCGGCACTTCATGCGCAATGAGAACCTGCCGGTACAAAATCGCAGCAGCTAAAGTTCCGTCACTGCCAGACAACGTATGAATCGGCCATGCTAGTATACGTCCGGCACGAAAACATTGCAACACTAACTGCTGCACATCTCGAGGCATGTTTTTTGCTATATTGGAACATCATTGTTGTCAATTATATATATATATATATATATATATATATATATATATATATATATATATATATATATATATATATATATATATATGTTCAAGCGCAGTTATGTATAAAAATGTACTCGTCAATCATCGAAGTATGAAGATATACCTGCCTGCCTAAACTAAAGATGTCTAATACTTTTAAGATCGTTGAAGAAGAGAAGATACCTATCCTAGCTATATTTTAAAAATAAAAATGTATCATTATTTTGTCAAATTTGAGCGTATCAGATAATATTTGCTTAGCACCTGGTTTGTTAATGATTTGTTGACCGTTTGTAATTTGCATGTGCACATTATATGCCACTGGGAATACGCACACACACACACACACACACACACTTACTGCACATACAAAACGGACAGTGTGCCAGACCAATAGCTGTACAGTTGTGCTTACTTCCTAAAAAATATTACTGATTATATGTTCAAGCAACTGTTTACTGCACACATTCAGTTGTGCAACACATGTCAGCATGACCCAGCGATGACAACACAACAAAAGTGTATTATGACCAGAAGCCATCAACAGGAAAAGTCAAGCTGTTAATAGTATTATTATTATGATGCCATAAAGGAACGGTTGCCCTAATTACATGTCAAATAGAGCTTATTGATTTTTCCCTCACAAAATACCACCTAAGATAAAATAACATCGAACCTCTCCAAAAACCACCCATCAGAAATGGCCAACACTTGAAAATAACACCTTATCAGTCTTGTTTGTTGCCAATCGGCACCAGTTTCTGTAGTCAGGCCACTTTATCTCATCATTTGGCTGGCCTCCTTAGAAGTTATTAGTGAAGATTTAAAGCTGACAGCCAAGTCATAATCATGTCACATTCTGTCCTATGAGACATCAGTCTTAACAGACTTGCTACATAACATACAACCATGTGACAGGGTCACCTTCTACTCATACCAACATTCTGACTTGTGACACAACCCCTCAGACATTTGTTCCAGGTAATGGTGATTCCAAGGTAATATATATTCTCAAAGTACCTACCAACTGTAAGTAGCTGATCGAGCCTTTGCTGCCGGCATAAAGGTGCTGACATGAGCCCCTACTGCTGACGTTGTGGTCATCCTTTTGGGGCCCCATTCACAGTGGTCAGTTTGTGTCCAGCTGGTCACAAGGGCATGTTATGTAACGTAATGTTGGTCCCAGTCAGCACTGTCAGTCAGTGACCCATATCATCACTGCTTGGATGGCAATGACAGCTGTAACTAGACTGCATGACACAGGGACCAGGACACACCTGACTGCCTCATTGTCTGTCCACTGTCCCAGTGTCTGTGACGTGACACCAGGGCAAGGTATGCACGCTGGCCACACTCTCGCTACAATGCACACTCGGTATGATGCAGGTACACTAGTTTGTAGGTCCACATTAGTGTCTACTGAACAGATGAGCCTATACTGTTATCCAAATGGCACACAGGTTATAGCAGCTCCAACAATATTGCAACTATTAACAGCTGTGTCAATCTCACAAAGGATCAGTCCAGCTGGCCTTGAGGTGAGTATCTCGACTGATCTCACAAAGGATCACCACTCCAACTGGCTGCTACACTGATCAATCCAATTGGCCCAACAGGTAACAGGATCAACCCACCAGCCAGTCATCTTCTGTTCAGCCTGTCCCACTGGCCGGCAGAGCTACAGCGACTGTGCAGCCTGTCCCACTGGCCAGCAGAGCTACATTGACTGTGTACACATGGGAGAAACTGCACTGAGTCCAGGTAGTGCTGCTCTCTTCGGGGCACAAACCAGACAATGCAGTCTGGGTCAGTGGTTGTATTATCAAGAATCAGTTTTGACCCAAGATACAGACTAGTTGTGCCTTGAATGGGGGTGACACCCTGGCCAAGACTGGTGTCTAGCCGAGACAGTGTGAGCCGTGTGAGCTGTGTCCTCTCTTAGGTGACAGCCGACAGCCGGGCGGTGGCACACAACCAAACAATGCTGTGTAGCGCTGACGCTATGACCCGATCATGTCACTGACACCATGGTCATGTTTTATTTAGCAGTCAATGTTAACACCACATAATAATAGGTATCCAAGCAGCAAATTATGTGCTACAGTGATTGGCTTAGCTAAGTAAAGAACTGCACTACAGGCATGAAATCGGCCCACAGCGACATGACAGATGGTCACTACCAGCTCGACTCACTTTTTCCTTAGTTTTCTTGTCGGGGAAATAATGAATTTCAACAGTTCAAGGCAGTTAAGTGAAACAGCTGAAACAGTGACGCTAATGCAGTAATATAAACTGTGGTAACGTAAACAAAACAAAGGGAAAACAGTCGTAACGAACGTAAGTATAGTGTACCGGGTATTGGAATTTGCAGCACTAGCTCCAGCAAGTGTTGATACAAATTGGGTCTTTGTGGCAACATTAAAGATCAGGAATAGCAGATATTAGAAAAAACAGGAGTCAAATTTATTTGAAATTGCAATTTTACATAAAAAAATATTGTGCTAATCGAAATAACAGAAAACAGTAATGCAACAGAAGACAGACTTGCAAGTTCAGAAGAAGTTCAGAATTTATGACGGAGATATGACGTAAGGTTGAGAAACTTGTACCCAAATCAAAAAGCTGCAGTAAATCCCCCTACCCTAGTTGCCAATTTCACTTATGTTGAGCTAAAAAATGTAACATTTCAAAAGAAGGTACTCAGTCACTGAGAGCATGCTAGTTGATTGGAACAAAGGTTTACCTGTCAAGTGTGTAAATGCTAGCAGTATTCATGAGTATGTCTAAAAACAGAATAGACAGACATCCGCCAGGGTCTACCTGACATAAATAAACAAATTGTAAGAGGTGGCGTGTGTGTGTGTGTGTGTGTGTGTGTGTGTGTGTGTGTGTGTGTGTGTGTGTGTGTGTGTGTGTGTGTGTGGGTGTGTGTGTGGGTGGGTGGGTGGGTGGGTGTGTGTGTGTGTGTGTGTGTGTGTGTGTGTGTGTGTGTGTGTGTGTGTGTGTGTGTGTGTGAATCTACTACTGTAATTCTTGTTTTGAAGCTTCAAATTATGCACAGTTCTTTATACATGCCACGGCTGGCTAGGTGACCCATTTGCAAGGCATTTACTGTGGCACATAAAGATCTTGATCACCTTTGATAAACTCAGTTAATGCAGTTCAACCCCCCCTTGAGCATGTGCTTTTACATAATGCTACTGTACAGGACCTGCACTGCAGGTCATGTCAACTTTTACATAATGCTACTGTACAGGACCTGCACTGCAGGTCATGTCAACTTTTACATAATGCTACTGTACATGACCTGCACTGCAGGTCATGTCAACTTTTACATAATGCTACTGTACATGACCTGCACTGCAGGTCATGTCAACTTTTACATAATGCTACTGTACAGGACCTGCACTGCAGGTCATGTACACTTACTATGGCGTGGAAAAGCAAATTGAAACAGTAACACATTCAGGAAGTTATTTTTTTTTAAAAATAAGATCACGTAAGCAAACGCTTTAGTGGTGTGTGTGTGTGTGTGTGTGTGTGTGTGTGTGTGTGTGTGTGTGTGTGTGTGTGTGTGTTTTTGTGTGCGTGTGTGCATGCATGTGTGCTAAATTTTATTGAAATAACAAAATCTAGTTGAATGACACCATGAGAATGACATCATGAGAATGACATCATGAGAATGACATCATGAGAATGCTGGTCTCATCAGTCAAGTGGACGTACGATGAAAGCAATTGTATAGAATAGATTTACTATGCAGTCAATCAGTTGTACAGCTGTGGTTTGCAAAACAAGCAACACCACAAATTAGTGTGGCTAGAGGTGGGGGAAACTATCACTTATTTTGGTAACATTGTCAAATCCCAGGGATCAATATGTCAGGAGAAAGAAAATAAATTAAAAAAAGCTGCATGATTTCTTACTTTTTCGTGAACTAGGGCTAAAAAGTGTGATTTTTTGGTGAAAAAACAGTTTTTAACATAACTTTGTCCATTATATGGCTACAATCATGATTTAACTATCTAATCTTATGTTTTTAGACACAAGGAATCTATTAACATAATATTCAAAAAGCTGTAACTTTCATGAAAATATTGCTTGCATTCTACTTATACAGAATCACTGGGTGTCGGATGTAGCCATTGATAAATTAATTATGGCTACCCATCTTGACAAAGTGCAGAATATGGTCAAAGACATTATGAAATGAGGTGCAGTACCCATTGCTACCCAATGTACCAGTACCCTATGTACCAGATGTTTTCTCCATTTTCCTCCCCAAGTGTCACATACAGTTGTTTCACTTCAGTTGCATCGACCAATTCACATTTTAGTTTCTCTGCCTGACATGTCTCCGGGTGCACACTGAAGAATGTCTATTACAGACTGGTGGACTAGTGCAAGCTTATCACCGATAATGAATACTTCGGACACATTGGTACTAAACCACCACGGCACCACCACAAAACTAATTGGTTACTACTCCTGCAAGCAATAAAATCAAAATCACTCAAGAAAGATAATAGAACTAGAGGACGAGGTAACATTAGTAAGGGATCAGTATACAGACAGCTTCTCAAAGCTTCTTTCAATATTTTCTTTTATTATTCAGTGATTTTTTTATTTTAGATAAAATGTTCTGGCAATGTAAACCAACAAAAGTAGATAGGTTACATTGTCAATAGTGTCATTGTCAAACCATGATTGCTAAATTACCTCCAATTATTTGGAGGTCAATTTACTGGACACTGCCAGATTTGTTAGAAATATATATTTTATAATAAACAGCTTAGCAAACATGTGTTTCCAAATTGTATTAATTAATTAAAGGCCTGTGAAATTACATTTGGCCATGGTATATAGGTATTAGGTGTCATACACATAATGTAGCATTATCTGTGTGGCGCTTATAATCCACTTATGCGGCAGTTATATTTCATACCTTATAAAGTTATATATTTTTGCTTTCTTTTATATTTTGTATTACATAAGTAGTGATATGGTGATTTATGAACCACTTGGAAATTCAATTTATGAAAATTTGCATTACATGTGTGACATTAAAATTCAACTTTTAAAAACATAGAAAATGCTATTTTCACGAAAATGGCAAGTCGTAGGCTTTTGAATATGCTTTTAATGAATTCCTTGTGTCTAAAAATGAAGGATTAGATACATAAATTATGATTGTAGCTATACATAAAATTTACTAAATTATGCCAAAAACTAGTTTTTCAATAGAAAATTGCATTTTTAGCTCTAGGTCTTGAAAAAGAAATTAAGTATTTTTTTACCGATTTTCCAAAAACTTGTATTTTTTTCTCCCGATATATTTGGCCATTAAATAAAATGGGAGCCCCTTGGAGTTTAAACATTCACCTTCCCCCCACCTCTAGTGTGACGTAATATTACCGGCATACTGCGGTATTCTTTCTGTGCGATGCGTATCACAATATGCATTCGATGCACCTGTATATACTATGTATTTTTATTTTTGCATTTCCAACTTGTCAAAAGTGAGCTTAATGAGTAATTATAAGTTTTGATTGAACCAGATCCATGTTTTTATATTAAATGTACACAATATTATTTAAGCATAATTATATTAAATGTACACAATATTATTTTAATTAATATTTGTATTTTTTTATATTTTAATCAACAGCATTATTTTTAACTGAGATGACTAAAAGGTACTAGCCTAGAAGAGCTGAAGAGGATGTTTGTTTGTATGTATGTTTGTTTGTATGTATGTATGTTTGTTTGTATGTTTGTATGTTTGTATGTATGTATGTATGTTTGTTTGTATGTATGTATGTATGTATGTTTGTATGTTTGTTTGTATGTTTGTATATATGTTTGTATGTATGTATGTATGTATGTTTGTATGTATGTTTGTATGTATGTATGTTTGTATGTATATATGTATGTTTGTTTGTTTGTATGTATGTATGTATGTTTGTTTGTATGTATGTATGTATGTATGTTTGTTTGTTTGTATGTATGTATGTATGTATACTATTCATGTGATCTCCTAGTAATAGCTAGAAAGCTTTAATGGCACTTTTGAAAAGTTAAGTTATAATATTATTTCCTTAAAAGTGTTTTAACCCTAATCATAAACAACAAACATTTTGCAACATTACTCAAACTTGAAAGTTTTGAGAGTAGAATAAAGAGACACAGACATGTCACTTACTTCCATGGCAGTCATGTTTGTAGGCACACTACAGCTGAACACGAGGATAGTCTCTGGCTTGTTGTTCCTCTTCACCAGTTCCAACTTGCCACCACTGTTGCAATGGATGTCTTCAAGGCTCCCACATCTTCCCATTGCAGGTTGTTTCCCACTATAGCTGACATCAGGAAGAGTGTCACAATCCTTCAGGACGTTCTCAGTGACCACTGTCACTGTATCATCATTCAAGTCAATGACCATGTTGTCTGGTGGATCAGCGTGTACACTAGTCGTGTCACTGCCTGCAGGACCTTTGTAAGACATCTCCATTGGCAGATCTTCATCCGCAGTTATGACAACATTATTCTTATTTTCTGTAGACATTGTGCATAATCACTCTAACAGGAGATGTATAGCAGTGATCGTGATGTTAGTCAGACTCAAAGTATCTCACAATTATTGCACGATTTCTGTCCGTTAATACTGTGAATCAGTGTCAGTGTCCGTAGCACAAACGTTGGTTGCACTACTCGGAGGACTTGTTCATGCACTGGGCGTTCCGCTCGAGTTGCATGAAACTACCTCCAGGTGGGGCTTCCTCCAACGCTGCAACAGAACACTAGCAACATTAACATACACTATGATTTGATTTATGCTAGACTCAACAAGTATTAAAAAACAAGAAATGTCAATTATACATTTTCACCTAATATATATATATATATATATATATATATATATATATATATATATATAGATATAATCAATATGCATATATGACAATGTTGCATGGTTAGCAACTGTGAATAAAATATCTAAATATATTGGTAGTATTTCATTGGGATGCATGCAATAATTGCTTAAAATTGTATGAACCTAGTATTTGTAACATAATTTCTCTAGGTCGGGAGAGTTATGTGGGCAATTCCAGCATTATGGATGTACATTTCAGAGAATTTTTGACACTTTGTCAAGACGTGCAATAATGCACAACTGGAGTAGGTGGATTTTGAAATGGGCATTGTGCATAACCTACTATTAACATGCCAAATGATAGCCCTCCAGCTACCCTCATTTTTGGGAAGTTTTAAAAATAGCCCGTTATGGATGTACTTATTTTTTAATGTTGCTTCAAACATTTTAGAAACTCTGTCAAGTATGAATATATAAAAAATATAACAAAACTGTGTTTGTAAACTAGACTTTAAGCTTCCAAATAAAGTAAAAATCAATTCATTTCCTGCTAGTAATTAGGTCACAAGTTCATGTGTACGTTGTTATGGACATACACATTTCCTGTTATGGGCATACATTTCTGAATGTTATGGACATACACTTCACATTTCATTATTTAACATGCACAAATTACATAATATCAACTTTAAAACATGACTGATTGAAATAAAACTTTAAAATGCATATATTCCGAAAAATAAAGACATTCGTATAATTTTATTTAATGTTTTGTAAACAAGATCATAATTTTCAGCAGATCCACTGAAAGCCCAATGTTCTGTCTGTTCTCTTTCTTTTTAAAGGGAATAACAACAACGATTGTTTGAAATCATATTATAGTACATCTTGTAGTATATTTCTATTTCCACAACACCAAAAAATTCATTAGAATTCCATTAATTAATAATTCAAAATAATACTCTGTTCTACCGGCCTGCCTCGATTAGGCATATTTTTCCCACGCTTATGATAATCAGGAAGTGTTACGAGACTGGGACTTCCCATTCATTCATCGTACTGTTGACAATGATGGCGGTTGTTTAGAAGCAAGGTTACTGTGAATAAAGCATACTATTTATTCTCTCATTTGTTAATTGATTTAGTTCCACATTAACCCAAAATTGTTATGTTGTAACTGCTTTTATAGCTTTCGCTTCCTTTTGCAAAAAATAATATTTTGTAATAATATGCAATGATATGATACATCCATCATATTTCCCTTTAGTACAAATGTTTATCTTCAAAATGATACCTTATTTATATAGATAAACCAATATTTTTAAATGATGGCAAGGTTGACCATTTGGCAGAATTGCCCAAGACTATTTCTACTATTCGTGGTATATTCCCGTCAAAGGTTCAAACAGGTACTTGTATGATTTTAGTAATCTTTTTTTAAATAAATATAAATTATAAAGTAGAACTTATGGCAAGTGAATAAAAAACTGAGTAGTTTGCCATAATTATTATATATTATGCAACTTATTTATCTAGTAATGCAAGCTGAATAGTTAGACAACAAAAAACAGCACTCATACAACTTAATATAACTTCTTTATTTCTATTACAAATAACATATTCTTTGGTATACATTTGCTCCATATGATGCCTGATCACTATGGAAAGACTTGGATATCTTGAACATCCTTAACTTGAATCAGGTTCAGCACATGCTCCAGATGTTGGCTTTGGCGCTGCTGACAGTGCTAGACACACTTAAGTTTGACGCGCAAAATATTTGCTACTCTGTTATTTTGACTAAATCCATGTGTACTGTCTTCTGTCTATATGCAGTGTTTCTTAACCTTTTTTGGGTCACGGAGCCCTTTGAGAATCTAAAGAAAAGTATGGACCCCCTCCAGAAAATAAACAGGACGGAACTCGACGAAATAAATTTTTGCCCCCAGTTCACAGACCCCCTGAAGCCCTTCCATTTACCCCCGGGGGTCCTTGGACTACCAGTTAAGAACGCCCGGTCTATAGGAATATATCACAACGTGCAACCTGTATGGCAGTTTAAATGTTTCAACAGATCCATTAGGTAGAACTATTGGAGAAGAGGTATATATACCCATGGGAATTTCTGGTTCTCAAGCTGAGCATGAGCATAACTAATCTTGCCAATCACTTAAGTTATACAACTGTGGATGTAAGAGTGTGATTGTAATGCCCAATTGATAATCAAGTGATAAATGTGGCATGATTACCATCATGAAATAAAGCCTAAATACTACTAAGCATCTGTTCACTCCAACCAACACCACAAACACTGGAGTTGAATGTGATAAGTGTCACAATGCAAAATTTATGTCAGTGCAAATAGTTACTGAAGCATTATGTCTGCTAGTGTTTTAGTGCACTGGCCAATTACTTTAAGACACCTTCAAATACAGCCTGCACAAGGTTGAAGGTAACTGGGGTTCATTTGGTACTGGAAGGAACAGGCTATTTCATATGTGCACAGGGGAGCGGTCTAATGATTAAATTAAGCAGTTTTCTGATTAAACAAATTGGCAAAAAATTTACCAATACCATGAGATTAAATACTTTATACAATTTAACTATCAGACAATATTTTTAAAGATTTTTCTGACAAACATATTTTATCAGAATAGGTAATTACTAAGGGGCTATCCATAAAGTATGTCACACTATTTTCTGACTTTTTAGACCCCCCCACCCCTTTGTGAAGCTTAATAATGCTGGCCTGTATATCTCCCCAAATTATGTTCATTTTGAGAAAGACCGCCCCACTTATTATGCATACATCCATTTTTTACCAAGTTTGCAGACTTTTTCGCATGCAATTACAAACTTCACTGATGCATGATAGAGTCCACATGCCTTTTCCTTTCGGATACAGTCGAAATATACCCCAAAACTAGCATAACAATTATTGCTATCAGCCTGATATCGATGGCTAGATGAGCTTGAAAAATAATAATGAACGTACCGATCGCCAAGACACCCCCACCCCATGTAACGCCCCATAATGCTTACCTGGACACCCTACTGACATACTTTAATGGTCTTTATGGATAGCCCCATAACAGGATATTTTGAGGACTTCTAACAGTAAGTTAAATTACCCTGCCCCTGTCCATGCATGCATGCCCAGATAGACAACACCTTCTTCAAGCGTAGCAGATTTATGTATAATAATTAGGTTTAACAATAATAATTATGTTATTATTGTTAAACCCACGCTAATGTAACATTGGAAATATGAAGCAGATGATATCATGTGTTCTAACAATAACATGCTTGAGTTCAGCCCGAGCAAGTTGACGTTAGGTAATAAAACTCAAACTCAATATCGTTGGCCGTCACCAACGCCATGGCATGTTTGGCAATTACCTGATGCAACGCGAAATCTAAATCATTAAGACTGCACAATCGCACGCGGCTTGTCACACAATACGTTGTTGAGCTGTCACGACTTGTCCGTCAGACGCTCTCAAAGGACCCCCTCTCAAATACACATGACTGTCAATAGAATTTTGGTAGCGTTCAACAATACCCTTGGCCTTAACGGATCGGTGAGTACGCGCGAAACACAATCTCTGCCTCTGGCGCTGCTGCAATGTTGGACATCCTGTGCTATGTCATCGCCCAATAAATATCGCGTCAAACGAGTTGCGATAGTTGTCATACAAATATTGCATTGCATAATTTCATGCAACTAGTAAACGTCGCAATGCAACGCAGTTAGACGTTTGTATTTCCCCTCTAACATCGCCCAACTATTACTGCGCATGCTCCACAAACCCTAGCCAGGAAATCTTCTAGGGAGGTCACACACATTATCACATATTTCGCTTTTCGCTCGACATTGCTACTATAGCTAGTGCAATTACGTTTCTACAGAACCTGTGCAAAACTGTCGATTAAGATTAACTGTTATTATTTGTGTCATCCTGGAAGGATTGCAGCACACATGCAATACTGACATTTCTGGGCGGAAAGACGGTCTCAAGGTCATGTTATGTTTTATGTTGCCCCTTTTTATATAGAAAATATGTTTCAAGGAATTGGTTCAAAAAGAAAAAGCTTATTTAACAGGTTGGCCAAAATGGAGATAAAACAAAATAAAAATGAAACATAAAGCCGTAATTTAAATATAAAATAAAGCCACATTAATGCAAGATTGCCTAGCTAAATTGAAGATCGAAGATCACACTATTTTTGATTTACTTAAATTGTCCACAGAAATGTTACGTGGTGAACAAGACTTTGCTTGAATAACACTGTTTTCAAACTTCCAATGCATATGCCATGTACTATACAGACGATATAGTATATGGACGTCCAGTTCTGCCAATTTGTATTGAACTTTTGTGTAGACCGGGGCCTACATGCATGTATGCCGTCAGGTTCAACCCAAGATCGATTTCAGTATGTCGATCTGACTCCTGGTCAATTTCAAGTCTCAAGTGGTTACACTCCAAACAGCCCAATCTTGGGCTAACGCAGGAGTTCGTGGTGGTCTGTGCGCATGCGCTGTTAGTGGTACATACAACTAAAATACTAGTATCTTTATAATATAATAATAATAATAATAATGTTTTTTTTCAGGCAAGAGCCCATAATATTATAAATACATACAGGTTTAAAAAAACATACATATACACACATGATGAACAATAGAGGTACATGTAGTGAGAAATATATATATATATATATATATATATATTTAAATATATATACATGACGTGTAGTAAAATATATATATAAGATAAGTAAGGATAAAAATATATATTTGTATAAAAGATGTATTTAATGTTAGTGAAAGGGTTTTTTAATTAATATTTTTATTTATTTTATGTATAGGATGTCAGATGAAAAAATTGAATAGGTTTGGTTAGGTGTATGGAAACTGTCGCTACAACCTATAGCCCTAGGTTACACATTCATCAAAAATAATGCCGGGTTCTACTCTGCAACATGTTTTACTGTACTGTCACATATTTAGATTAGTTGATAACGTTGCTGACAATCCGTACGATGTTCCGAAGTACTGACCGAATGGGTAATATTGATCGCTACCCAGCAACAATTACGTCACAGGATAAATTTAACAGACGCCGCGTAAACCACTTGAGGTCAATTAGTAGCGTTCGCTTATGTAAACGTATTGTCGACGTCGGGTTACGTTGCGCCAACGTAGTTCTGCTGTGTGCAGCGGTCGTACGTGATCCTTGAATTCCCAGTCAGATGTCCAATGACCTTATAAGAGGGGTAGCTCTAGTGAGAGGTTGTCAAGGGAAAGGCTAATTCGCTACATGACAAGGTACTGTGGCCTTTTGGTGAGGGGTGGCCTGTAGCATGTATACCACCACCATTGTCATGATAATTCAACCAATTCTAGTTTGAACTTGTGTTGTCGTATTGAACACATTCACACCACCAGGGTAGAGTTCGAACACCTCGATCATGTGCATCACAGCGATAAACTCATCGCTCATGTATCTGTTCTTTGTTAGATGTCAAGGCCTCTCCAGCGCTGATGGAATAAAACCTTTCGCAATTCGGCCATGACCTTCTGCTGTATAGCGAAACGCTTTTGACAAAGTATGCATCAAATATTACTACTTAAATTAAACGTCCATGGTATCGGGGATGACATAATTGACTGGATAGAACAATGGCTGACTGACAGAAGACAGCGTGTTGCAGTTGATGGAGAAGTTTCAAACTGGAAATCAGTATTACGACTTTTATTATTCTTAATTATATATCAATGACTTGGATGATAAGATAACAAGTAATTAACGTAGGGCCTACTGAAATTTATGGATGACACAAAACTGTTTAGAAAGGTTAATACTGATGGTGATAAACAACATTTACAAAACGATCTAGACAGATTAGTGAAATGGTCTGGGAAATGGCAGATGTTGTTCAATTTGGGAAATGTAAATGCCTACACACAGGACATGGGAACTTGTATGTAAACTATAAAATGGGAGATACTGTTCTGGGACTTAGGAGTTAATCAAAGGTAATCAAAGTATTGGGTTGATTAGGAGAAACATAACATACAAGGGGAAAAAGCTAATTATACCTCTGTATAAAGCAATAGTTAGGCCGCATTTAGAATACTGTATACAAGCATACAGAGGAGAGCAACTAAAATCATTCCAGAACTGAGAGACCTTAGTTATGAAGAACGCCTGAAGGAATGTGGTTTAACAACTCAGATTGGGCAGGGGGAGTAAATGAGAACGACTGGGGGACATATGGCAGTACTGGTGGAATGTAATGCCCCTAGTTTGTATGTCGGAAATGTCCTCACATACATGTTAAGTCTCCCGGAATCGCCGAGAGACTTCCGGAAATCTAAAAAATATCCCGATCTCCCGCACGGGAGAACAAATCTCACTTATTTCTAATAAAACCAAAAATATTTTTGTGTGGCCTCAGTTAATAAAATATCGTCAATACCTCCTTTTACTCACGCACACAACAACAGCAAGGGTTATCTAAATTAAGTTTTGTGCAGACTGGACAACGGAGGTTAAACAGTTGTTGTACCGTCATATAGTAGACTAACTTGTTTTATTCCTAGATCATCCGAGTAGTAAACATGTTATTTTATCATTACTAGTCCACAAGGAAATTTTCGAACGTCACAATGTTTACATTAACATGTCAGTGTACCATTTAATAGCACACGTGCAATGCACTGGACACTAAAATTTATCTAGTGTAATGTTTATGCGTGCCGAGGATGTGAAATACTCCAACTTACGCACAATTCTCTTATACCCGAGACCCTCCGATTTACGCACAATTCTCTTATACCTGAGACCCTCCGATTTACACACAATTCTCTTATACCTGAGACCTTCCGATTTACGCATACATTTCCTGAGGACAATGATTAGTTGGAATAATTTAAATTGCTTGCAGTGACGTATCTAGGATATTGCAAAAAAATCAAAATACTTAAGCCAAAGGGGGCATGGCAAATACTCCATTGATTACCTGAAATTGTCAGGTTAATTGGAAGAAAGGTAACGTATGCCTATATATGGAGAAAAAGCTAACTTTATTTCTGTGTTAGTTAAAATAATTGCACCGTCAGTTTTTTGTTACATAAATCATAATTACACTTGTTGCCAGCACTGCGTGGATTCACGGGAACGTGTCCAGGATTTCCGAGTGAACGTGGTCGAGCCGACCGCAGTACTGCAAAGGAATGGTCAACGTTGCAGCGACGTATAATCACCGACGTACGACCGTCACGCGTAATTGCGTAGTCTGCAGGACGATGTTGTGTCCAGGTTCGTGTGGTCATTGTGCATTCAGACGACACAATTGCCATCGGCAAGTTTACTTATCGAACCACTACATACTTCACTAAAAATGGTGGAGTCCGCATTCCTTTTCCGCTGGAATTCAGTTGAAACATACCCCAAAACTGGCACAGCAATCAATGCTATCAGTATGTTGTTGACAGCTAGACAAGCAAAACAACGGGAGACCGAGGCTAGTTGTAAACAGGGGCAAGTTGTTACAGAGTCGTTTTACGAAAACACAGCGCACATATGGAAATATCACCCACAGTAGTTGGTTGGAAGTCCACCGGCAGACACACTGTCCAAACGAGAGTTAAAGAGAAGAAATTAACGGCGTGTGAACAAGAATGACTTTGTAACCACCTAAAACTTTTTTGGTATGCCCACACTGTGTCACCTCACACAGTGTCACCTCACACAGTGACTTCTTGTTTCGTGAATGAAACCTGAAACATGTCTACTATATATAACGGGTTATGCCAGGTAGAAGTTAAACTGAAATTCAGGATTTGTTATCGTTCACATGCGTTCAAGTGCAGAAATTGTGTTTAGGGCGCGTGTGCGCGCAACTAGCCCCGTTTCGACAATAAAGCTTCTTTAATTAACTTGGAGCTAATTATGCGTGGAGCGATGTAAATAATCTTCTCTAAGCATAGTTATACCATTTGTAAGAAGCACATACAACAAAGTCTGGTCACGTGTGTCACCAGCAGACATTAATCACAATCCTAAAAGTTTCGAAAAACATACTTTTAGCTCATATGTTCTGACCGTTGTGACAAACGTCACCTATTATACGCCAATCGTGTTCTAATAACATGTTCTATCACTGGGTGGCACCGTGTAACTGTCGCTGCTGTAGTTTCCTGGGAAACATGGGTGGCTCAACTAACCCAGTAGCTCAACAAACACTGCCTTCCCCTACGAGTGACACTTGCTTTGCGATCCACACGTTCTTTGTTGTAACAACGTGCCCCGTATGATGTACTGTTTTTGGCCTATTCTTGTCGTGGTCCTCGTATTGGTAATTATGAATATATGGAACAACTTCAATAATCTTTATTCACTAGCGCTAAATTGGACGAAAAGATGTCTACCTGGTTATAAATGGTACCAGTGTTTGCGGAACGTCTCAAGCGTAAACCAGCTACGGTTGGACATAACAAATGGCACTGTTGAGTGAGAGTGGTACCATCTAACATAATTTTTACAAAAAGTTACTTTAACTGAAAATTGTAACAACTAGCCCCGGTCTCCCATATCTGACGAACGCAGTGATCGCCAAGATACCCCAACCCCATGTAACGGTTACCCGGATACACCCCATGCCCTTGAGCATGGCGCACGTTTGAATCACCCGAAGACAAAGAAAGCGCTGTGGGCCCGTGCTCGCGACCTCAAACCTGACACGACCTGATCTATTTGGGCTGTCTTTCATTCACCTTTGTATACTGTGTTTTCGTTAGAAATGTCGAGCCGGTAAATAATGAGGTGCAGATACGGCGCCACAGCGTTGCACCCTTACTGTAAGATTGGTGCTGAATCGAAAACTAATTATATATTGCTAGCATCAATCAGCAAATGGCGTCCTTTGTTAAAATGTTTGCGGTCTCATTAGGTCAAAAGGTAGAGCTATATCTGATGTCGAAAAATTGTGCCACTCCGGTAGCTACTACGCATATAGAACAACTATTACATAAATAAACAAACATGTAACCCTCTATATCGAATGTGGGGGCTGGAGTTATACGGGATGCGGTAGTCTTTCGTGTTGTGAAAGAATACCCTTTCATCGTGTCATCCTAACCATATTCGTGAAAGACACGGGGAACATACACATTTGTGACGTTGAAGTCTATAAATAAACACAACATAAAGTAGACTCCTATAATATGAAAACATTCGTAATTTAGCAATACAGAAACTTTTATTATTACACGGTAGCTATTAGCAACAATGTACTTGATGCCCCACCGAGAGAAGAAAGCAAGCTAAGTACGGTCAATGGAAAAGAGTGGTTCCTACCACCATAGAATGAGAAGTACCATAAAAAAACGAAAAGGTAGAAACAAATGTGATGGATTAACAACATCAAGTATTGGACAGATGGTGGACTTTTGCTAGATATATTGCAAGGAGACACCGACGGCCTAACTGAGGCTATGGCCACACATCACCATAATTACCTGCAGGGGTGTGCAAACGTTCGCATTTCACAAAACAAAATGCGAATTCAAGCTTCAATTATGGGAATTAATTTTGCGAAATGTATTATTATTATGCGAGCTATATTTTGTAAATGGATTTTCAAATTTTGCTAATGAATGTTCAATTATGCACACCCATGTTAGCTACTGCAATAAATGGTAGCAGGGTAATGCTTAAGTAAAGAGAGATCTCAAGGTCCGAGAAGAGGTCGGGCCACTGCGAGACAACGCTTGGAAGAAAACGACGAAACAATCTGATATGATGTAGACACGATTAGAAGACTCCGGCGTATACTAGGGACGACAAACGTCCTTATCCTCGAGGATCTGCTCGATTTGAGGTGCTGAATTATGGATTATGTTACTTCTGAATATTAATTATGCCTCTTAAAATGGTAGTTAAGCAAATAAAGAAGACGAATGATAAAGAATCACCAAAACCTGCTCAAAGGGAAATAGCAATATTTGTAATTGACATAAACAACTAAGTGGACAACATAAGGACAATGTTTTGGTATTTTCTGACGACACACGTGTTTAGTAAATTAATGGAGGTGGTGGCCTGCTAAGTGCACACACATATCTACACACTAAGTAAATTAAGCGCACGCATATATTAAAATAGCATAAATGTGTGTGTTGCTATGCTATTGCAATGGACGAATCAATATAGATGATATTTGTGGTCAGAACATTGAGCCCGTCTCAGAGTCATTTCATGAAAACAAAACAGGGTACAACGTAGCATCCGACATCTGAGATGTTAAACATATTAATTAATTTTGTCTCTTGTAATACGTAATTCACTTCTATCTAGTGTATGTGCCAGGGAACATACGCACCTATACTTTGCTAATGACTATACTTTGCTATATATATATATATATATATATATATATATATATATATATATATATATATATATATATATATATATATATATATATATATATATATATATATATATATATATGGGCGCTAATAAACCATTGCATTTTACACACAGACAAAAACATGTTAGGTACAACTTTAAAAGAAAAACAGATGTAACAATTAACGCTGATGCACATTAAAAAAGAATAGAATTGCATCTCGAAAACTGCAATAAAAAAGAGGATACTACACCTTAGTTAGAAAGTAATAATTTACACTTACTTTGGAGCAAAAAGTTTAATTTTTGCTCCAAAGTAAGTGTAAATTATTATTACTTTGTAATGGAACAATACATTTCGTACACATTAGTTCTTAAAGTATTGGACGAATATAAAGATATCGATAACAACATTTTCCTTAAACGGTTGCAATACTGCAAGAAATGACGGGTAGGCGCTAGTATTAGTTCAAGGACATTGTAGAATGTATGTATTTGCTCTTGCAACAGGTGGTGATTCATTGGAACAAACGACATATAACTGTTATCAGTGTAAATCTGTTTACAAGCACAATTGGGAGCCAGTGATAAGCCTCACAGATGGATGTGTGTACGTGTATTAGAATAACATGTAAACCTCTAGATACGGTTCTGTTAAAACCAAGACCCACGCATATAAAAAAGCATATAAACCACTGATTTATTAACTGGTTCGTTCTGGATGTGTGTCACTTTGGCACGTAGAACAAACCGGCATTGACAGAATCCCAGGTTGTTTTCGTCACGTCGTCGTTTCGCACTAGGTCAAACAGACACTGTCCGTTTTTTTGTTGACATGCAATTATTACAAAACGACGGCTGAAACTACCTTCCCATCTGCACCCAACAATCGAACAAAACGTATTCGGTGCGAATAGCGTACTGAAATCGTACTGAAAATTCGAGGCCGTGGACGTAGTCCGTTCGGGGTAATAGTGTGACCTGCAGATAGCGTAACAACAGACGACCGATCTATGGTCCAGTGAGGATATTTGCATAAACTCTGATTTCAAGAGCAGTTGAACTCATCTTCTCGAAAGCTGTGCTGGCGGTCGGGACTCTGTTGCCCAATAATTCTTGGCCACGGCGTCTGTTTCACCACCGACTATACTTGAGACAAAGTAAACAAGGGCAACTTACCTGGTTCGCACTCAGCTACGTCGTGATAGCTCTGCTTCTGCTGCCAGTCACAGGGCCGGTCTTTGTGCTTACTGGCCTCCTTGGTTGTTTATCAAGTTGCGTGGGTCATACGTCGGCACGACGTCAGTACGAGAATTGTACGTCGAGTCGCGGGAATAGAATAGAATTATTCTAAAATCACGGGAGGAGTCCGCGTGGCCAGTTTTGTCCTCCAGCCACGGGAGCCGTCATGCATGACAGCGTGTATATCGTGCGTGGATATCATTGCTGGATCGCATGGTCGAGGTTACTTAGTCCAACGTGAATTTCGTACCAAGCCCAAACAAGCAATAGTCTGTCATCAGCTAATGCATTTGTATGCAGACGTAGCAATACCGCCCATTTTTTTTAAACTGTTTAAAATAAATTTCAGAGTAAAATGTCAAATATATAGTTATATTCTCATGACCTGGTCTTTCAGCAATCCATTGCAGATGAATGCCCTATATCTGTGATAATTTTTGTTAGATGAAGCGATTAGCGAGCGAGGCGGTAAACGTGTTTGCGTCGTCGCTTATTCGCAATACGCGATTCACCCAATTAACCCCGGCCATGCCGAGACACGTTCAGTGTGTGAAAGCAAACCTCACAAGGATCGAGGCAACTATTTAATCATTTATTATGTGCAGACATTTTCAGAACAATTCGCTGGCAACAGTTCGATAAAATAGGGTTTGCTTGCTGCAATTCAGCCCACACAATGTCGCCAATATGCCCTCTACACACTGACCTGCCATCGGCCTATGTAAAAGTCAGTCATCCACGAAGAGATATAAGTTTGAGTAGTACCCGCAGAAAAATTGCGTCAGTATCGAAAATAACCTGTCAGTTTGGATTATTGTTCCAAAATCGCTGAAGTAATACACTATATTTTGGTTTGCTGTCATTTATAATTAAGGTACAACAGTTTCATTCCTGATTGTATTCACGATTTATATAATTACTTTTTTATTGACATTAAGCTCACGTTGTAAAAAAAATATCATGTTAAACGTTTGTCAACTAACCGATATATAACGCTCTTCACTGTGCCTGACCACAACAAAATGCTGAAGGCACCTGCGCTTATCGCCATCAACCTTGTTCAACAATTTTGGCTCACTGTTAAATTTTGGCTCATAATCCTGCGCCATTGTTGAGCAAACTCACGCCAGGAGAAAACACTGGAACTGACGGCTAATGTGGCAGATTAAACAATCTTGTGCTCCTTCCAAGGGCAATGGTCGCATTCGTAGTCGATATGGACGAAGCACCGTTCCGCTTCCGGCATACGTTCGATCTTCTTTTGCAGACTCTCGCCGATGTCATGTGACTCGCGCACCGTCATTTCTTCAGGCAGCACGATGTCCACCTGGCAAACACAGAACATTATGAAACCTGCAACCTGCTGACACGAGATCTCAGTATGTCTAGTGTAGCGTAGTTAGGTACATAGTTAAATAGCTTAAACTCTGATATGTCAATTGATTATGAATTATAAGTGGATGGAGTTGCTGCTGGTGATTATCGGAAAACGACAGGAAAATGGTTAGAAAACATTATATAAGTGAAACACACGTTGCTTCCAGATGAAAGAAAATTGCAAGTTAAGTATGAAGACGAATATAACTTTGTTGACTCTAATCCTCATCCCAGATCGCATGCTACACATGAACTTATGACTTACAATTCTTAAGTTATCAGGGACAGACGTAACACGTTTCAACAGCATTCTTGTTACATATACACCCAAGGTGTACGCCTGTGCTGGCAAACCGCATTGGTTGAAGACTGTGTGCCCGGATATGGGTGCAGTACGTGGGAACCATTACTACTAATTGTAAAATATAACCCCAATGTAGGTAGCAGGCTATATGGAATGTCTTACAGATAAGAAATCACCATGCGAGAGGGCTCACCTCGACGATGAAGTTGTTGCCGAAGTGGAAGGCTCGCACTGTGTCGATGAGCAGGATCTTCTCGTGGTGGTTCAGACACACCCACGTGATGCGCTGCAGCAGTTCTGGTTTAGCTGTGAAGCCCGTCAGCATCTTGATTTGTTCTGGACACATACCATTTAGTCAACGAAAAGTTGGGGAAAGTTAGTGTAAATAAATAAACAAACATGTAACCCTATATATCGAATGTGGGGGGCTGGAGTTATCCCGGATGCGGTAGTCTTTCGTGTTGTGAAAGAATACCCTTTCATCGTGTCATCCTAACCATATTCGTGAAAGACACGGGGAGCATACATATTTATGACGTTGAAGTCTATAAATAAACACAACATAGTAGACTACATTAATTTACACAGAAGCATTAACGGGAAATGGAAGAGCGCACAATCGTCAGTTTTACTGGAAAATAATCTACGGTGACTTTTATTATAGCTACTTAAAACATGTGTCATTGACTATATTTGTTCTGGATTCGTGAATTATATTTTAAAAGCTGAAAAATCGATTTCCCGGCACGAAAATTAACACGCATATATGGATGAGGCGAGTATGTTAATGCGATGTTGAAAGACATGGAGGAACAGATGAACGAATCAGTTGATAGGCACTAATCCAGAATATATTATTATAATGCGGTAATATTAAATACTTCTACAAAGGTAAATTCCCATTGTGTACTTGTATTGGGAACTACCATTACCATTTACCATTAATATAGTTCACAGGGCCTACGTCTATGAAAATGTCCATGAAGACAACGTTTATTACAAATAGCAACGCACCGTTTGATGCGGGTCAAACGTTAGATTGTGTAGATTAATGGGTAAGTGATATATTAATTTGGTTAACGCGTCGTACACAGGAAAGCTCCGTTCCTGAAGTGATACTTGCACTTACCCCAACCCGTGATAAACCAGCTAATGATAATGTACAGACATATTACGATGGCTCCGATTGGATCCGCATAGTTCCAAACTTTGTACCCTGAAACATTGGATGAAATATAACACATGAAACACAGAGAGCACTGATGAATTCAAGGAACTCGAGAATATTATTTAGTGCTGCGCTAACTCGTTCGTATTTATGCTAAAGGTTGGATTAACTGATTTGCAATTACACATGTTTATTAAAGCTCCCAAATAGAGTGTATTTAAGATTATCGTTTAGAAGTTTTACAAAAAAACTTAATGAAATTTATTATTTTGTATATTTAAGCGTTCTCACTCTCAATGTCATTGTTCGTTTAACATACACCATGTCGCAACAACCATGCTTTATATGTAGTACACCTGCAATTGAAATACCAAGCACCAACAGAAGGGCCCCATTACGAACAGCCAGACCGACGCATTGCTCATGTCTCGTATATGTGCGTACCTAGGTATCCGCAGATGAGGGCCGTGGAGTTAGAGAGAACGTCGTTTCGGTGGTCCTGGGTGAGGGCCCGCAGTATCGGGGTGTTGTAGCGACGGCAGACGAGGAACAACACCAACTTGGTCACTGTGTATTGCACAAAGACGGTTACGATTACAACAGCAACAACTGCTGCTGGACTAAGACGTGTAAGGTGTATAAAACAATCATTCCGTACTGGCGACGTGTTGGACTATGACGTGTAAGGTGTATAAAAAAATCATTCCGTCCTGGCGACGTGTTGGACTATGACGTGTTGGACTAAGACGTGTAAGGTGTATCAAACAATCATTCCGTACTGGCGACGTGTTGGACTATGACGTGTAAGGTGTATAAAACAATCATTCCGTACTGGCGACGTGTTGGACTATGACGTGTAAGGTGTATCAAACAATCATTCCGTACTGGCGACGTGTTGGACTATGACGTGTTGGACTATGACGTGTAAGGTAGTAAGCCAATTGAAGTGCTTTTTGGCTTAGAGCACAAAGTGAATTATTACACCAGACGTGTCATATACACGTGCTGGACTTACCCAGAGGTGAATGATGGAATTATGTATTACACAGCATTACACTGTCCATGGGCTGGAGCTTAGACAATAAAATAAACTGGTTTCGTTAAAAATAAACTGGTTTCGTTTGGTTTAACGTATAAGAGCATCCGCTACAAGGTAGACCAATGACTGAATTTAGTAATATATTGTGATCAGACAACTCTACACACCCACGACAAGCACCGACTAAGCTCCATCGACTCACCTATGGTTGATGTACAGATGATGATCGTGACGGTGCTGAAGATGGGACCTGTCGCCTCGTGTTTCGCGAATGCAGCGATTTTTTCGGCAGATTCTCGAATCATCTGTAGTGACGCGATCGACATAATCACGGCCAAGATCACAATGGCGATAGGCTCAATCTTCGTGTAGCCTGCAACAAATATGGTTACGCTATGTCTGATGCCTTAAATAGTAGTAGATACAGCAATCGTTTTGAAATAATGCCGAAGAGACCGTACTATGATTTACTCGACGTTTCGGGAAACGTTTATCGAGGAAATTCGTAGAAGAAAATGCCAAGTGACGTGTTTTATTGTCGTAGACCTACTTATCTCACAATAAACGCCGTTTTATTCGTTCTTCTATGTTAAACAAAATACACTGTAACTTCAATTGCAATGCTGTACAATACTTGGAAACCGCAATGTGTACGTCTGTCTGTCCGTATCAATCCCGTTCTACGTCGACCGCTTATCCAGTGGCGTATTTAGGAAGGCGGCCATTTGACCATTTTGATTTTTTCCAGTATTTTTCCGTTCCGCCACTACATAACAGCATGAGTGACTAGGCTCGCCCCCTTTGCCCCCCCTTGCCCCCCCGCCCCCCCCCTTGCCCCCCCGCGAGATCCTAGATACACCGCTGCGCTTATCATGTTCTCATCGCATTTCAGTTGGCCCGTTTCCGGTGTAACTGTGAAACCTTGCTAACCAGTTTCCGATGGAATATATTACCAGTTTCCGATGGAATATATTACCAGTTTCCGATGGAATATATTACCTTGGGGGTATTTGTACACGTCGCGGCGTTTCATAGCTCTACCACTCCACCATATCATTGCTCCCGCGATCAAGTCGACCGTGCTGTCGATCACCGTCGAGATGACGGAAAGAGATCCGGACATGATGGCTGCTGTTGTCTTGGTAACCAACAACATCTGAAACATGACCGAACGTGGGGATTCTGCAAAAGTTCATCTTCCAAAAGCAAAGGAATAGCATAATATATGAATGGTCCCATTTATGTTGCATCTCGTGCTTTCCAAACGAAGATTTATATACATACACGCACGCACGCACGCACGCACGCACGCACGCACGCACGCACGCACGCACGCACGCACGCACGCACACACACACACACACACACACACACACACACACACACACACACACACACACACACACTAACTAACAACAAGTATGAAGCGTGTCCAAATTAAATTCAACACTCTGCACCCATAAGTTTGCTGCTTGAATGCACACGATTAATGAACCGGTCGTCCAGACCTGACAACGCCGTATAGAAACATGTCTTGCGTGAAACTGAGTAAGGGTAAGAGAAAGTGATTACAAAGTTGATGAAGAAGGTTATCTTAGAGAAGAGTCGGGAAATCTGTTGTAGCTTCCTCTGATCACTGCCGGCATCCTCGGCGGACTCAGCCCCGTCGTCGTCCATCTCTTCGAAGGCTTCGATCAACTGGTCCTGGAACTTGTAATATCGCCTGCAACATGTCGTCACACCACGTTCACCGCAGCAACCAACCCGGAGAAACGAATTTCACTCATGTAGCATTTGTGGTGGTGTTTTTGTTGTTGGGGGGGGGGTGCTATTTATGTGTGTGTGTGTGTGTGTGTGTGTGTGTGTGTGTGTGCGTGCGTGCGTGCGTGCGTGCGTGCGTGCGTGCGTGCGTGCGTGCGTGCGTGTGGAATGCATTTTGTTACAAGCTGTACCCTTGTATTATTTTATAGTCATCGTTGTTACCTCTATCTTATTACAACGGATGAATGCATAGACGTTACTTTCATTGTTGCTTTCGAAGGAACACCTGACCAGCAACTTGGTGATGTCGGCTAAGAGGGTCTATAAATTAATCGGGCTGGGATTTGTCAAATTCAAAGTATATGCAAATTAGTGGAAGCAGTCTAGTGTAGTGCGGGGTCCCTTGACCCAGAATACCAATTTTACATTTAAAACAGGACAATGAGTTTAACATGCAATTTTATTAGGCCTTCCATAAATATGTGGTACATATTCTGCACGTTATTTAAAAGACCTTATATTAAAATATTACACTCGTGCTTTTACTGCACATGCATGTTACGCATAACTCCGCTTGTTGAGAAATCTGTTTTAACGAATGTTTGCAATTATGTAAAAATTGCCAATTATGTAAAACTAAGTGATACGTTTAATTACCACCAGCCTCCCTACAACATATTTACTATCAAGTGTCTTCCTAGTTTTTATTGTAGTTTTTCAGGTTTATTTGAAACCGCTTAATTCCTGTAATTCTCACCGGTTTTGGAAACACTACATTGCCACTATTGCCACTAGTGGCACAGAAAGGATGACCTCGACACCATAACTCCTCATTCTAAGGGGGATAAACATTTTTCGCAATTAACACCAATTGTCTAAGTTATGTTTAATTACCCCAAGCTACCTACAAACTATGTATTAACTTATCGTCACATCTCTTCCTACTTGATACGGTAGTGTTCCAGGTTGACAGGAAGTAATTCTCTTGGTAAGACATTGCTCGTCTATAGGAAACACTACCTTTACTGACGTCACAGGCACAGCGTCGATGTCCTCGACCACCGGATCTACATAAGCATCTTGTGTGCCTTCCGTAAGAAGCGAATTTCCTCATCCAACACCAAGCTGATGTAATGAAGGACTGTTTTTTTACCCAACGTATGACACAACTGCATAGTCGTCTTTGTGGATGTGGAGATCCGCCTGTCATATTCCAGGTCCGTGTCTCGTACGTCCCGTTCATCTTCCAGGTCCGTGTCTCGTACGTCCCGTTCATCTTCCACGTCCGTGTCTCGTACGTCCCGTTCATCTTCCACGTCCGTGTCTCGTACGTCCCGTTCATCTTCCAGGTCCGTGTCTCGTACGTCCCGTTCATCTTCCACGTCCGTGTCTCGTACGTCCCGTTCATCTTCCACGTCCGTGTCCCGTACGTCCCGTTCATCTTCCACGTCCGTGTCTCGTACGTCCCGTTCATCTTCCAGGTCCGTGTCTCGTACGTCCCGTTCATCTTCCAGGTCCGTGTCTCGTACGTCCCGTTCATCTTCCACGTCCGTGTCTCGTACGTCCCGTTCATCTTCCACGTCCGTGTCTCGTACGTCCCGTTCATCTTCCACGTCCGTGTCTCGTACGTTCCGTTCATCTTCCACGTCCGTCTCTCGTACGTCCCGTTCATCTTCCACGTCCGTGTCTCGTACGTCCCGTTCATCTTCCACGTCCGTGTCTCGTACGTCCCGTTCATCTTCCACGTCCGTGTCTCGTACGTCCCGTTCATCTCGCCAGCCGTTGTCGATGTCTGTGTGACCTGTTCCTGGCCTGCCGTTGTCCGGGTCGACATGTTTGTCCTGGGCGAAAAGAAGACATGTTTTCTTCGCCCTCTTTGATTTTATGACAATGCTTACCTTTCTTCTGTTCAGCAACTCTTCCTTCGCGGGGGTGTCGGCGATGATGGCCGACTTTCTTTTTCTCCGTTTTGTTGCAGTTGCTTTTCGAGGAGCTGCCTTCGGGTGCAGCCACAGGTCCTCAGGCGTGTGCCTCTCAGATGACTCAGGTGATCCTTTACGGTTTGATGCTGCTGGTGATCCTTGACTAGTAGATGCTGCTGGTGATCATTGATTGGTCGATGGTGCTGGTTCTGTCGCAGGTGTATTCATATCAACGCATGTGTCAGTGACAGCCTCCGACAAGAACGCATCGACGGGGAATATATTCCTGTTCATGGGATAGATGCCGGTTGCTTTGAATGATGACGTTATGTTGCAGTGTGAGAACGCTTTACCAAACGCTTATCCACTGAGTTCTGCAACATCATAAATGGTGATTGTCTTAGATGGATGCGAGAGCATCCAAGAGTCGCATGTCGTGTTGAAGTACTGTTTGATGGGCCCATATACTCCTACATCTAAAGGCTGCATCCGCCATTTCCACCACCTCTCAGAAATGTGACTTTCATGGTTATCCATGACTAGAACTCCACGTTTCGTTACAGATGCATCCACGTGCTCAATGAAGTGCTCTAGTACATTAGGGAACTATTCAGAATTCATCCATCCAGACTGGGTGGTAAGACCCAGACTTCCATTTGGAGTCCCTTCTATCATGCGATCGCGGAAGTCTACACGTGGAAAGGCAGGGGGCAACAGCATTTATGCAGCAACAAAGGGTGACGAGGGTGCCGCGTTCAGCGGAAGATATATGATCAACCTGTTTGGGTCAACGCTTTGCCAGGTTTCTGAACTGTTGTCAAACCAGTTTCATCTAAGTTCCATATCTGGCGCGGTTCATATGCATGCCTACAGATAACGGTTTTAAAATTATAAAAGAACTCAGAGACGTTTGTTACGTTGAAACTAGTAGCACGCGACAAATCGTTTCTGCGCTTAAGGAAACCATGCAACCAATCAACGCCCACCATTTTATTGGCATGCCATGAAAATGGACATGTTTTTTCACTTCGCTCAGCGTACTCGTGTACTAGTCGCCTAGTGGCACACTGAGTTAGTCGCCTAGCAACACACCGAGTTAGTCGCCTAGCAACACACCGAGTTAGTCGCCTAGCAACACACCGAGTTAGTCGCCTAGCAACACACCGAGTTAGACCATGAAACACATTTGATGATGTGGTCAGGTACGTCGACAAGGCTTCCTCTTCAGTATCGGTAAACACCTGGAAGCAGTAGACATGTAGAACATTAAATCAACGTATAGATGAAGAGACATGCGTACGTAAGTATGTACACATGTACATACACATGTACGGACACATATACATACGCATGTACGTACACATGTAGGCCCTACGTACGTAAGGTTATATAACAATCGAAACACAAAATTTATTATCTCTAAATATATAATTTATACGTAGACTACCCGTTTAGTAGCAAACAACTTCTTGTAGCATCGGTCTTCAGTATCTACACTCCTCGTGGCGTCTTTCACATAACGACCAAGTGTACATCGGTCTTCAATATCTACACTCCTCGTGGCGTCTTTCACATAATGACCAAGTGTACATCGGTCTTCAATATCTACACTCCCCGTGGCGTCTTTCACATAACGACCAAGTGTACATCATGGCGGTATCTACACTCCTCGTGGCGTCTTTCACATAACGACCAAGTGTACATCGGTCTTCAGTGTCTACACTCCGCGTGGCGTCTTTCACATAACGACCAAATGTACATCGGTCTTCAGTATCTACACTCCTCGTGGCGTCTTTCACATAACGACCAAGTGTACATCGGTCTTCAGTATCTACACTCTTCGTGGTGTCTTGCACATAACGACCAAGTGTACATCGGTCTTCAGTGTCTACACTCCTCGTGGCGTCTTTCACATAACGACCAAGTGTACATCGGTCTTCAGTGTCTACACTCCTCATGGCGTCTTTCACATAACGACCAAGTGTACATCGGTTTACACCGAAATCCTTCGCCACGCTTCTACTGGACTGTTGATTTTTAATTACATCGTGAACGGCGTCCTTCGTCTTTTCTTCAGGGAACACACCCCTCTTCATTGCTGGCCGATTCCGCCTGATTGTAGTCAAGCCGGTGACCTTTAAGCACTGATAACAATAAATCATCACAGTATACTCTGTCCATGACTAATTGTTAATAATCGGATCCCATGTATCCCGGCTCATCGGATCCCATGTATCCCGGCTCATCGGACCCCATATATCCCGGCTCATCGGACCCTATGCATCCTGGCTCATCGGACCCCATGCATCGCGGCTCATCGGACCCCATGCATCCCGGCTCATCGGACCCCATGCATCCCGGCTCATGGGTGCCTGATCACAATTATACACGCAAAATGAGTTTTACTAAAAAGTAGACCAGCGTGTGCCAAAATAGATTTCATACATTGCCATGATTATTATCTGTTATTGACAATATGTTAGTACTGATAACATTGCACTGCGTATTGATGTAGAACGAAAACAACAAAACACGCTAAATTTACTCAAAAATTTGTTACATGTAAAAATACATACCGTCGTGATTTTGCGTGCTTTTTGTCATCCGCCGTTAGTCAAAAGGCCGTGACGTCGTAGGTAGCACGACGTGCATTTATAGAACTCGTCAGATGGAGCGACTGATCGTTATTTACAAAGTTACAGGGGGTGGGCCAAAGCTCCCCTATGATCATGGGTCCCAACCTTCCCCTACGTGGCATTAGTAAACGTAAGCAGAACGTGCTCGCAACAACCTAAGGTAAGAGCATCACGTAGAAGGCCTCAAGTTAGTATCTGAATTTATCACAGACCACATGGCGCGCGTGCAATATGATATATGTTCCCAACCGCATACAACAAATTAGTTCAAATTCTTGTGAATACCTTGAAGTGTTTTCAAAGCATTGCCTATTGCCACTGGTACGTGCGATGCTAAATGAAACTGGACATGCTGAGTAGTTATTGGATTATTTTATAAGGATTTCTTCACTCTATTCCCAGGATAGACCAACGTTTGGGTCAACGTGTGACATAATACGTTACTATGCAAGGGTGACGCGAAAGCTCATACACATAGCAGGCTCACAGACGTCGTTTAGTTGAAGGCAGGTAGAAATAACTTAGGTCGCAACGCCAGCAACACATAGTCAACGTCTATGCAACTTCGATCAACTCCCATCGTAACAACGTCAACATTTAGGTCGACGTCGTTCCCAACTCCCAAAATCAAAGAGACATCAATACATCTACGGGAAATGATCCGTTTCCATTTTGTGTGAGAAAAAAGTAATTAGTAGGCGCGTCTTACCGAAGGCCCTTCGACAGTTTCCGCGACTCGTCGCCACCTTTCTTCTTCGATGTAAACAAATCGATCGGCATCCGCCATTGTTGGTCACCTGCAATCGTTTTATATGAGTGATCTAATATTTTATAATAAGTTATATTTCTTTTGAATCGTAGTATTCGATTTGAATCTAACCACTGACAGGCGAGGAATGACATTGCCCTTACTATCATTGTTTATATTCTGAATATAAATATAAACTTAGATTTATTAATCTTGATGGCATTGTCTTTATTAGGAGATCTATGTTCATTGTAGTTGTTTTCGAAACACCGCAGGAATTGTTTAATCATGTACGTGTGTAGTTGTTTCAATAACCATTTAAGTTTAGCTAGTAATGTTTAATCGTGTACGTGTGTAGTTGTTTCAATCACCATTTAAGTTTAGCTAGTAATGTTCTATTTCTTTCTTGCGTTCAGGTGTTTCGTGTGTTTCAGGTGGTATAGCAAACATACGCGGATGTTAATAAACATATGTGCAAAAAAGATGTTCGATCACGAGAAATTCAGAAGAATGCTTAGTATATTATTAAATCGACATCATAATACACTTCTCATAATTTTATTTAAGTCAAATGATATGCTCACCAGATGGCGATATTTCTTCAAGCAGAACATCACAGCTTCTCGTACCGTCTAGAGTAGTCTACAATTTGAAATGTTACTTGTAGGGGAGACTGGGGTTTTAATAAATTTAGCTATTTTGAAACTCGCTTTATTTATCACAACACATTAAATGTAGGCGTTATTCTACATGTCTTTGTCATATACGCAGCAGCTAAGTGGACGGAGTTAGTTGAAACAAGAGAAGGGATTAATTACTCCAGTTGTGTTGACCTACACGAAGTCATTTACATTATCAACATCTCGTTTGATAACCAATTTGTATAGACGGTCTATCTAACATTGTGTAAAAACTACACCCAGGGAACCCATATATTAGTATACCAAAAACTGGTTAACTACTACGCAGGATACACTCTTGAAAAACTACAGCTTGCAAAATACAGAGCAGTGCTGCTTATTTATAAATGGCCCACAATGTGGCGCTACTATTGCAAAAATAACGGAGCTCAACCAGGTATAGGATCTATACTAAGTCTAATGCACAAAACAATGGATAAAGTAACTGCTAATATACCTGCTAAAATTTGGAATGTTATACAGTGCACTGATAAATTGTAGAGAAATAAAGTCATCTAATCTTGTAAACAGCAACATGTCAACTCCGAGGTTCAACTCCGATTCTGAATAAAGTAGGACCTACTGTGGCTTAGGCTTCGCGCCTATTCAGTCAAGTTTTTTTATATCACGACGGCATAATCTCGTTCCACATGCAAGTGAGTAAGAGCACCCATGTTTTAATATGTAGAAGCTCTGCATGGTGCATTAAGCTTGTGTATACCCTGAGACGACACGAAACACATGGTAGGCCTACCTCGATAAAAAATGGCAGCAACTGACAACGGGTGTTGTTAGTTTCGTCTTGGACATCCGAATCCGTTTCACCGAAGCTGACACACGACATTATGCATGCGACTCTTACGAACCACTCGACTATGCATGTGTGTTGTACGCTAAGTGCGTGGTACTAAGTCTGATCATAGTTAAGGACCTCTTCCCTCCTGAACACGCGGAAGGTAGACCAGCTGTGTTTGTTCGGTCGACTATTGTAAGTGTCCAACTCTGCACGCTGCTCCGGGATCCTCAAGGCCGGTTTATACCACCGAATTAAATAATAATAATAACTCAGGCATTTATAACGCGAAGTGTATCCCGTTAAAAATCTGGTCAAATGCTCGAACGTGGTAAAATATGTAAGATAAGACAAGATAAATTGAGATAAGTAAAACACTATTAAATAAGCTAAATAAGTAAACATAAATAGAGATAAATTAAGATAATTATGCCTTAATTAGTCGTGCGACACCGTGTCGCATGACAATGCGCAAATAAATGATGTGTGTGCGTGCGTGAGTGGGTGCGTGCGTGCGTGCGTGCGTGTGTGTGTTTAGATGAGCGTCATCCAGACATTGCGATTCCCGATTTGAGCTTTGGTGAAAAGTTACGACTGATGTATCTGTTACAACTGATGTGTCGGTCGCCGATTGGCCACTGCTTCAAATTCGCCGCTGACTATCGGCCAAATCGGGACCAGTCCCGGCCGACACAATAGTAATCGCAAATTGGCCTCGCTAATTACTCGATTGATCCTTGTATCGCTATACCCCGTGTCGGCCGACAAACTGAGCACAAATCTTTCGCGTAAACCGGATGTTATTCACCTGCGCTCTGACCCTCCTCTTTATTCCAAACCCCGTCGCTTCGTTCGCAGATGTTGTTTGGTTCTGCATCTTGTCGTCGTGGTCGCCACAGTCGCCAGACGCGGTTCCACCTGGGAGACGCTGCTTACCACTGTAGATCGAACAAACAACGTTTTAAAACACAGTTAGCCCATCGGAGATGGCGCATTTGTAGATTTAATTTCTCGCTTATTTGTGTCACTCATAAATAAGAAAACTGGAAGACAGTCTGTCAAGTTGTAAAAGCTCCATAACAACTATATTAATGACTTCCCCTGCCACACTTTAGAGACCTTTCCGCAAATAGTTTTCCGTTCAGCAAAAATATTCTGGGACCTATATTTCATCTAAGCATTTCTCATATATAGGTCGTTACTATATTACAACGAAACAAAAGTCATGGTTTTGGGCCTATGCACCTGTAAGAGTTACTAAAACACAACCATTTGCAACTTCAATCAAGAATATCACGCCAGTGCTTTATTATGAAAACCTTGTTAAACACAAATCATTTTAATTTCATGGGCCGAGCCATAAATCTATTGTTAGATAACCCTACGTCACAAATGCTAGTAGTCTAGCAATATTCGCAAAATTTACATATAATGTTATTTGCAAACACCTAGTTCTACACTTGCCAAAAAGGATATGGCGATGCTTTTTGCGTCTAAATTCAACTTATGCAACATATGTTGGTCTTTTTTTACTAAACTTCTCCAATTCTGACTTAGCAGCGGGCTTGATTGCTTCGGTGAATACCCGACGGCCCTTCGATTTCGGTATAACCGAATCATGGGCCAACACAGATATTACAGATGCTGAATTAGGATTGACAGTATAAGTAATGTTTAGGAGAGATCGAATAGAAAGAAGGGGAGGGGGAGTTATTTTATATGTTAAAGAATCTATTCAGGCTTATGAAATAAAATTAGATAGCGAAGCAGATTACGATGAAGCTCTTTGGTGCAAAATAGTTTCAGGAAATTCAAAATTAACTATTGGATTAGTTTACCGAAGTCCAAACATAAACGAAGAGGATAACACAAAAATACAAAATGCTATAAAGGAAGTTAGTAAAGGGGACTGTATCATAATGGGATATTTTAACCATGGACATATACAATGGAAATCTCTAGAGAGTACAGCGGGTGATGACCAACAATTTTAATTTTTACTTCAGGAGAGCTTCCTTACTCAGCACGTGCTAGAACCAACCAGGGGAGAAAATGTATTAGATATAGTTTTATCATCATAAAAAGAATTAGTGGACAATGTAAAAATACATGAACCATTGGGTAACAGTGACCACAATCAAATACATTTTGACATCAATGTAAAATCAGAAAGTAAAAATAAAAAAACGTATAGGAGAAACTTCCACAAAGGTAACTATAAAGTTATGAGAAAATACTTAGCAAAGCTAGATTGGAATAACATGCTGATGAATAAAACCGCAATTGAATGTTGGAATATTCTAAAATATGAAATTGAGAGTATCATCGATGAATTTGTTCCTTTGAAGAAACAAGGAAAACGGTCTAGAAAGAAACACTTGTCAAAAGAAGCTATTGGAAAAATAGTGTTTAAGCAAACTATGTGGATGGTTTATAGGCGTACCAGAAAGGATGAAGACTATGCAAATTACAAAGAGGCACATAACCTAGCTACAACTAAAATTAGAAAATCTAAAAGAACCTTTGAACAAAAATTGGCAGGTAATATAACAAATGACAGCAAGAGTTGATATGCTTATGTAAGGAGTAAACAGAACGTTCGAGATAAGGTCGGACCACCGGAAAACAACAGGGGAAACATAATTTCAGAGGGGTTTCCAATGGCAGAGGTCCTGAATGAGTATTTCAGCTCAGTATTTACCACAGAAGATATCAGCTCACTTCCAGTTCCATTTACTAAATTTGAGGGAAATAAATCAGAACATTTAGGGCAGTTATTTGTAACTCCTGTAATGATAGCAAACAAAATTAAGAAGATTAAAGATAATAAATCACCTGGAGTTTATGGGATACCACCAAAACTGCTTAAGGAAATTGTTGAGCAAATTAGTACACCACTTAAAAAATTTTTTAACTTGTCACTAGAAGAAGGAATAGTTCCTTCAGAGTGGAAAGAAGCAAACATTACGCCACTATTTAAGAAGGGATCGAGGAACAAGCCAGAAAATTACAGACCAGTGAGTTTAACATCAGTTGTGTGTAAATTACTCGGAACATTAATTAGAGACCACATGGTGGAATTCCTTGTAAAACATAATTTAATAAATACATCTCAACATGGGTTCCTAAAAGCAAGGTCATGTCTAACCAATCTCTTGTGTTTTTTTTTAAGAAATTACAAAGTGGGTAGATGACGGGTCACCAGTGGATGTTGTCTACTTAGATTTTCAGAAAGCTTTCGATAAAGCGCAACACCAAAGATTGATACTTAAACTAAAAGCCCATGGTATAGGTAATGATGTAATCAACTGGATAGAAAAGTGGCTTACATACACAAGAGGACTGACAAAAAACTGAAAATCGATTTTGAGTGGGGTAACACACGGATCAGTATTAGGCCTTATACTGTTTTTAATATATATAAATGATCTAGAAGATGACATATCTAGCAAAGTACTCAAATTTGCAGATGACACAAAAGTATTCAGAAAGGTTACAGATGATACAGATAAACAAAGTTTACAGGATGATCTAGATAAATTAGTTAAATGGTAAGAAAAATGGCAAATGTTATTCAGTTTTGGGAAGTGCAAATGTATACACATAGGACATGGAAACATGGACGAAGAATATAAAATAGGGGATGCTGTACTAGGTAGAACCACACAAGAAAAGAACTTAGGAGTAACATTTAGTGCTGACATGAAAGTTTCATAGCAATGTGGGATTGTTGCTTCAAAAGGAAACATATTCTAGGGCTAATTAGGAGAACTATCATGTATAAGGAGAAACAGCTAATTTTACCCCTGTACAAAGCAATAGTTAGACCACATTGGGAATATTGTATTCAAACATGGAGGCCGTATCGTAAAAAGGACATAGACAAGCTAGAAAGAATACAACGAAGAGCAACCAAAATGATTCCAGAATTGAGAGACCTTAGTTACAAAAGTCGCTTATTACAATGTGGTTTGACAAAACTAGAGACCAGGAGACTAAGAGGAGACCAAATAGAAGTATTTAAAATAGTGAACGGTTATGAAGATGTTGATAGGAATATGTTCTTCAAACTTAAAAGAAGGCAGTAGAACCAGATCACTCAAAGCAGCATTAGTTAAGGAACAGTGTAGGTAGGACATGAGAAAGTACTCTTTCTCACAGAGGGTGATAAATGAATGGAACAAACTGCCAAATGATTGTGTTAATGCTAGTAATGTTAATATGTTTAAAAATAGAATTGTTTAAAAATAGAATTGACAGATATTTTATAAGGGTGGGCTACACATAGATGAGGAATTTGTTGGACTATCGATAAGCCTAGTGGCTTCCTTGTCCACTTTGCCATCTGGAACTTGTTGTTTGGGATGGCAATCTTGTTAAATCTTGTTAAATCTTGAAAGCGTCTCATTTGAAATCGTTTTCAAAGAACTGCCAAGCGCTTATTGGTCGTCGTGATCAACTTATTGGTCGCCGTGATCAACTTATTGGTCGCCGTGATCAACTTATTGGTTGCCGTGATCAACTTATTGGTCGCCGTGATCAACGTATTGGTCGCCGTGATCAACTTATTGGTTGCCGTGATCAACTTATTGGTCGCCGTGATCAACTTATTGGTCGCCGTGATCAACTTACTGGTCGCCGTGATCAACTTATTGGTCGCCGTGATCAACTTATTGGTTGCCGTGATCAACTTATTGGTCGCCGTGATCAACTTATTGGTCGCCGTGATCAACTTATTGGTTGCCGTGATCAACTTATTGGTCGCCGTGATCAACTTATTGGTCGCCGTGATCAACTTATTGGTCGCCGTGATCAACTTATTGGTCGCCGTGATCAACTTATTGGTCGCCGTGATCAACACGCCAGCCGCCAGCCGCCAGGAAAACAGAATCTTCCACTTTTAGAACAAATTCTGAGAAAACCACTAGCGAGATATTCTTAATTGTAGTTGTAAATGATTAGTTTTTGTTAATTCTTTTAGGTTCATTGCCCGAAAACCATGTCTTTTGTTTCGTTTTAAAACTGGTCATGCTCTTGTATTAGGATTGATGTGTGCGCGTGCGTGTGCGCACGTGTTTGTGTGCATGCGGGCGTGCGTGTGCACGCGCGTGTGGAGGTATTTTTGTATTGTGTACAGTTCGTTTCCTAGTGTGTGCTGAGGATTGGATGGCACCATACATCGTTAAGACCACACAGAATGTGCGAAGGTGTTGGTTGAGGAACACAATAGCAGCGAATGCAATCTTACAAACCTGTACTGTCTCTCCAGCTGTCCATCCGTCTCTTCGTCGAAGTACCTGATGGTGAGGTGCGAGTCGCCGACCTGGTCTAGCACAACCACTCTGTCGCCGTCGTCGAGACGTACCGGCAGTTCCTCTGGAGACTCGGCCGTGCAGCCCGGTGCTACCTGCGGCTGACTGTCGTCACCAGTTGCCGGACTGGCGGCGGGATCAACGCACTCGATGGCTGAGCAGGAAACATCGTCCGGAAGAGAAATGGTGTCGTTGTCAGTGTCGTCACCCACGGAGTCGGGTCTCTCCCCCGGTTCACCCAGACGGTCGTGCATCGTCTGTATCTGTTCCGTAATCAGAAAAACCTTAAATGAGTATCGCGCCGATTGGTTTATTTAAAGTTTAAGAGTTGTCCTAATCTATATATCTATATGGTTAGTGAGTCCACGACAGGTTACACATTTCACTCCTGTATGGGATATGTCACTTCCCATGGACACCAGGAAGAAGGGGCCAACGGTTTCTAGTGTCTCTACCGAAAGACACAGGCAAAATTGGGTGAGCGAAATTGTTTCGAAGCGGCAGCAGTTGGACTCGAACTCCGGTTCACTCGTTCCACAGTCTGGCCTCTTATCTAGCCACCGTGATACCGAGTCCCGATAGTACGGAATGTATGTTCGTGTTCTTGCGAGTAACACGCTGTTAAACAGCATATTGTCTTTTTATAATCAAGGCCTTGAGTATTTCTTTTCTAACATTAATAGAATACCTGACACAAATGTCCGATTTTCTGCATAAAACAATACCCCGCCTCAGGTTTGATCGCACCGAACACACAGCACATGTCAACAATTTTATTTCCAAGATGTCAGAAATTTCTATATATTGTCTTTTTAGCTAAACCACAGATGTGAGATGCGACTTGACAAACAAAACAAAGATACGATAAATTAGCCGTGTCATACGTGACGTCATATGATTATTTGCGTTCTCGGGTGAATAAAATGCGACGTTGGGATGTTGGCTTGAAAGCGGCAGAGTGGTAGATTCTGTAAAAATAAAAAAACCGAAGATCTACCACCAAAGCGGCAGACTCGGCACCTATGCGTTCGTAGACGTGATACGTGTGCGTAAATTAGCGGTGGGACAGTGTGTTCGTCTGGCGATGTGGACTAACACCTACCTGGCGAAGGAGGTGTGGCAGGGGTCTCAACTTCCCATTTCCCACCTGTTAGAGGGTCAACCTCCCAACTCCCACCCATTTTTGAGTGTCCATCTCCAACCTCCCGCCACTCCCACCTGCCATTAATGGTTGAGGCCAACCTCCCACTAATTCTTAGGACCAGCCTCCCATCCCCTCTTCCTGTCACACGCCTTAATGAGTAGCACGGACATGCATGCGTGAGTAGCACTGGCATGCATGCACGAGTAGCACTGGCATGCATGAGCACTCTGTGCATTATAATTAGGAATACAAAAGGAATGTTTTCAACGATAAATTACAATAGGCACATAGTGTTTACATTTCAGATTAATCACACAACTGTGGGTTATTTCGACACGCTCCAATGCAAAGTGTGTAAAGTTCAGGTTAGTCTACACCATCTGTTCAGAATGAGAAATCGTAGCAAGCACGTTAGTGCAATGCTGCGTACCGTACGTGCCTCCACATGTACTAAATTACTACAAGACAGCTCGTCCCAGCCGTGTACCGAATCAGCCGTGAGTAAAACGGCCAGTTGGCAGTTATGACAATGAGTAAATATGCAAAGAATACACACCTACCTCTCGAATGCTCTAACTGCGATAAGTTACCGACAGGTACACCGTGAAGAAATCCTACGATCCTGCCTCGACTCCGTGAACGCCTACTGTGCTAGCCTATATACAGTCGGACGTGACCTGTCTACCACAACTTTTCCACTGTTCCATTATCCGTCATGCCCTGGCGACCAGCGTCCAAGGACGCTATGCTATATTTGTTGCGATGGCCTTGGATAACTAAACAGTTCGAGGTTGGGGCTTTCTTCTAAAGGGGCCGAAGTGGACCGGCTATGCTACAACCAAACCCACCATACGGTTGGTACATTCATCGACGAATTTGTCGACCGTGTGTCGCCATGAGTTGATCCGCGTCATAGTTCACGGGCGCCTGTCAACCATTTGTGAGTGTCAGACAAACCGGCGGGTTGGCCTTAACATTTACGCAAACGTTCACCATAAAATAACAGACACTGTCTTTAAAAGTTGACAGTGGGATTTTTCGTCAAACTAGTCTCTGTAAAAGTTATGTTCTTTTACAGCGCGATGACCACTCCATAGAACCGATCAAAACGCCTTACACTTCACCGCCTAGTAATATATGGTCTGCCAAGTTCACAATTCACGCAGGTCAAATTTCACCTGTACTGTAAACTCGGTTTTCTGTCGTGAACAATATGACGACACAATATGACGACACAATACGTTCATAGGCGTCTAAACGCAACAATCGAGCCGTTTTCTCTCAATATAAACGTGTGTGGCATATCAATTGATTTCAGCGCAAATAAATATCTTTTTCAAAGCACCCTTCGAAATGTGTAGAAACGTACCGTGTTGTGTCCGCGGGAACGAAGGTTATTCGCCCTACAATAAAGATAGACTAGCTGCTGAGAAAAAGAGCTTAGTATGCAACTGTATAAAGCAATAGCTAAGCCTAATTTAGAATACCGTATACAAGCTTGGCTGCAATGTCGTAAGAAGGACAACTAAACTGATTCCAGAACTGAAATGACTTTGGTATGAACAACGCCTCAATGAATTTGGTTTAACAACACTAGAGACAAGGCGATTAGGAGATCAACAATACGGTTTTAAGATTGTGAATGATTATGAAAATATTGATAGAATAGTTTTCACTCAAGAAAGAATTAGATGACACGGAGTGTCGTTAGTGAAGGAACAGTTTAGATTAGATATTAGAAAGTATTCATTCTCACAACGGATGTAACAAATTATTTACTGATTGTATAAACGCTAGCAGTGTGAATTTGTTTAAAAACAAAATTGATAAATATAGGCCTATAAATAGGGCGAGTTACAAAAATTGTTCGACTTTCGATAAGCCAGTTTACTTGCCCACTTGCCATCTGGGTTGCCACAAGGCTCAGTTGATGCTCTTCAACATCTACACATAGGACATTCCACACACACGCACACACACAGCATAAACGAAATACATATCTGGTGATGACATCGTCCTCGTGAAATAACTATGTAAACATCCTACAAACACTAACCAAATATCTGACCAGTTTAGCCTCGTACATCAAACGGTGGCGTCTCCGACTCAACATCTCCGACTCAACGTCTCCGACTCAACGTCTCCGACTTAACGTCTCCGACTCAACGCCAACACATCAGTCGCCAGCTGTTTCCTTGCAAATCATCATATTGAAGTTCGATGGCGAAAAAACACGATTCCGACTGCAACAACTCCCGAATAGATCGCGCAGTTACATTTGGTCAGTGACTGACCTATTCACATCACTTGTACCAGCTATCGAAGGAGTTATATGCACGCTGCAGGCACAGAGTGGGGAGCTAACTTTGACGTGTTCCGAGGGTCAACAAAATAGTCCTCGCCTTCAAACCAACCGAGTCATGTTCGCCAGTGTAGTGTCGCAGTGTGGTGTCGCGGTGTGGTGTCGCAGCGACCACACACGTCGCCTTGACCCAGCACTAAACAATAACCTTTGCCTGGTGTATGGTGCATCCACAAAGACCAAGAAGAATCATACGCAGAGGAAGAAGAAATCGTTACGGTTCCCCGTCACGCTCTTGGTTGTCTAACACCCTTACTATCCCTACACGGTCTATATGGATTATTGGGTAATCGTGTCATTTTTTAAACCGTCTGCAAACAAATCTGCAAACAAATGTAAGTTATGGCAAGGGTGATAAGATAAACCATGCGCGGTTGGGTGGTTGTTTTATGTTGTTTTATTACGTGATACAGAAGAGGGCATTGAGTTCCTGCCAGAGAAGGTTCCACACGGACTTCGTCTGGTTCCTTGAGAGACGCCACAGGAACATGTAGAGGAGGAGCAGCGAGAGAGTGAACAGCCCTCCGATGTACAGCAGGTCGACTTGGCGGTGGCGGCCATGTTGCCGGTCGCGCGCGGAGTTGTCATGGTGGCACGAGGAAGGAGACGGCGCCAACAGGCCGGCCGCCATCAGCTTCTCCGCCGGTGTGTGCGTGCACACGTACCGCGGCTTCAACCTGGAGACAGATCATTAATTTACTTTCGAGTTCATGTCATACGAATACAGTGCCAGCGATTTGGAGACGGTACCTACTTTCGAAGATTTTTTTGCACCCTGAAAAAATAGTTTGTGAACAGGAAAAGTGTACTGGCATACAGCTGCAGACTGCTTCTGCTATGCACTGGCTTTTAGTTGCTAGTTGTCAGTATGCATTATGTGTTAGTGTGTGTTTGTTTGTGTGCGTGTGCGTGCGTGCGTGCGTGCGTGCGTGCGTGCGTGCGTGCGTGCGTGCGTGCGTGCATTTAGGATGTCGGTCACAACGCAAACATCAAACCGTACAGTACAGCATTGGTTTCAATGGGAGAAACAATAATGATCTGTCCCTACCTGGGTGATTCTGCATCGTCCGTCGATGGAGACCTGAGCGTAGACGGATTGTCTTCCGACGAATAGTGGTCGTCGGTGGTCGTGCCGTCGCCGGCGCTGCCCATTTGGACGCCCTTCGCTTCTGTTGCGATCTTCGGCGTCGGCATCACATCTATAATGGACTTGTTCTTGGTGGGATTCCTATGTGGAGGGATCTTGTTCAACACGCGCGATACTTCTTCAGCGATCGGATTGGCCTGTTTGCTTCGTGTCTTCGTTGTAAGCGGTACTTTGCTGATGTCTTTGATGACGTAGACCTTTGGACGAGTCGACTTTGGCGTTCTCGGGGAATCTTCCTCGCGCCCGCGTCCGCGGCCTAGTCGCCGCTTCTTCTGCCCCAATAGTTTGGCTTCCAGACGGCGCGCTTCCACGTATTGGCGCCTCGACCGAGGAATTGGCTCGAAGCCCGTGCTGTTGCTTTTGAATTGATCATTGTCGTAGTCGTCTACGTCATTGAAATGATGGGTGCTGTACAACGGAGGATCATCGTAGCTGTTGTTGACGCTGTCGTTGAACCACCGGTCGGAGTTGCTGTTGTTGTTGAACTGTTCAGTGGCCGGTGGGCGTCTCTTGGTGAACGTCTTAGCGCCCACTCGCCGCCGTCGCACCAACTTAGGCACGAGCACTTGCGTCGGCTCATCTTCCGAGCTGCTGCTGTAGTTGTAGTCAGCGTATACATAGCTGGGCGATATAATACGAGTCAGTATTTATTTTTGACGATCACAAATCAAACTGATTTTTTATAACATGTATATATATGTACATAGTGTGCGTGCGTGCGTGCGCGTGCGGGTGCGCGTGCGTGCGCGTGCGCGTGTGCGTCACAGTTACCTGTCGCTAGACGTTGTTGTCGCTACTCCTGACCCCCGTAGCGGCCGACCACGATATGGCGGTGGCTCTGCTTCTGGTGGTGTCTGACATGAGTCGAAGTAAAAACTATTGCTGGCGCCGACACGATCTGTCGTGCCAGGACGCCTGGCCATTTTGACCCATGGAAACACTTGCTTGGCCATATGACGGACTGACAACTGTACGTCAACTTTGCCGAAATCGACTTTCCATCTGTATTAAAATGCATACTAGCGTAGTTCAACATAACGCTCGAAGTCAATAATTTAAGATGTTCGAGCATAGATTCAGAGTACTCACACTCAGTCACGTGACTGGCTTACATACTAAGGGAAATTTGTCATTGAATGTATTTGAAAAATAATTCAATGAAACTGGAACGTAGCGTGGTTGGCGTGTTTTTCTCTTATAATCGTACGGTAATATACCACTGTTTCTCCAAAATGATGTTCCCAATTCACGACAGCCAACCAAGAAGCTTGTATGCTGAACTTTGTGACGTGGCGTGGTCGTTTCGAATAGTTAGCCGCTGCCCACCATCGTGAAACAGCGAAAGAACGTTTTTTTTAGTTAAAAAAAGCTTTTTCATTTCATTTAACATTCGTATATTGTCCAGGGTTTGCCTACAAACAGCCAATCGTCGCCTTTCTGTATGATTATATTATTTTGTGTGAACGTGAGGTAAGTGCCCGTGGCACTTACCAAGCAAAAGAACGCATACCGAAAAGTGACAGTTCTATGTTGGGTGTCAAAATTCGAAATCTGAAAAATAAACCTTTTTACACTGGTAATGTCTACTCAAATTACTGCCGATGGAACGCAGCTGTTTATCTGATGTGTTAGCGGCCAAACACAGTGACGGGAACATAAACCGAGCAAGTGCATTGTATTTTATACGAGGCGTGTATGACTGGCCTCGATGTGCTACGCTCATACTTACATATTAGGATAACCTTTTCACCAGCGTTTTGTCGCTTATCAACAGCGATGAAATGTCTGCGCAACTACAGATACGAAACTACAGATACGAAACAAAGCGAAAAAGTTACCCAGTAATCCATTGTTAATTGTGCCAATGCTTTGATGCCCCATTGTGACGTAACAACGTATAATGTGACAAAAACTTTTCAAAATATTTTATATGAAAGTGGTCTTTCTAACGTTTGACACATTCCTAATGTCGTAAATCACAAATGGCTAAATGATTCATGAAGAATATATAAAAAAAATGGTCATCAAACGTATTTCACAATGATAAATGTATTATCTATAGAACCACACTTGACATTGTTACCGGAGAGATTAAGAATTATTTTTAGTCAGTTTACGCTGGGTAACACAACATTACCTATTGAAACAGGCATATGGTTCAATGTTGATAGAAATGAAAGGTATTGTACTTTTTGTTTCGAAATGAGATAGGGGATGAATTTCATATAACTGTCAATGTGACACTTTAAGAGACCAAATAAATAGATTTATGACAAGATATTTTATTAATCACCCTAATTCGTTCAAGTTCTCTGTGTTGGTTAATATTCATAATTTAAATAAACTAATAAGAATTTGTAAATTGATCAAAATAGTAATTGGTAAGTTTAACTAACATTGACTGTTGTTATTATTTTTAATGTTTTGAGTACTCGCAAGTACTCTGGATATTGTATATTTATGTCATACACCATTGTATGGTATTAGATAATAAAACATGACTTGAACAAATCAAATAAAACTATAGTCCAAAAATATTCAAGAAACTTAGTATAATCTCCAATAAAAAATGAAACGGAAGAAAAGGACGCATAGTGTAATAACGATGACCGTGTGTGCGCAGTGAGGGTTATTTGAAGTCGTATTTCAATTCAGGATACTCTAGTTACAAAATCGTTTAATTTACCTACAGTAGAATGCTGAGTAAAGCACAATCACAAACACTCGTAACGCACCAGGAAGTCTAACTGAAGCATCACCTCCAATTCAAAATGGACGGCTGGCGGAGTGGTATAAACAATCGATAGGCTGGGCGATGCCATTGCTGTTTACGACTTGCTACGCATAGCATTTGTACACTGCAATTACGTAAAATAGTTCCATACAAAACGAAGGTTATCGTGTTTCTAGTCAGTTTTTAACACAAAATATTGGAATTGAAAGTGAGTGATTTCTCAAAAAACTTTAGGAGTTTACCAAATGAAATAAAGATGTTTAAAACCTACACATAAATGTAAGTTATGGCAGGGTTGATAAGAAACATTGTTATGGAATTATATAATTAATTTTGTCATATAATATTTTCCAAATTTACATCATTATTTACAACTTTTATTTCTAAAAAAAAAAATGTGAGGGTACTGTAGTCCAATCATATTGCGAATATACAGCCATATACTAGTTCTTATTTTGGCGATTAGTTTCTGCACTCCGGTCACACTGGTGCGCCTATATAGTTAGACCACAAGTTGAGTAATGTGCTTCGGTTTGTAACCCTTATACCAACAGTAATATTCATAAGATTGAAATGGTACAGATGAGATCAGCAAGGAGGGCACTAGGCCGGTGTCACAACACTTATATGTTTTGTCTAGGCATTGAGGGGATCAGGTTTGAGCCACATTGTCTTGAAACTCGGTACGTCGATCGATTGGTAAAAAATCGAACGTAGGTAAGGCAATATAAGTTTACTGAAAATCACTGGTATAACATTAACCTGGCTATAAAGATCGACAATACAAATACCAATCGTGTTTGTCCCCATGTGACGACTTCCAAACAGACACACCTCGTTGGCATGCCATATGATTGTCGAATACATTAAGTTCAAGAGTTAAGCTTCGATGACCTACATAAGGTTGACGCCCACATCAGAAACTTACTTTGCAACCAGCACAGTGAGACCGGAACGTCAGAAGAATTCGGCGAAGTTTCAGCGGTAGAACACATCAGAAGGAGTAATAGCTTGCAAGAATGGATTCAGCCGCTTTTCTGACGGTGCCAGTTGGCACAGGAGGGTCGACACTGCCTATCATCGGACTGGGAACGTCGAGCGTAATTTCATTTGTTTTCGGTTACCTATATAGCTTATTTGTATCCAGCTCCTGTGCACAGTCGGAATTTTACAGTTCGGTATATTCCACAATGAGTCATTGTGCTTTCAAATAATATGCAATTGAATACGATAATTAAACTTTGCAACCGTGCACGCACGCACGCACGCACTCGCTCACGCACGCACGCACGCACTAAAACATAATACTTACTTACTTAGTCCTCTTCGCGCCTGGTGGCACATAAGGCATCAACAAGAGAGCGCCACTGCTGTCGGTCTGCAGCCCATTTGGTGATGGTGTTCCATGTCAGGCCGCATTCTTTCATCTCCCTCTCCACCGTTCGTCTCCATGTTTCTTTCGGGCGACCACGTCTCCTTTTTCCATCTGCTGTCCAGCGTAAGGCTGTCTTGGGCAGTGCGCCAGGTGACATTCGGCACACGTGTCCAAGCCATCTCCATCTTCTCTTCTTTATCTGTGTGGCCAAGGATGTTGCATCTGTTTTGCGGTGCAGCTCTTCATTAGTGATGGTGTTGGGCCAAAATACTCCTAGGATCTTCCGTAGACACTTGTTTTGGAATGTCTCAAGCTTGTGTGCTAGCTTGGCTGTCAGTTTCCAGCACTCGGAGCCGTAGAGAAGTACACTGAGAACATTACTATTGTACAGTCTCAGTTTTGTTTCCAATCTCAGTTGCTTGGATTTTCAGATGGGCTTCAGCATAGCGAAGGTCTGACTTGCCTTTCTGATCCTAGCCGTGGCATCTTTTGCAGAGTCTCCATCTGTTGTGATTTTGCTTCCCAGGTATGCAAAGTCCTGAACGTCTTCCAAAGCCTCACTATTGTTTATGTTGTTTATGGTGATGGGGTTATCTGTCTTGTTGTTGATCCTCATCAGTTTGGTTTTTGCTGTGTTGAGCTTTAACCCAATCTGTGGTGCTGTTCTTGTGAGTTTGTCCATCTTTTCTTGCATGTCTTTGTGCCTGTTAGACAGCAGTCCAATGTCATCTGCATAGTCCAGGTCTTCCAAGATTGAGGTAAATGTCCATCTGATGCCTCTGTTTCCATTTTTGGTGGTTTCTATCATCAGCCACTCGATGGCAAGGGTGAAAAGAAATGGTGAGAGAATGCATCCCTGTTTTACTCCGGATTTTACGCTAAAGCTGTCTGACATGTGAATGTTACATGCGACTTGACACTGGACGTCTGTGTAAAGTATCTTGATCACATTTACCATCTTCTATGGGATCCCGTAGCGACGTAATATTCTCCACAGGGATTCTCTGTGAAGGCTGTCAAAGGCCTTTTCAAAGTCAATGAAGGCAATGTAGATCGTACTGTTCCATTCCGTGCTTTGTTCCAAAATCTGCCGTAGCGTGAAAATGTGGTCGATGCATGACTTTCCTCTTCTGAAACCGGCTTGTTCCTGGCGGAGGATTGTATCTGTAGCTGCTGATATTCTCTTCAGGATTATACTAAAACATAATACCGTATCTAAATATGGTGTACATACAATACTACAGTCAGGCAAGATAAGAAATTAATTTAACTAAAACAAATGTACGTACACAAAATATTATTAGAGTACAGTCAAGGAGGCTCTCTTGAAGACAAGGGCGGCTACATTTCATATCGTATCTTAAGTGCACGTTAACCCCTCACCGTCCAACGGGGCTAACACTAACATCGTTGTGACAACGTAGCACAACTGCTGTGCCAGTTTGCGAACTAGCGCAGGGGTTCGCAAACAAAGTCCTCCAAATGTTCATGTCTTGCCGCATGGACTGACACGGTCACGGCCCCCTGTTTGGGAATCCATGCAGTAGGGCACAGTAATCAGACAATATCAACATTTATTCGATTTTCGACGTCTCATCACTGAAACGGAAGTGGTGTACTCACGGATGAACGGAAAAGACACAAATGCTCCAATTTAGAGCGTGACACAGCAGCAGCAGCAGCAGCATCAGCAGACGCAGACGCAGCAGCAGACGCATCAGAAGCAGCATCAGCAGCAACAAAAACAACAACAAAAACAAATAAATTCTGCATTAGATGCAATTAAATCTTGGCAAACATATATGGTATGGCTTCCTTCAACATAAAAGTGACTATTACGTGTATAGTTGCATGTATGTCACTAATCAGTTGGAAATATATCCCTTTTCTAATGCGTTTTCTGTTGTTTGCTTGACACTGACCACTGTCCTTCGGTGAATTTAGCTGATGGGTTAAACCGTTAGATCAAGATTCAATATTCCATTACCAGACGTGCGGCTTGTACACGGGACCAGAGCGTAACGAGAAGCAGTTTACGTCGTGTTCATTATGTTTATATTATGTTATGTATGTAATTTATTTTAAATATAGCGTACTACTTTGTGTGGACAAAGTCTGCTATTCAACTGGACAGTTGTTTAAACTTGAGAGCAACCAATGGCACAGTGATAGAGTGAGGACCAATGTCCTGGGTCGGATGTTGATATCACAGATTAAACAATATTACCCGACAGGCAGGAGGCAGAATTTGACAAGTTTGAGGAGCTGTCCGTGTTTGTTTGCCGTTCATTGAGGACTTAATCTATCATGTAGTCTTAGTTAAAGAAGTTCGTGTCTAGTGAACTTTGAGAAAGCTTGTTACTTAACAATCTAAGCGTGGAGAGAGAACACAAGGGAGACCACGCCTAACTTATTCAAAACTACTAGCGTCTGTATTCGGGATAACCATTAATTTTCTGAACTTGAGCAGGCTACACAGGACCGACACTTATGTAGACGTATCGTGAACAACCTTTGTGAGACTCGTCCTCCGGACGACTACAGATGAGAAATGAGATGAATGTGAAATCGTTAATACATATTATTATCAAATTAGTAACTGGACTTGAAACAGGTAAATGTAGCATTGATATATTGTAACTGCAACGTTTAGCATTTTCTTGCAGATATATATATATATACACATATATATGAAGGGCTTAACAAATATAGTATACGCAGAACAGATCGTAAATTTACGTCTATACTAGTACTAATATTGGATGATTAAATTTAGGCCCAAGCGCCTAGGAGCCTAGGAGTAAGGCCTAGCGTTATAGTATAACACAAATAGCCGGAGACGAAACAAATATACTAACGTGTCAAGTAGAACTCCTGCCCCTTCATTGCCTTTTACTTTTAAGACAGCCTTCATGCGATCCTGACGTCCCTTTTGGTCTTTCAGTAGTGTCACTCTTGTGGCCATTCCTGCTCTACCCAGCTCCTTTTTTATCCCTTTTGTCGCGGAACACAACGTGCCTATCTGTCAGCCAGATGTCAACAAACAAATCGTGGGTATGTGCATGTCGATACCGTGACCACGTGAGGTGCATCTCATTAGTGTTTGGCAAAGCAAGCTTCGCCTAGCTCCGCCCCTGTGGTTTCATGTCATAAACATTATTCGGTTTGAAACAGTCAAATGCAAACATGTATCTGGCTTATTAAACGCATCTCGGCAGGCAGTGCATTTTATTCTTGTACGAAGAACATCATGTTATTACATGAGCAACATATCATGTACCTTTAAACTTGAACAACCCATGGAATAATGATGAAGAGAGGACCAATGTCTCACAGAGTAAGCATTATTACCCGACAGGCAGGAGACAGAATTTGACAAGTTTAAGGCGCTGTCTGTGTTTGTTTGCCGTTCATTGAGGACTTAATTTATCATGTAGTCTTAGTTAAAGAAGTTCGTGTCTAGTGAACTTTAGAGATCATCAGATTGAGCAAATGTAGACTTGTAAAAGAGGTTACTGAATTGTTTATAACTATTGGTCTGATGCTATATGTTACATGTCTATATGTGTGCGCGCTGCGTACATGACTTTTCAATGTAATATCATAATACACACTCAACATGTGGACACAACGATTGACAAATACAATTCCAGAAGTAAAGAAGTGGTGAGAAAGCTTGTTACTTAACAATCTAAGCGTGGAGAGAGAACACAAGGGAGACCACGCCTAACTTATTCAAAACTACTAGCGTCTGTATTCGGGATAACCATTAATTTTCTGAACTTGAGCAGGCTACACAGGACCGACACTTATGTAGACGTATCGTGAACAACCTTTGTGAGACTCGTCCTCCGGACGACTACAGATGAGAAATGAGATGAATGTGAAATCGTTAATACATATTATTATCAAATTAGTAACTGGACATGAAACAGGTAAATGTAGCATTGATATATTGTAACTGCAACGTTTAGCATTTTCTTGCAGTCCCCGGCAAAGAAATTGAAACAAGCTGTGACATGTGCCATCGAGGCAGGCTGCCGGCACATAGACTGTGCCTATATCTACAGCAATGAAGTCGATGTTGCCCCAGCCCTGCAAGAACAAATATCACAAGGTCGTGTGAAGAGAGAAGACATGTTCATTACTAGTAAGGTAAGTAAATTAAAACAACAATTATTACACTATCATCAGTAAATATGTGCCAGAATAATGATGATTTATATACACTGTCCTATTACAATTGTAGTTGTGGAACACGTTCCATTCTGCCAAGGATGTGAAGCCTGCACTTCAAGAGAGCCTGAAGAGATTGGGACTGGAGTATCTGGATTTGTATCTGATCTACTGGCCTGTTTCATACCCGGTATCTACTTCCAGCACGCATCTGTTAAGTATCTATATCCAAATAAAACAACACTTACAATAATGATTATATAAGAAAATTGTCATGCATGTTTCATACCCGGTATCTACTTCCAGCATGCATCTGTCAAGTATCTGTATCCAAATAAAACAACACTTACAATAATGATTATATAAGATAATTGTCATGCATGTTTCATACCCGGTATCTACTTCCAGCACACATCTGTCTAGTATCTGTATCCAAATAAAACAACACTTACAATAATAATTATATAAGATAATTGTCATGCATGTTTCATACCCGGTATCTACTTCCAGCACGCATCTGTCAAGTATCTGTATCCAAATAAAACAACACTTACAATAATGATTATATAAGATAATTGTCATGCATGTTTCATACCCGGTATCTACTTCCAGCATACATCTGTCAAGTATCTGTATCCAAATAAAACAACACTTACAATAATGATTATATAAGATAATTGTCATGCATGTTTCATACCCGGTATCTACTTCCAGCACGCATCTGTCAAGTATCTGTATCCAAATAAAACAACACTTACAATAATGATTATATAAGATAATTGTCATGCATGTTTCATACACTTAGAATAATACAACTACTGATCTGTTGTCATGCCAATTATTAATTTGTAATAAGAGAGAATAATAATGTGTCAGATAATTAAAATGCATTTATGTGATGTGATGTTTTTATGTGAACGTCTATAACAGCAAATCCCCAGGAACCCAATTTCTATATTATATATGCCCGGGTTCCTGAGGATTTGGCACTATAGAAGTTGTGTTATTATCACACAACGAGGAGGTAATTTGTTTCCGAAAGACAAGGACGGCAACATACTGTTTGATGACACGCCCCCTTTGGAGACATGGAAGGTGAGATACTAATCTACCTACAAAACATTCTTGATGCACATTTCTGAAACCAACCTTTGTGCTTTAAGTGCCTGTGTCAATGTAATTTCAGTTGTTGGTCCATTAATTTATGAATTGATGTAAACTTGTATTCACCTGTCTTTACACTTAATAAAAAATAAGAAATATACAACGTTGCTAAAACGTTGCACCAGTCCACATTCACTTGGTTTTCCAACACTACATAAAGTTTTATTTATTTCTAAAATGTATGTCTATGGTGCATTGTGACTGTTCAGGTTGTTATTGTGTACAATTTTGAGTGAACATTATTCTGGAGTTACGTTGCTCACACTGGACAATGAATACATAAATTTAGCCTTGGGTGGGGCTGCTCACTATAAGCAGAGCCTCTGGCGTGTGTTCCCTCACCTTTGATGTTTTTCTTTGATGTCATGCTTATCGGTATTGTATTGTTTTGAAGTTAGATGTGTAAACAACAGTCTATTCCATTTTGTTTGTAGTGATATATAGTTCCATGTTAGTACAACTAATGCACTGTTGTTTTACAACATATGACATTACTTATATACGGCAATAATTTTATATTATTGCCCATTAACAACCTATATGTCTCCTCTCTTTTTATGAGAAACATCAAACGAGCTACGGCCATTAGTATGACGATTAGTGAATAGATATATAAAGTGACACTCTGGCAGAAGACATAACAAAATCGTTGTTACTCGATAAGAACAAAGTTTTCAAACAAATGACCATTGAACAGCAGCCAGCTGTACTGAGTTGACACTGAATCTTCTGGTAGCATGATATCTGTGTTTATTGCAGGCCATGGAGAAGTGTGTTGACGAGGGGCTGGTCAAGAACATAGGGTTGTCGAACTTCAACAGTGTGCAAATCCAGGACATCCTCGACAACTGCCGCATCAAACCAGCTGTTCTTCAGGTCAAGTCAACAATCACGGCTTACACAAAGCCACACATCAGAGGATCTAAAACTGTTTCAACGTGATGTTCGTGTCAAAAGGACACATTTTTGTTATTTGCCGTTTCGCTAAAAATGGACTAACCAGTTGACCAAACCAACCTAGATTTGATTAATACATTTTAACATTTATTTCATTGTGCCGTGTGTGTGCGTGCGTGCGTGCGTGCGTGCGCGCGCGCGTGTGTGTGCGTGTGTTTGTGTGTGTTTGTGTGTGTGTGTGTGTGTGTGTGTGTGTGTGTGTGTGTGTGTGTGTGTGTGTGTGTGTGTGTGTGTGTGTGTGTGTGTGTGTGTGTGTGTGTGTGTGTGTGTGTGTGTGTGTGTTTAATATACGACTTAAAGATACTTTGCCATTCAGTCACTGACCAACTTGTGTTTTCTGTATTAAAGGTGGAAATTCATCCATATTTTTCACAAGAGAAACTTGTGAAATTCTGCCAAGACAGAGACATAGTCGTCACAGCATACAGCCCACTTGGATCCAATAACCTGGCTGAGTGAGCATCACAGCTGTAGGACCAACACAAACATAATGCATTCATCTCTGTGTTGTGAGAAAGAGATCCTTCCCCAACCTTGATGTATTACAAAAAGGCATTTCATTCAGTTACACTGGTGGATGCTAATCACAGATTTAGGTTATCCACAGGATGATGGATCCATTCAACTGTTAAAATGCCGATTTTGTATGACTGCTGGGCAACAGACCTTTTCGTTTTTCGAACATTTCTCATTCATTATGCACTAACGGAAAGAAATGTGTTCGATTGAAGGAGACCGCCAGACTTGACCAATATACTAGGAGAGCCAGTCCTGGAGAAAGTGGGTACAAAGCATGGCAAATCACCAGCGCAGGTAGGTACATCCAGTGGCGCATTTAGGGGGGAGGGGGATTGGGCCATGGCCCCCCTTTGGCTTAAATTTCTTTCAGTATTTGTCCGTTGCGCCGCAACATGGTACCATGGAAGACTAGGTTTGCCCACCGTTGGCCTCCCCCTTTGTGAGATCTTAGTACGCCACTGTCCAGTAAAAGAACATAATTATAACATATTTACTTATTTAATATCTGAAATAATACAGTCAGTTTTTATACGAACTGTCGTGAAAATGATGAACATTTTATAGGAACCGACGAAATGTTAACATAGTTAGTTGCACAGCACAAACACACACATATACACACGCACGCACGCACGCACGCACGCTCGCTCGCACGCACGCACGCACGCACGTACACACACACACACACACACACACACACACGCACACACATACATTAATATAATTATAATTATGATATTACACAGTGCAAAGTTTGCTAATTTAATCTAATGGCTACATATTAATAATTATTATATGTGAAGGAATTTTGAGGTCATTATGACTAATTTGTTGAGAAATTACTCACACTAGTAGGTAGGCACACTTTTAAATTGTCTGAACGGCTGCATCATTTCAGGTTGTGCTACGATGGCTTTTGCAAAGGAACATCGTCGTGATCCCGAAGAGTGTAACTCCATCTTGGATTAAGGAGAACATTCAGGCAAGGACACACTTGTTGTTAACACTCTTAGCACTCTCGCTCTCTCTTGATGTGCAGCATAAGGCGAAACAAAAGTCATGGTTTTAGTGGTATGCACTTAAAAGAGATAATTAAAACTCAAGAAAAAATCAAGAATATCACGCCAGTGGTTTACTCAGAATGTGTTCTAAAAGTGAGAGGTTCCGGTCATTTCTCCGAATGACCGAGGGCTGACATGTTAACCAGGGCGACCGATAAACGTATGCACAGTTCTATGAAACCGGGGTAACCTAGACTACAAGTGTCTTATTAAAGAAGGACGGCGTACACAGAACCAAGCAAAGTCTCATAGCAGACATGTTGTTTTGTCAGAATCAGGACTAGTTTAATAAACAAAGGCCAACACATATTACATATGAAAGATATGGTCGACCCAATGTTTAGAGACCAGCAAGCCGGATTCCGCCAGAACAGATCATGTTTAGACCAGATCGCAACATTGCGCATCATAGTAGAACAATCCTTAGAATGGAACTCTTCCCTCTACGTGAACTTCGTTGACTATGAAAAGGCATTTGACAGTGTTGACAGGAAGACCCTCTGGAAACTGCTACGACACTATGGGGTACCCACTAAACTGGTCAACCTAATCAAGAACAGCTATGACGGAACAGGCTGTAGGGTAATCCATGGAGGACAGTTCACCTGTCGCTTCGAGGTAAAGACTGGAGTAAGACAAGGCTGCCTGCTGTCCCCATTCCTCTTCCTCCTGGCCATTGACTGGATTATGAAGATGACCACAGTACAGAGGACAAGTGGGATCCAGTGGACACTATGGACGCAACTTGAAGACCTGCACTTCGCCGATGACTTGGCACTGCTGTCTCACAGCCATCAACAGATGCAGGACAAGACGACAGAACTGGCAACTGTCTCCTTACAAGTGGGCCTGAACATCCACAAAGGAAAGACCAAGGTCCTCAGGATGAATGCAGCCAGCACTGACCCAGTCACACTGGAGGGGAATGCACTGGAGGAGGTAGAGACCTTCACATACCTCGGCAGTGTCATCAACAAGCGGGGCGGCACAGACGCAGACGTCAGAGCAAGGATAGGCAAGGCAAGAGTGGCATTCCTGCAACTGAAGAACATCTGGAGCTCCAGGGTACTGTCATCACGCACAAAGATCCGGTTGTTCAACTCCAACGTGAAGATGGTTTTGTTGTATGGAGCAGAGACATGGAGGATAACCAACACCACCATCAACAAAGTGCAGACCTTTGTCAACAACTGCCTGAGAAGAATCCTCCAGATCCACTGGCCAGACACCATCAGCAACAGTGAATTGTGGGAAAAGACACAACAACGACCTGTCGAAGAGGAAATCAGAAGAAGAAGATGGGCCTGGATTGGCCACTCGCTCCGAAAACCAGTAACAAGCACCACCAGGCAAGCGCTGACATGGAATCCTCAAGGCAAATGGAGAAGAGGACGACCAAGAAACACGTGGCGACGGGACCTCCAGGCAGACACCAGGAAGATGGGCTACAACTGGAACCAGTTAGAGAGGATGGCCCAGGACAGGGGACTCTGGCGATCTGTTGTCGACGGCCTATGCCCCAAGAGGGGCGATGGGCATAAGTAAGTAAGTAAGTAACACATATTACATAAGTTGAGTTTGTACGCATGTATTATCGATATATCCGATTGGCAAGTATTAGAATAAACGTATACAAATATATTTTTATTTGGAAAGCGAATATTGCCAGACTACCACACTAGTGACGTAGTGTTATCTCGCGGTATGGCGCGACTCATGGAATTAAGATGCTGTATGTTCTATAAGGTTTCCCCAGTAAACCACTGGCGTGATATTCTTAATCGTAGTTACAAATGGTTATGTCTTAGTAACTCTTATAGGTGCATAGGCCGAAAACCATGACTTTTGTTTCGTTTTAAATTATATACAATATGGGCATTTTGGATGAAGGAAGATGATGTTTAATAAAAACTTGCCCGTTGACAATGTTAGCCAGTTATGTGACACATTTAAATATCCATCATCTTATAATATCTTTTCTGCTTTGGTGGTAATTGGCCCACATGGAACTACTAACTTGAAATTGCAAGATAAGTGTTTATGTGCATGTTTGCTTGTCTTCTAGATATTTGATTTTCAACTGACAGCAGATGATATGGAAACAGTGAATGGACTGAACAAAATTTTTCGTATCTTTGCTATCAGAGAAAACGGGTAAGCATTACGTGACAGACTACTCACATTAGTGATGCAACATACGCATTTGACAGGAACCATTTGTTATATAAAAAAGTGTAAATGTTTTGTCATGTGGAAATGGAGTGGTCTGATAGTAGTGTCATCGTATTTACAACCCGTAAAGAGCTAAAACAGAAATTCTACATAAGACTACACTGCAATGCACTGCACTGTACTGCACAGTGGCGTATTAGTGGGACGTTGGGCCATGCCTCATTTGGATTAAATTAAAAATAAAAGGCACGGTAGCATTCCAAATTAATGAGTGACTAAGATCGACCTCGCTTTTGCGAGTTCCTAAATTCGCCACTGACACTACACCACACACGCCACGCCACGCCACGCCACGCCACGCCACGCCACGCCACGCCACGCCACGCCACGCCACTCCACTCCACGACACGCCACAATACACCACGCTACAACACATTACACTAGAGTTTGTTCCATTTTAAGTCGCAATCCCAGGTCGCAGGACTAATAATATTTGTTCATTTACCTGACTTTTCAAGCAACTTTAAGTATTTTTTGAGACCCACAAACAAGCAAACTAGTGGACACAGGTAATGTGAGTGCTAAGCTAAGCGTAGCGTGATGCATATCCAACCTATTTTAATTTTTACATTGAGAATACTATGTTGCTAAAAAATCATTATGTAAATAACTTTTTGTTTCAGAATCCTTGATTGTTCAGAGCAAACAGCTCTAAATCTCCCGCTCTTGGAAGATGTGGAATTCTAGGAATTAATATTGTAGAGTAATCACGTGGTGCTGTGAAAACAATAGAAGCAGGTTTCCTCACACTGGATTACTGATAGCATGTGTCTTCGTGGCTAGTACAGTCTACAAGTACTCTACCATTAGCTGGAACTTGGCAAAGTCAGACTATCTGCACTGATCATAACGGGCTTTGTTGTGCAGACGTCATATTGCTATTTAAGACTTGTTATTCCTAGCATTATACATAGCGAAATAGTTATCGTGTCTACAGCCAATTTGTCAACACAGAATACTATTCACAGTTGTATGAAATTGAAATCGAGAGATTCATTGATAAACATAACTAGTTTACCAAATTAAATAAAGATGTGTAAAACATGTAAATAAATGTAAGTTGTACGTTCTACATACTCAGATCAAACCAGTTTGCTGTAGGCCTACAAGACAATGGCAAGTAGGCTGGATAGCACTGACGCGTTGCGACGTGACCGATAAGTAGTTGGAAGTGTTTTTTTCTCCGGACTCTATCTCCAGCAACGCATATATTTATTGTATGTTGTTGTTGGCGTCTCCTTCGCTGACAGATCCAGTACGATTAATTATAGTCGTAATAGTAATCGTCGCCTTGCACTAGCATAACCACATATCGCGTACACATTGACATCTCACTCCTCATTAACTGATAACAAGACCAGTGTTAATGAGTGAGTGAGAAGCATTGTGACCTTCGATTACAGTTGTATATTGGCTTACGTTCACGGCAAACAGTGCCGGATTAACAATGTGGGCGGCATATGGTACAAACGTTTTGTGAGGGCCCTTACTGAGTATATGAAAGTTTAATATTATTATTTAGACGTGCCGTCGTTATTCTAATACCCGAATGACACCATGTAGTGCTACGCTGTTACGACTGGATAGCAGTAAATAAATAAATCAGGCGTTATGCCGAATTTCAGCTTAATAAGATCGTAAGTATGTAAACACTTCGTCACATGTAAGGGCGCTGTGCCAGAAGTACCCAGATTAACATATAACTAATACGCTAGATGGCGTTACTAATATTTAACAAGATTTAACAAGATTGCCATCCAAAGACCCTGATGTCAAATGGACAAGGAATTCAGCCATTTGCCTATCGAGAGTCCACATTTTTTTCATCTATGTGTAACCCGCCCTCCTGAGATATGTGTCAACCTTGTTTTTAAACATATTCACACTGCCAGCAGTTACACAATCTGAACTTTTTACTAATGTAGTTTATTAATTTATCTAGATTGTTTTGTAAACATTGTTTATCACTATCATTGTTAACCTTTCTAAACACTTGTATGTCATCCACAAATCTCAGTACGTTGTTTGCTATATTATCATCCAAGTCATTGATATATATTAAGAATAATAAAGGTCCTAATACCGATCCTTGTGGTACACCACTCAAAACTTATTTCCAGTTTGAAACGTCCCCATCTGCTACAACACGCTATCATCTATCAGTCAACCATTTTTCTATCCAGTCGGTTATGTCATCCCCGATGCCATGGGCTTTTAATGTAAGTAGTAATCTTTGATGTGGCACTTTGGTAAAAGCTTTATGAAAATCTAAGTATATAATATCTACTGGTGATCCCTCGTCTATCCACGTAGTGATTTCCCCCAAAAAGCATAACATATTTGTTAAGCATGACCTAGCTTTTCGGAATCCACGTTGAGATAGATTTATTAATGTATGCCTAAAAAGGAAGTCCACCATATTGTCTTTAATTACCCTTTGTAATAATTTACAAATCACTGATATTAAACTTACTGGTCTGTAATTCTATGACTTATTTCTCAAACCCTTTTTAAATAATGCTATGAGGTTTGCTTCTTTCGATTCAAAAGGAACCACTCCCTCTTTTAATGACCAGTTGAACACTCTTGCAAGTGGTATACTAATTTGTTCTACTATTTTCATTAGTAGTGTTGGCGGAATTTCATCCAGTCCAGGTGATTTCATTGTCTATATTTTCTTAGCCTCAATTTCTTGAGTTACAATTAACTGCCCAACATAATCACTTAGCCTCCTGAAATGTAGTATCTAGAACTGGTAATGAACTAATATCCTCTCTGTTAAACACAGAACTGAAGTATCCATTTTGGTCTTCCACCATTAAAAAACCTTAACCTTGCTAGCATTGACACCAGTGTAATTGCAGAACGAATGTTGTTGCCTGCCAGAGTTACTATACACTATGGTTGTCTGGTCGTAATGGTCTTCCATTCATCAATACAAATGTTATGTTGAGATCAAGCATTATGCAGTGCTGGTAGTTGTTTGATTTCTATGACGATGTTAGGTCCCCCCAAAACGTGCTTCTGACGGATTAATGTCACCCCTTATGTCAAAGCACTCTATCTTCGTCATCAAATCTTAAGGGCGTCTTATTTTCGTCAATATTACCTTTTTGTGTATATTTGTTTTCAGACATCAACGCTGAGAACAAATTACATAAGGGGTATATTATATTACCACAATGAATAGAAGATCATGGAAAGAGGCTGACATGTTAAATGCCAATGAAGTCGTCAATATAAACAAGGGATATACACCCTGAGTTTTCCTTTCGAAAGCAAGAGTCGTTTGACCATGAGCGAGTGACAAATGTCAAACCAGGCATCATCGAAAACTACTTTGATGTTCTGCATGCCACTCTGGAGGAACAAAATGTACCCCTTAGATAAAAATAACATTATATATAATACTATATAATTTAATTATAAAAAACCAACGAGGACACACGAGGTGTGTGTGTGTGTGTGTGTGTGTGTGTGTGTGTTTGTGTGTGTGAGTGTGTGTGTGTGTGTGTGTTTGTGTGTGTGTGTGTGTGTTTGTATGTGTGTGTGTGTGTGTGTGTGTGTGTGTGTGTGTGTGTGTGTGTGTGTGTGTGTGTGTGTGTGTGTGTGTGTGTGTGCGTGCGTGTGTGAGTGCGTGTGTGTGTGTGTGTGTGAGAGAGAGAGAGAGAGAGAGAGAGACTAATCTACCTACAAAGCATTATTGACGCACATTTCTGAAAACAACCTTTGTGCTTGAAGTGCTTGATACTCTGTGTCAATGTCATTTCATTTGTTGGTCCATGAATTTAAGAGTTGATGTAAACTTGTGTTCACCTATCATGACAATTAATAAATAGGAAAAACACATCGTTACTGAAACGTTGCATCAGTCCACATTTATTTGGTTTTCCAACATTATATAAAGTTTTATTTATTTAAAAAAATTATCTACGGTCAATCTGGCTTGTCGTGTCGAGTGAACATTATTCTGGAGTTGCGTTGCTCACACTGGACAATGAATACATAAATTTAGTTGTTACATGATAAGAACAAAGTTTTCAAACTAATGACCATTGAACAGCAGCCAGCTGTATTGAGTTGACACATAATCTTCTGGTAGCATGAGTTCAGTGGTTATTGCAGGCCATGGAGAAGTGTGTTGACGAGGGGCTGGTCAAGAATATAGGGTTGTCGAACTTCAACAGACATCCTCGACAACTGCCGCATCAAACCAGCTGTTCTTCAGGTCAAGTCAACCGTCACAAAGCCACACATCACAGGGCCTAAAACTGTTTGAAGTTTCAACGTGATGTTTCTGTCAAAAGGACACTATTTTTGTCATTTGCCGTTTCGCTATAAACGGAATAACCAGTTGACCAAACCAACCTTGATTTTATTAATGTATTAATTCATTTAACATTTATTTAATTTTGCTTGTGTGTGTGTGTGTGTGTGTGTGTGCGTGCGTGCGTGCGTGCGTGCATGCACAAATGTCACCATGTAATGCCATGCTGTTACTACTGGACAGCAGTAACTAATAAAATCAGGCATTATGCCAAATTTAAGTGTAATTGGGTGTGAGTTTGTCAGAGTTGTCGACGAGGACACAGTTACCATATATTATTTAAACTAGATGCGCAGGGGGAACTGACAAAGAAAACTCAAAGGAGTACTACTACAAATACACATCCAATGTTCACCAATAATTTCAGACAATGAACTTAAATGTGTAGGCTTAAATGCCAGGAGCATAGTAAATAAAAAAGTGAGTTAGACATTATGGCAGCAGACATTGATGCTCATGTAATATGCATCACAGAATCATGGGCAAATAAAAATATAGTAGATGCTGAGTTAGCACGGACAGGCTATGTAATGTTTAGGAAGGATAGACGAGAAAGAAGGGGAGGTGGATTAATTTTATATATTAAAGAATCTATCCAAGCTTATGAAATAACACTGAAAAGCTATGCAGATTGTGTGGAAGCAATTTGGTGTAACATAGTTACCAGGAACATCAACATTAACAATAGGAGTAGTTTATCGTAGTCCTAACATAAGACAAGAGGAAGATGTAAAATTACAAAAGGCAATAAGGGAGGTGAGCGAGGGGGAATGTGTTATAATGGGTGATTTTAACCAGGGCCATATACAATGGGAATATTTAGAGAGTGCTGGGGGTGACGACCATCAGTTTCTACTTCTAACACAGGATTGTTTCCTCAACATATTTTGGAAACAACCAGAGGTGGGAATGTGTTAGATTTAATTTTGTCTTCTCAAAATTAATTAGTTGACAATGTTAAAGTACACGAACCTTTGGTTTCAAGTGACCATAACCAAATCCATTTTAATATAAAAGTAAAAACAGGGAATACATATAAAAAACAATGGAGGAGGAACTTCAACAAAGGTAAATATAAAGAGATGAGAATACATCTAGCAGATATAGATTGGAATAACTTGCTGAAGAACAAGACAGCAACAGAATGCTGGACTTGTTTAAATATGAGATTGAAGGCATTATTAAAAAAATTGTTCCATTAAGAAAACAAGGGAAAAGGTCCAGGAAGAAACATATGTCAACAGAGGCTATTAGAAAAATTGCTCACAAACAGATGCTGTGGAGGATATATAAACACACTGGAAATGTAGAAGGCTACACAAACTACAAAGAGGCACTTAACCTAGCTGCAACTGAAATTAGAAAATCTAAAAGAACCTTTGAAACAAAATTGACAGGTAATATAAAAAATGACAGCAGGAGTTGATATGTTATGTAAGGAGTAAACAGGAAGTTCGAGATAAGGTCGGACCACTGGAAAACAACAGTGGATACATAATTTCAGACGGGTTTCAAATGGCAGTCCTGAATGAGTATTTCAGCTCAGTGTTTACCAAAGAAGATACCAGCTCACTTCCAGTTCCATTTACTAAATTTGAGGGCAATAAATCAGAGCGTTTGGGGCAGTTATTTATAAATCCTGAAATGATAGAAAAGAAAATTAAGAAGATGAAAGATAATAAATCACCTGGAGTTGATGTGATACCACAAAACTGCTTAAGGAAATTGTTGAACAAATTAGTACACCACTTGCAAAAGTGTTTATCTTGTCACTAGACGAAGGAATAGTTCCTTCAGAATGGAAAGAAGCAAACATTATACCGCTATTTAAGAAAAGATCGAGGAACAAACCAGAAAATTACAGGCCAGTGAGTTTAACATCAGTTGTATGTAAATTACTCGAAACATTAATTAGAGACCACATGGAGGAATTCCTTGTAAAACATAAATTAATAAATACATCTCAACATGGGTTCCTAAAAGCAAGGTCATGTCTAACCAATCTCTTATGTTTTTTTGAAGAAATTACAATGTGGGTAGATGACGGGTCACCAGTGGATGTTGTCTATTTAGATTTTCAGAACGCTTTCGATAAAGTGCCACATCAAAGATTGTTACTTAAACTAAAAGCCCATCGTATAGGTAATGATGTAATCAACTGGATAGAAAAGTGGCTTACACACAGAAGACAGAGAGTAATAGTAGATGGTGAGATTTCAAACTGGAAATATGTTTTGAGTAGGGTATCACAGGGATCAGTATTAGGCCCTATACTGTTTTTAATATATATAAATGATTTGGAAGATGACGTATCTAGCAAAGTACTGAAATTTGCAGATGACACACAAGTATTCAGAAAGGTTACTAATGTTACAGATAAACAAAGTTTACAGGATGATCTAGATAAACTAGTTAAATGGTCAGAAAAATGGCAAATGTTATTCAATTTTGGAAACTGTAAATGCATACACATAGGACATGGAAACATGGACGAAAAATATAAAATGGGGGATGTTGTACTAGGTAGAACCACACAAGGACAGGACTTAGGTGTACCATTTATGCTGACGTGAAAGTTTCAGAGCAATGAGGGATTGCTGCTTCGAAAGGAAATCAAATTCTAGGGCTAATTAGGAGAACTATCGTGTATAAGGAGAAACAGCTAATTGTACCCCTGTACAAAGCAATAGTTAGACCACATTTGGAATATTGTATACAAGCATGGATGCCGTATCGTAAGAAGGACATAGACAAGCTAGAAAGAATACAACGAAGAGCAACTAAAATGATTCCAGAATTAAGAGACCTTAGTTATGAAAGCCGCTTATTACAATGTTGTCTGGCAGCACTAAAGACCAGGCGACTAAGAGGAGACCAAATAGAAGTGTTTAAAATAGTGAACGGTTATGAGGATGTTGATAGGAATATGTTCTTCGAACTTAAAGAAGGCATTATAACCAGAGGACACAAAGCAGCATTAGTTAAGGAACAGTGTAGGTTGGACATGAGAAAGTACTCTTTCTAACAGAGGGTGATAAATGAATGGAACAAACTTCCAAAAGATTGTGTTAATGCTAGTAGTGTGATTATGTTTAAAAATAGAATTGACAGGTATATGAGGGCGGGCTACACATAGATGATAAAACTGTTGGACACTCGATAAGCCAATGGCTTCCTTGCCCACTTGCCATATGGAACTTGTTGTTTCGGATGGCTATCTTGTTCAATCTTGTTAAATCTTGTTAACATAGAACTAATACGCTAGATGGCGTTACTAATATTTAACAAGATTTAACAAGATTTCAATCCAAGACAAAGACCCAGATGTCAAGTGAACAAGAAAGCCATTGGCTTATCGAGAGTCAAAAATTGTTTCACCCATGTGTAACACGCCCTCCTGAGATATTTGTCAACCTTGTTTTTAAACATATTCACGCTGTTAGCAGTTACACAATCTGTAGTTTTTACTAATGTAGTTTATTAATTTGTCTAGATCGTTTTGTAAATGTTGTTTATCACTTTCATTGTTAACCTTTCTAAACACTTGTGTGTCATCCACAAATCCCAGTACTTCGCTTGTTATATTATCGTCCAAGTCATTGATATATATATATATATATATATATATATATATATATATATATATATATATATATATATATATATATATATATATATATATATATATATATATATATATATATATATATATATATATATATATATATATTAAGATTAATATAGGTCCTAATACTGATCCTTGTGGTATCCCACTCAAAACTGATCTCCAGTTTGAAACGTCCCCATCTACTACAACATGCTGTCTTCTGTCAGTCAGCCATTGTTCTATCCAGTCGGTTATGCCATCCCCGATACCATGGGCTTTTAATGTAAGTAGTAATCTTTGATGTGGCACTTTGTTAAAAGCTTTCTGAAAATCTAAGTATATAATATCTACTGGTGATTCCTCGTCTATCCACATAGTGATTTCTCCCAAAAAGCATAACATATTTAGTATGACTTCGCTTTCGGAATCCATGTCGAGATGGATTTAATAATTATGCCTAACAATGAAGTCTTTCTAAGATGGGGGTTTTTAATTAACTTTTCTAATAATTAAACTCACTTGTTTATAATTCTCTGACTTATTTATCGAATTCTTTTTAAATAATGGTATGATGTTTGTTTCTTTTCATTCAAAAGGAACAATTTTCAGGTATTTAATGACAAGTTTAAACATTTTGCAAGTTGAACACTCTTGCAAGTGGTATAATAATTCGTTCTACTATATCCATTAGTAGTTTTGACGGAATTTCATCCACACCAGGTGATTTCATTGTCTATATTTTCTTGCCTATCATTTCTGTGGTTACAATTAACTGCCCTAAATAATCATATTTCGTCTCCTGAAATTTAGCATCTGGAACTGGTAATGAACTAATATCATCTCTGTTAAACACAGAACTGAAGTATCCATTTAGGTTTTCCAACATTAAAAAACCCTTAAACTTGCTAGCATTGACACCAGTGTAATTGCAGAACGAACGTTGTTGCCTGCTAAAGTTACTGTCGTATACACTTTTTTGTATATACTTGTTCACATACATCAATGCAGAGAACAAATTACCTAACCGGTGTATTATATTACCTTCATGAATAGAAGATCATGGAAAGAGGCTGACAATGTCATGTTAAATACCAATAAAGTCGTCAATGTGAAAAATGTATCTATATCAGCAACAGCTAAAGAGTATGGGTTTCCTCGGATGACGTTGAGTGACAGAGTTAAAGGGAAAGTTCCCATGGATACAAAAATGGGACGACCTCCAGTGCTAGGAAATGACCACGTAATTGGGCTATTGCCCTACGACAGGGAAATGATATGCTTCAACAGGAGTACTGAGCCATCCCTAACGTGGTGGCGTGGTTTTAGGGATATACACCATGAGCCTTCTCTTCGAAAGCCAGAGTCAGTTGACCACGAGCGAGTGACAAATGCCAAACCAGACATCATCGGAAACTACTTTGATGTTCTGCATGGCACTCTGGAGGAACAACACTTATCCCTTAAATAAATATAACATTATATATAATATATAATTTAATTTAATAATAAACCAACGAGGACACACAAAAATAATATATATATATATATATATATATATATATATATATATATATATATATATAACTTCTTGTAGACATATATTAAGAAACCGTTTTTGTTAACAGAGGTAGTATTTTTTCCCGGATTCAAACTCAACGAGTGATAAAAGGGAGTTTGTTTACAGGTCGTGAATTCAACCCGTGCATCGAGCTATCGTTTACATTGGCTAATATATATATATAAGATAAAGTGATTTATTTACTTAAATTACATACATAAGGTAATATCTGACATAGTGGTAGTAAACGTTTTCGGTATAAAGGAATTAACAGCAAGATTTTTGGCGTAAATTAGTACACTCTGACTTCGTTGTTTTGTTACACAGTGTTCTCCGTATTCGCTAGGTGGCAGTTTTTTTTCTCATGCGAGGTTAATAGAAGACACAGTTAGCAAGTATATTAGCCTAAAGGGTTCGTTTGATCACAAAAACAGCCTTATTCAAGGCTAACGTAGCAAACTAATTAAAACTAAATTGTATGATGGCGCCGTGCAAACGGAAGTTAAAGGCCACAAGGCACTTAATTTGTGGCAGTTGCAGTAACTGGGTGGACTTCGTCAAGTCTGGGTGCGAGAAGTCATGGGCTGAGGTCCAGGCAGATAGTTTTAGTTTTGAGTGTAGGGGATGTACGAAGATGAAGGAACTAGAGGTGGAGTTGGAAGAGCTGAGGCTGCTCGTTGTGGCAATGGTGGGAAGGGAACGGGGGGTTGTGCCAGTAGTTCCCGTGGGGGAACAGTAGATGATAAAGTGGGGAAAGACACAAGAGATGCTAGGGAGAGCTCACCGCAGCCTGGGAGGAAGCTGAGAGGAGGGAAGGTGACAGGTCGTAGGGAGACAGGAAGGAAAGGAACGGGAGGGAAAACAACCGGAGTGAAGGAGAGGGGAGTGGGAGAGACAAGAGCAAAGGAGTGGGAAGTGGGGGAGACAGGAGGGAAGTGGTCAGGACAGAATGTGATGGAGGGGATCGAACGGAAGAGTTATTTTGCAGCAGTGATAGAGTGGGTGAGGAAGAGAGCGAGGGTGTTTGTGGGGGATTCGATAGTTAGGAAGACCGACAGAGTCTTAAACAAGGGAGATGATGTGGTAGTCTGCTTGCCTGGAGCCAAAGTAGAGGCGATAACTGAGAGGGTAAAAAACATCGTAGGCTCGGGTAAGGGTGGATCTGTTTTAGTACACGTAGGGACAAATAACGTAGGGAGGGAGGGTACAACTGCCATAGTTAGGAAATATAGGCATTTGGTCAGAACACTAAAACAGACGCGGGTTGAGCAGGTAATACTGTCAGGGATTTTACCTGTAATGGACAGGAGGGGTCACAAATATCGAAATTGTCGGGGGATGGCAATTAACATGTTAGTCCAGAAGCTATGTAGGGAAGAGAAAGTTGGATTTGTGGATTTATGGGGAAGTTTTGTTGGGAGGGCTGATATGTACATGAAGGATGGGCTTCATTTAAGTGGAAAGTGGGCGGCTGTATTCGCGGACAAACTTTCAGCAGCAGTAGATAGTGACTTGGGTACAATGACAAATATTTTTGGAAGTAAACATTCTTTAAATTAGAAGTGCAGGGGGGGTTACCTGGAGGTGTCTCAAGCAGAACAAGAGGCCACTAGCACAGATAAACCAATATCAAATCATCCGAAAAACATCTCTGAAAAAGGTTATAGATGCGTATGTTTAAATGCAAGGAGCATAGTAAATAAGAAAAACGAATTAAACATTATGGTAGAAGATATTGACCCTCACATAATTGGTATAACTGAATCATGGGCCAACATAGATATAACAGATGCTGAATTAAGACTGACAGGATATGTACTGTTTAGGAAAGATCGAATAGGAAGAAGGGGCGGGGGAGTTATTTTATATGTTAAAGAATCTATTCAGGCTTATGAAATAAAACTAGAAAGAGAAGCAGATTGCGATGAAGCTGTTTGGTGCAAAATTGTTTCAGGAAATTCAAAATTAACTATTGGATTAGTTTACCGAAGTCCAAACATAAACGAAGAGGACAACACAAAAATAAAAAACACTATAAAGGAAGTTAGTAAAGGGGAATGTATCATAATGGAAGATTTTAACCATGGACACATATAATGGAATTCTCTAGAGAGCACAGGGATTGAGGAACAACAATTTCTATTTTTAATCCAGGATAGCTTTCTTACTCAGCACGTACTAGAACCAACCAGGGGAGAAAATGTATCAGACATAGTTTTGTCATCAAAAACGAATTAGTGGACAATGTAAACATATTTGAACCATTGGGTAATAGTGACCATAATCAAATACATTTTGACATCAATTAAAGACCATATGGTGGACTTCCTCGTTAAGCATAAATTATTAAATTCATCTCAACATGGATTCCTTAAAGCGAGGTCATGCTTAACAAATATGTTATGTTTTTTGGAAGAAATCACTAAGTGGATAGACGTGGGATCGCCAGTAGATATTATCTACTTAGATTTCAGAAAGCTTTTGACAAAGTGCCACATCAAAGATTGCTACTTAAATTAAAAGCCCATGGTATCGGGGATAGCATAACTGACTGGATAGAACAATGGCTGACTGACAGAAGACATCGAGTTGTAGTAGATGGAGAAGTTTCAAATTGGAAATCGGTTTTGAGTGGGGTACCTCAAGGATCAGTATTAGGACCTATATTATTCTTAATTTATATCAATGACTTGGACGACAGTATAACAAATAACGTACTGAAATTTGCGGATGACACAAAACTGTTTAGAAAGGTCCATACTGATGGTGATACAAAACATTTACAAAACGATCTAGACAGATTAGTGAAATGGTCTGACAAAATGGCAGATGCTGTTCAATTTTGGGAAATGTAAATGCCTACATACAGGACATGGGAACTTGAATGTAAACTATAAAATGGGAGATACTGTTCTGGGTACTACTGTAAAAGAAAAGGACTTAGGAGTTACAATAAGTGCTGATATGAAAGTTTCAGAGCAGTGTGGTATTGCAGCTTCAAAGGGTAATCAAATTCTTGGATTGATTAGAAGAAACATAACATACAAGGGAAAAAAGTTAATTATACCTCTTTATAAAGCAATAGTTAGACCTCATTTAGAATACTGTATACAAGCATGGAGACCATATCGTAAGAAGGATATAGATACGCTTGAACGCATACAAAGGAGAGCAACTAAAATGATTCCAGAACTTAGAGACCTTAGTTATGAAGAACGCCTGAAAGAATGTGGTTTAACAACTCTAGAGACAAGGAGGTTAAGAGGAGATCAGATTGAAGTTTTAAGATATTGAATGGGTATGAAAATATTGATAGAAATATGTTTTTCTCACTCAAGAAGGATAGCAGAACTAGAGGACATGAGGTAAAATTAGTAAAGGATCAATGTAGATTGGACATCAGGAAGCAGTCGTTCTCACAGAGGACAATAAATGAATGGAACAAATTGTCTACAGATTGTGTAACTGCTAGCAGCGTGAATATGTTTAAAAACAAGGTTGACACATATCTCAGGAGGGCGGGTTATAAGTAGGTGAACATTGTTGGACTCTCGATAAGCCAATGGCTTCCTTGTCCACTTGCCATCTGGGCCTTTGGCTTGGATGGCAAATCTTGTTAAAATCAATGTAAAATCAGAAAGTAAAAATAAGAAAACGTACAAGAGAAACTTCCACAAAGGTAACTACAAAGATATGAGAAAATACTTAGCAAAGCTAGATTGGAATAACATGCTGATGAATAAGACCGCAATTGAATGTTGGAATATTCTAAAATATGAAATTGAGAGTATCATCGATACATTTTTTCCCTTCCAAAAACAAGGAAAACGGTGTAGAAAGAAAGGAAGAAGACTATGCAAAATACAAAGAGGCACTTAATGCAGCTACAACTGAAATCAGACAATCTAAAAGAAGCTATGAGCAAAAACTAGCATGTAACATAAAAAATGACAGCAAGAGTTTTTATACATATGTCAGGAGTAAACAAAACGTACAAGACAAGGTTGGACCTCTAGAAGACAGTGTTGGAAATATAATATCACAGGGGTTTTTACTGGCGGAAGACCTAGATGGTTACTTCAGTTCAGTGTTTACCAAAGAAGATATTAGTTCATTACCAGTTGCTGATGCTAAATTTCAGGGGGCTAAATCTGACTATTTAGGTCCGTTAGTTGTAACTCCAGAATTGGTAGTTTAAGAAAATAAAGGCAATGAAGGATAACAAATCACCGGGAGTGGATGGGATTCCTCCAAAATTACTAATGGAAACAGTAGAACAAATCAGTATACCACTTGCAAGAGTATTCAACTTGTCATTAAAAGAGGGAGTTGTTCCGTTGGAATGGAAAGAAGCAAACATCATACCATTATTTAAAAAGGGTTCGAGAAATAAGTCAGAGAATTACAGACCAGTGAGTTTAACGTCAGTGATTTGTAAATTATTAGAAAGGTTAATTAAAGACCATATGGTGGATTTCCTCGTTAAGCATAAGTTTTTTAATTCATTGGATAGATGGATGACTGGATAGAACAATGGCTGACTGACAGAAGACAACGAGTTGTAGTAGATGGAGAAGTTTCAAATTGGAAATCGGTTTTGAGTGGGGTACCTCTAGGATCAGTATTAGGACTTATTATTCTTAATTTATATCAATGACTTGGACGACAGTATAACAAATAACGTACTGAAATTTGCGGATGACACAAAACTGTTTAGAAAGGTTAATACTGATGGTGATAAACAACATTTACAAAACGATCTAGACAGATTGGTGAAATGGTCTGAGAAATGGCAGATGCTGTTCAATTTTGGGAAATGTAAATGCCTACATACAGGACATGGGAACTTGAATGTAAACTATAAAATGGGAGACACTGCTCTGGGTACTACTGTAAAAGAAAAGGACTTAGGAGTTACAATAAGCGCTGATATGAAAGTTTCAGAGCAGTGTGGTATTGCAGCTTCAAAGGGTAATCAAATTCTTGGATTGATTAGAAAAAACATAATATACAAGGGAAAAAAGTTAATTATACCTCTTTATAAAGCAATAGTTAGACCTCATTTAGAATACTGTATACAAGCATGGAGACCATATCGTAAGAAGGATATAGATACGCTTGAACGCATACAAAGGAGAGCAACTAAAATGATTCCAGAACTTAGAGACCTTAGTTATGAAGAACCCCTGAAAGAATGTGGTTTAACAACTCTAGAGACAAGGAGGTTAAGAGGAGATCAGATTGAAGTTTTTAAGATATTGAATGGGTATGAAAATATTGATAGAAATATGTTTTTCTCACTCAAGAAGGATAGCAGAACTAGAGGACATAAGGTAAAATTAGTAAAGGATCAATGTAGATTGGACATCAGGAAGCACTCGTTCTCATAGAGGACAATAAATGAATGGAACAAATTGTCTACAGATTGTCGGGTTATAAGTAGATGAACATTGTTGGACTCTCGATAAGCCAATGGCTTCCTTGTCCACTTGCCATCTGGGCCTTTGGCTTGGATGGCAAATCTTGTTAAACTGAAAATTCCAATCATACATTAAGTTCAAGGGTTAAGCTTCGATTACCTATATAAGGTTGACGCCCACATCACAAACAGACTTTGCCACCGGCAAAGTAAGACCGGTAGATGTGAAGGAGTAATTGCTTGCAAGAATGGAGGCAGCCGCTGTTCCGACGGTGCCAATTGGCACAGAAGGGTCGACAATGCCTGTTTTCGGACTTGGAACATGGAGGGTATGTCCCTTAAAATTGTATTGGGTTTCTTATTATCGGGGCTTTCGTGTTTACCAATACGTGAAGTCGCATTCGCACATGCGCAGTACGCTGACTGGCAAAAGCCGCAAACCAGCCGAGCTTTCTCTAACAAATACCTTGCTAAGCTCGAGCATACATGAATGACTACTGGGCTAAATACGCCACTGTTTTAGGTCCCAGTGCGAGGGAATGTTACAATAAGAAACTAGACCACGGTGATGGCTTTAATAAGTTACCAGATCTGTATTTTGTTCAAAACGGCTGGTAGAGCGACCCAGCCTCTGACCCGATTAAGCGTTCGGCGTGCCATTAGCCATTACGCGATCAACAAGCCAGAAACGTTCAGCGGCCAAAACTTGAGTACTCTTCACCCATATGGAATCCCCACACCTTTTCACAAGTTAAAAGCCTTGAAAAAGTGCAACACTCTGCTGCCAGATTTGTTAAAAATTATTACAGAGGAAACACAAATCCAACAAATCTAATTACTGCCCTTGGATGGCCAACCCTCGAACGAAAGCGCATTATCAAACAAGCCACTACCTTCTACAAAATTCTAAACAACATTATTGAGATCACCCCCCCCCTCCAGGCCTACTAACTCGCTCTCGAACCCATGGACAATACATAGCCCCCAAGTGTCGTATAAATGCAATGGTCTTTTCATTTTATCCCAGAGCCATTCGCATATGGAATATGATTCCACCAAAAATTACCAACATAAAAAACCCAAAACCATTTCAAGAAGCTATTATGGAACTCCCTTTCACCACACCTCCTCACCTAAACTGCCTTTAAAAAACAGTGCTCAGCGTAAACTTATCCATGGTGTGGGTATGGAGACTGTCTATGTGTGCATGTTGCAACGCAGCGACAGTATCCATACACACAAGCGTTAGCCGAAGTTTGGGCTGTTTGGAGTAAACAACTTGAGACTTGAGACTTGATGTATTACCCATGAATGGGGTCAATGACAGCGACATAGCCAGGGTCGCGGGCCTAGAGCAAGGCTAAGCCGGCGTTGTAGGCCGGCTACTGTTACAGGGTTCAGATATTACTACCATTGGCGTTCGTTCTGCTTTAATTTTATATAACAGCTGCCAACAGTTATGAATGGAATATATCCATTGGTAATATTAACCGTTAATAGCGGTTCAAAGTTGAAATGACGTCCAAAACAACGGTAGTTTGGCAATGTTTACATCTGATCGCATTCAGCCAGAGTTCTCTTCGTTTTTCCTCTTTTGGGATGCGATGAAACAACAATAAGCCGTCCACACAGCGACTAGTACATCCCACAGCAATACAGGACAAAGCTATAAGTTCGAAGGTGTGTGTCAAAATGCAATGGAGGCATCTAGTTTTTTTGCCAGCCAGCGCCGCCAGACGATCACGTGATTAGGCGCGTGACAAATGAATCGTACCTTTATACAATATGCAATCGAATACGATAATTAAACTTTGCAACCATGCACACACGCCCGCACGCATGCACGCACGTACGCGCGCACGAAAACATACCACCGTATCTAAACAATATGGTCTACATCTAATACTACACCAAGACAAGATAATAAGTTAATTTGACTAAAATAAACGTACGTACACAGAATATTATTAGAGTGCAGTCAAGGAGACTCTCGTGAAGACAAGGGCGGCTACATTTCACATCGTAACTTAATTAAGTGCACGTTAACCCGTCACCGTCCAACGGCGTTAACACTAATTACAGCGGGGTGACACTGTCGCACAGGTGCCATGCCAGTTCGCGATCTCCAAATTGTACTATATTAAGCCTAGTGCAGGGGTTCGCAAACTTTCTAAGCACAATTTAAGTTCTCCAAATGTTCATACATTGTTCTCAGTCACGTGATCAAAATAACCCCACCCGTCGACGGCAGCCATGATATGTGTCTCAAGCGGTTCAACAGCGTCATTAGCGACCGCCACCGTTTCAATGAATATTTACTCCCGCGCTTGTCAATTAAACGTGAATTCGTCTGTGTCTACATCGAAGAAGAAAGTCAAATATGCAGAATCGTTAGATAATGTTACAAGGAACCGGTATCAGGCCAAATTAGAGTTGATTAACGGTGAAGATCCGTACGAAATGCCGAAAAAATATTGAAACGTAGACTCCGACAACCTTCCCGGTATTTTGTATCTTGACACCGTGAACTATTGTGTTTACGCCAATAGTGCATACACATTGAGCGATTTAAAAGGCTACAAATCGGTGGAAGCTTACAACCAATTATTATTAATTTATGTGTGGTTAGGTCTCGGATGTTAATGGTCATATAGTTGTGACAGTGAAGGTAAATGTCTGACTCTTATCCGAACATATCGCTCTAGACTAAGGCTACTCTAAGGCTACTCTAAGGTTACTCTAAGGCTTAATCCATTTATTACATTGATTCTTGACTTGATTTGTTTAAATGATTCAGTGATTTTTTTATTGCTTGCTTGCCACGATGGTATGATTCTAATGACAGGCCCTACTCCTGGCTTCTGACTGGGTTGCCAGCGGCTAAATCCCTGTCTTAAGCCCAAAAGTGTATGGTTGTGTGCACGACCCAAAGTGTTTACTTAGTAAACTTACTTACTTATATCATCCACTTAATGTGGTGACATGGTGATTTCCTTCCAGTGGATTCGGTTCTTCATTGCCGCTAGTAGATTTGTCCCGCTGAGGTTCGTGTCTTTCTCTAGTATGTTTTGTAGAGTAGTTGTTGGTCGATCTCTTCTCCGAGGGCCATCGGGCTTCCAGAGCAGGACTTTGTTGGCTGCTTCGTCATGGCGCATCACATGACATGTCAGACGAAGACGCCTTTGTCTCACGATGGTGGTGATCCGTGGGAGGGAGCCGTACAGTTCTTGGTTTGTCATGTGGTGGCGCATTGACACATTTTCAGTTTTCTGCAGCATTCTTGTGTAGGTGACATCCAGTGCATTTTGTACTGATTGTGTTAGCGACCACGAATCGCATCCATATATCAGGGTCGGCTCAACCGTCGTCCTGAAATCTTCAGTTTGGTGAGTCTGCAGATGGGCGCCTCCAAACTTTGTGTAGGGCGTGAACAGCTGAACATGCCTGGGCTTTTCTGCACTGGGCGTCATGCTGTGAGTTTGTGTAGGATCCGAGATATTTAAAATCCTCTACTTTCTCAATTTGACTCCCATCTGATGAGTGAACGCTATCATTAGCAGAAGAGTTGATATGCATGTACTGTGTTTTACTTGGGTTGGGAAATAGTCCAGTAGATTTGCAAGCACTTTCCACTTTATGAAGTAGAAGTTCTGCTTCTTGTATCGCATCAGCGAACAGATATCATCGGCATAATCCAGGTCAGTGAGGCTGGATGTCTGGTGCTTCTGCGTCTGGTTAGGGTTAGTCCTTCTCTGTTGTCATCAATCACAGTTCATGGAGCAAGAGGGTCTCCTTGGAGAGGCATAAGCTATGAACCTGTAGAAAACATCAACTTCAAATCGGCTAAATCTTTGAAGAAGGACACTGACGGCGCCTTCTCACGGACACCAAATAAACCATCAAAAGCGATAACACTGCCTAACGTACTACCACCCAGTGATGATGAGCTTTCAACGTTATTCAAAGGGCTGCCCTAAAGTGGGACCAGGCCTGTCATTCTGTCCTTTATACCGGGTAATGCAGAAGGATACGTCTCTAGACAGCTTAATCCGGAATACCCACAGCTACTGTCTGAATTTCGAGATGAAAATTCATTCCAGTTAAACAAAGATAAATTGCTGCGAAATTTCTGTAACTTTGGAACAGTCAAGACTTGTAGAAGAAAAGAAGAGACAGCAATCTGATTGCAGAGAGTGGCATAGGTTTCGCCCAACATATTCCTGGATACCAAATCCCCTGTCAGCCAGTACAACGTCCACAGGTAGCAATTTATTTTTAAAAATCGTTGACTGTTGATCTCGTATAGTTCTGGAATTGTTGGTTGTCCATGTTGAAATGTTCAAAAGTCACTTACTGTGTTGTTGAATAAACCTGGCGCAGGCTCGTCAATTGTTGTTGGGCGCGTGTGCAAGAGTCGAATCTCGCAAAGTTTGACATCAGCTCGCCACGTTCAATCACGTCTGTAACGGCGTAACGAAGGCAATACCTTTACAAAGGGTTCCCAAATTGGTTTTAATTACAAATTGAGAACATTTGTAAGGATTTAATAAATGCAGGATGCTTGTTTTCAAACCAACGGATAGTTTGGCAGTTTAGACATATAGGGACGCCCCGTTTAAATGGAGCAGACTTAATCTGTTATTGTATTATTGAAATAATCCAAATCAGAGGAACCCAACGATAGACCAAAATTACGGCAGCGTACTTGTCACTGGCATAGACATTTTGGTACAATATGTAAAGGGTTAAGATTGCTAAAATTGTTAAGATGGTTGGTCTGCACGAACATTCGCTCAGATGTGTGATTAATGCAGAAAAATGACGAATTGTTAACCCCGAACAAAATTGGGACTCGTACAATCCAAGTACAATTCGTCATCAGGTTCCTAGCACTACTCACAGACGACTTGCTGCCCACACTGACAGCAACGACAGATCGATGAACTTTGACACTGGCCCTGATCAAATTCGACACTGTCCCTCACTGCGGCCTGGTCAAGTCACACGTTAACGACTTAAGCGACGTAAGCGACGTAAGCGTGCACGTAGTATATCATCCAGGGACGGATATGACCCGCCCCGCGATGACAGACAGCCGAACCCCAAGCTTACCCGACCCCCGACGGACAGATCGCTCCGCCCCAAGACACGGTCTATAACTGCTCACGAAGCAGCGGACAGATACGACAGTGACAGTGAGTCATTAACGAAGACGAAGTATTTCAGAAAGTGATGGAACTTAGCGCAGACTGAGACAGAAATAAAGCAGCAGAAATGCACAGCTGTAGCACACTGAAGACAACTGCAAAGTCGACTGAGTACGTCCACAGGGACGTACGTTTTTATGAACAGTATTATCTGCTTAACATATTCCTAGTAACAAGCGGTGACGAAATCACGTGGCGACATGGGTAGTTATATTTACGATAGCAACGCCGACCGAAATCCCGGGATTACGCTTTAAAATACAACGTTTCAAATTGGTGATTTGACGACTTGACTCCACTGACGCTAAGACTATACGTATCGCTGCTATTAAAAGACAATGTCCTCCCCGATACAGTGCATGGTATAATGGGGATTACTCGACATGTTCGGTCAATTGTCTTTGGAACAGCGACCTACATTGACGTTCATGAATGCCAACGTTAGTGCGACTCTATAGCCGACGACTAGCGTATTGTACCTTCGGTAAACCAAATGCTTTCAGTAATTAACTAAAACCCATGATCTGCTAATGAAATTTCGTGAGAATATTCTTGGTTTACAAGTGAAACACAAAAGACACAGTTAGAATTAGGTTTTTTAACAAAGGATTTGTAACGTGAAAGATCACGTCGAAACCGCTAGCTGTTAAAGATGTCGACACGAAATGAAACTGTGTATTATTGATACGCACTGGATTATACGCCAACGGACATCGATTTGCTTAATCGGCGTTTGTGTGTATATCATTTATTCGTACGCAATAGTTGTATTAGTGCTGGATAGATTAGAACGTATATTCTACATTCTACATTTTCTGGTACATGTTAACAATGTTTTGTTCCAGTATGTATGTCATAATTTTCTTGTAAAATCTTCTAGCCTTTAAGAGTCTATATATACATTTTAAGTAATGTTTACATTCACCACTTTTCTTTACGGTTTACAGTGATATATATCTTCACAGTTTTTTCATTGACATCGTGAATCATTATATTGCTACTATGTGCGTAGCCGTCTGATGTACACGATTAAAATCGTTGACTACACTTCTGTAGTACTCTATGTACTCGTTGGTCGAGTGAGTAAAAATTCAGTTATAAATCTCCACATGGCGAGCGCAAAGAAGACGGAAAATTTAAACACATCTACATATGTGAGAAATGCCTCCCGGACCACTGCATGCGGCCCCGAAGAGGATAAGAAAGGGGAGGCATATGTCTTACAATCTGTTAAATGAATTTCAACGAGGATGAAGATTTAAAGAATCAGCGATAAGATCAGATATAACCAACGTGCTGATCACACGGAAAATCTGATTTCGTTGAGGGAAATTAAGGTCCCCTCCCACTAAGAAACGTGTTATAAAATTCAGCTGTCTTCCTGATGTTGTTATATAAACAAGCTGATTTTACATAAGTGAGTGTCTCATTTCTTACGTCTATACCGTTAGTTACCTAGTCACAAGCGTCTCCCCTACTGCGTTCAGGGTTAGCTTAATGACATCAATAACCACGGTAATAGAAAGAACTCACTTCAATCAGAAGATTCCAGGTAAACTCGTTATGACTTTAATCAGACAAAAGATGATACAGTTACATACATAGACAATTATTTCTGTTGTCTAAGACTACACGATGACAGATCTACGCGTAGTCGTACGCCCACCAGAACTGACTAGCTAAAACTCATTCTAACTCTCTTCCACCAAGACTAGAACTAAAACTAAACACTCTTCCATCGAGGCTAAACTTAAACTAAACACTCTTCCATCAATACTAGAACTAAAACTCATTCTAACGCTCTTCCATCAAGACTAAACTAAAACTGACTATCTGTATTTTTGGTGTCCATTTATACGCTCTCGTGCGCTAGGCACAGTCTTGATCAGTCCTCCCAGAAGGGAGGGCATGTCCTTATAAGTCAACAGAGCAGTCTCAGTCGTGGACCACTATTCTGGACATCCTAGGCCAACCCACACAAACATATATCTGGACACTCCCCTGCCTGCTTTATGTAACTACACTGTTCGCTTTCTAGAATAACATCTTTGAATGCAGTAGGTATTTTAGGACGGGTCAGCAGACATCGTTAATATAGTTCTATAGTAGTCTTCTACTAGGACAGTCTGTTTTGATATAGCCCTTTCTAGGAGGCTGACCTATTCGTCCGCACTCGCTTACTTAGTTGTTTTCCTTCATCGATCCGTTTACACACAACTTGTCTACCTGCTATAACTACAGGGATACATGACTTTACAGTGTCTCTAACGATTAAGTTGGCGGCATGAACCCGTTATAATGATAACAACTTACCAAAACAGTCGGAACATTAACCCAGTCATTATATGGTATTATATTATTGGTTGCCTATTGAAGTACTTTGTAAGATGCATGTATGTACCGACGTTTGTTCTACGATACCTTGTAAAATGCATGTCACTATCGATGCTGTATTATTGGTACATGTACAACTACTAACGTATATGTTTCCAGTATGTAGAAGACATTTATATTGTCTGTTTTAGTGAAGGTGTGACTTTTTACTTGTTTTAAGTTGTGTCAAAGAAGCGTGTTTTTGACAAGGAGTGTCATAGCATTGTAAAGTCATTGCCTTCGTTAAGCGGTTAATATAGATATAATAATAATAATAATAATTCTATGGCCTTTACGATTCTGCAAATGTAGACGTGTAGCATAGCCTTGGGGACAGAAGTTCAGTTGTGAGTAAGGGGTATTTCGTCCGAACGCAAGCTAAGGACACGTGTCGGAAGAGGACACCCTCGTGCCTAGTAGTTTATTAATGAGTTGTCAACCGGTTTCCTCAAGGTCTCACCTTGGCCTGACCTGACCTGGCCTGACCCATAAGCGGGCGGGGGGAATTTGGCAAGTTGTCGGTCAGCCACCCACACCGTACATATACAATAATTATGCGAAAATGCAAATGGGTTTTCTTCAGTGAGGTTGTGTGGCATCAGCCTGTTCACGCATGCGTGAGATGGTCTTGTATGATTTTGGTAGAATCAGGAGATCTTCCGCATACGTACGTTGGTATTAGAAACTTCTGGGAAAGCCACTGAGCTGCTTTAAAAGGTTACATATTTACCAACTCAGGGAGCGCGGCAGACAGTTTCACCAAAACACGACGAGTACGCTCGACGAGCGAAGCTACGAAAATGCTCCCAACATTCGAATTCTTCAAAATGTCCGCATAGTCAAGCCAAACCAGCTAGCACTATCGTTGTGTTTGGTTTCTGAATTACGAACTCTTTTTAAATTTCAACCAAAGACGTTACCGATGGTACGGTGCACTGATGAGCCGGGATTGCGATTTTATGTGATTGTGAAATGTACGTGAAGTGACTTGCTGTCTATTAAATCTATAATCGAAACGATACCTGGACAACTGGTGTTACAACTGATTTCATTCTAGACGTGAAGGAATTTAAAGAGCTAATTTCGAACTTTGCGAGAACCGACTCTCGCGCACGCGCACAACAACAACGACTAGACTGAGCTCGACCCATACACCCTGCAGTACTTCACATTAATCAGACACTGTCTTCCTACCAACATTTTTGCCCGACGTTCTTCGACGAGTGTTAGGTAGATAACGGGAACGCAGGTGTGGTACTCTCGGATGAATGGAACAGACACAAATGCTCCAATGTAGAGCAGACAGAACGATAGTGATACAGCAACAACGACAATAATAACGACAATAACACATACAATCTGCACTGATGGAAATAAATTTTGGCAAAAATATATAGTTTATTGCTTCCTTCAACATAAAAGTGACTATAAAGTGCATGCATGTCACAAATTAGTTGGGAATATATCCTTTTTCTAAGGTGTTTACTGTTGTTTGTTTGACTGAGCGATAATGACATTGATTGACCAATGTCCTTCAGTGGACATAGCTTATTGGCTAGGTTAGATCGAGGTTTACCCTCGATTATCCAGGCTCCGCGCTGTGGCGCCACTGTTTCTCTCACGTTAAATAGCTAATTATGGTGTCATCCGGGCATTTTACTAATTCACAAAATAAGAATTAACTGTCATCAGTTGATATGATGCAATTCGAAGTAACTTTAAACTTTGATTTTATTGATACAACTGTCCGACTGAAAAGTAAAATCAGACAAAAAATTTTAGTGTAGCATCTCGATACTGACGCCGCTTGGCTGGTGGCACTTCCGGGAACGAACTAAATGGCAGCAGCCGATCAAGTGCATTACCGTCTATGCCAACTCTGGCCGTTTATGATGTTGTGCGGTTTTGGAATAATACCGTTTCTTTGTCGGAATTGTGACGAATCATTATATTGTAAGAAAAAATACGTGTCGCACAGCGGGAACATATGAAATAGTTATAATGTGTTTAATAATAATAAGTTTTTTTTTTAACTTGACACTTCCACCTGTAGAAACTCCTGCTGCAGAAAATAATAATAGGCTTCGTTAGCACATAAAGCTTTGAACACGTACAATAGAGGGTCTAGGTGTTACAGCTCCTGCTCTTGATTGGGGCTGTATTTGTATGCATTGTATTATCAAATATGCATTTGTCACCTACAGGGGTGTGAACTACATGACATGCTAATTAATTAATGAAGTCCTTAAAATTAGGGTAATCAAGCACAAACTCAGCTCTGCTGGGAATATTACTCTACTATTAATGTTTATATATATATATATATATATATATATATATATATATATATATATATATATATATATATATATATATATATATATATATATATATATATTATACTGTATATATTACTTATTATAACTTATTTCACTACAGTTGATTGTATGCATAGAAATACCTCAAATGAGGCTAACAATACAGAAACCCTTGTATACTTTATCAGTTGCATTATTGTCATTAAAAGTGTGCAATGCAATGTAAATAAAATACAATTCACCTGTTGTTGCTCCTTTCTCTGGCTTCTTAGTTACATCATGGGACCACAATTTACTATGTTGAGTGTCACAAACCTTGCTATACCACCTTTCCCCCACCTCGTCCTCTTGATGCACTCTTTCCTCTTTTTGTTGTAGAAATACGCTCGCGCCTGCGTGCGTGTATTTCAACAAGTTTATTTTTAGCCAAGAATAATTACATTAGCATTTAATCACACATTTTTAACACAATTTAAACTACAAACTTGATTACTCATGTAGCAATGGAAACTGGCATTATATATATATATATATATATATATATATATATATATATATATATATATATATATATATATATATATATATATATATATATATATATATATATATATATATATATATATATATATATATATATATATATATATAGCCATAACCTTTACCTTTTGTATATTTTAGCACCCAAGATTACATCATTTTTGTAATGTGAGTAGTTCTATCTTAGGTAAAGTACATATTAACATTGCAGGATGGTGTTTTGTCTCATTTAATTTATACTGAAGCTGAAAAATAAAAAATGTTTTTCCATTTCATGCAACTCGCACCGGCAACCCTATCATTCTCGAATCTTAGATAAACTGCACCAATGTGTGTACATATTCAACAAATTTCAGAATTGTTCGTTGTAAACTTATGAAATTAGAGACACCTGAAAACAGGTCAAAATAACGGGTGCAATTTTGGATGCTTACCCTTTGTTCACATCATAGGGCATTACAATTTGCATGTAAATGCTTAGCTTTTGTTGAAGTACTCAAGCATAGCCACTTACTTAGAATTAATCATTAACATTTTTATAAATTCTGAGACATGAAATGTGCTGTTTTGGTACAGACTTAATGATCCATATACAAGTATATATATATATATATATATATATATATATATATATATATATATATATATATATATATATATATATATATATTGTATATGGATATATAATATATATATATATATATATACTATATATGGATCATAAGTATATATATATATATATATATATATATATATATATATATATATATATATATATATATATATATATTTTATAAATTGCAAAAGATCATGGCACTCAAGAAAATTAAATGTGTTGTCTTATTAACTTTTATTTCATTATGGTAACGCACAGCACAATCGCCAGTCGTTTTCCGCAAAATGGTAACCGTAACGCAAAGTTTGAGCCTACTCAAACTGAAATGCTAGCGTCTGTATTCCGGATAACCATTAATTTTCTGAACTTGAGCAGGCTACACAGGACCGACACTTATGTAGACGTATCGTGAACAACCTTTGTGAGACTCGTCCTCCGGACGACTACAGATAAGAAATGAGATGAATGTGATATATTGTAAATGCAACGTTTAGCATTTTCTTGCAGTCCCCGGCAAAGAAATTGAAACAAGCTGTGACATGTGCCATCGAGGCAGGCTACCGGCACATAGACTGTGCCTATATCTACAGCAATGAAGTCGATGTTGCCCCAGCCCTGCAAGAACAAATATCACAAGGTCGTGTGAAGAGAGAAGACATGTTCATTACTAGTAAGGTAAGTAAATTAAAACAACAATTATTACACTAAAATCAGTAAATATGTGCCAGAATAATGATGATTTATATACACTGTCCTATTACAATTGTAGTTGTGGAACACGTTCCATTCTGCCAAGGATGTGAAGCCTGCACTTCAAGAGAGCCTGAAGAGATTGGGACTGGAGTATCTGGATTTGTATCTGATCCACTGGCCTGTTTCATACCCGGTATCTACTTCCAGCACGCATCTGTCAAGTATCTATATCCAAATAAAACAACACTTACAATAATGATTATATAAGATAATTGCCATGCATGTTTCATACCCGGTATCTACTTCCAGCATGCATCTACTGATCTGTTGTCATGCCAATAACTAATTTGTAATAAGAAAGAATAATAATGTGTAAAATTATTAAAATGCATTTGATGTGATCTTTTATGTGAACTTCTATAACAGCAAATCCACAGGAACCCAGTTGAAATATTATATATGCCCGTGTTCGTGAGGATTTGGCGCTATAGAAGTTGTGTTATTATCACACAGCGAGCAGATGAGTTGTTTCCGAAAGACAAGGACGGCAACAAAGTGTATGCTGACACGCCCCCTTTGGAGACATGGAAGGTGAGAGACTAATCTACCTACAAAACATTCTTGATGCACATTTCTGAAAACAACCTTTATGCTTGCAATTCATATACTAGTCCATGAATATATGAATTTATATAAACTTTTATTCACCTGTCTTGACAAGTAATAAATAAGAAAAACCCAGCGTCACTGAAATGTTGCACTAGTCCACAAATATTTGGCTTTCCAACATTATATAAAGCTTTATTTATTTCTAGAGTTTCTCTACGGTCTACGGTGCATTGGGGCTGTTTGGATTGTTATTTTGTACAATTTCGATGGAAAATTATTCTTGAGCTGTGTTGCTGAAATTTTTTTATTGTTACTCGATAAGAACAAGATTTTCAAAAAGCAGCCAACTGTATTGAGTTGACACTGAATCTTCAGGTAGCATGATATGAGTGTGTTTATTCCAGGCCATGGAGAAGTGTGTTGACGAGGGGCTGGTCAAGAACATAGGGTTGTCGAACTTTAACAGTGTGCAAGTCCAGGACATCCTCGATAACTGCCGCATCAAACCAGCTGTTCTTCAGGTCAAGTCAACAATCACGGCTTACACAAAGCATCACCAGATATGGTCTAAAACTGTTTCAACGTGATGTTTAGCTATTAAGGACATTTTGTCATATGCACCACCCTTGATTTTATTAATGCATTTAAAAAATATTTCAATATGCTCCACTATTTTTATTGATGAAGAAACAAACTCTTGAACTTAAAGATACATTGCCATTCAGTCACTGACGAACTTGTGTTTTCTGTGTTAAAGGTGGAGATTCATCCATATTTTTCACAAGAGAAACTTGTGAAATTCTGCCAAGACAAAGACATAATCGTCACAGCATACAGCCCCCTTGGATCTAATGACCTGTCTGGGTGAGCATCACAACTGTAGTACCAACATAAACATAATGCATACATATCTGTGTTGTGAGAAAGAGATCCTTCCCCAACCTTGAAGGGTTACAAAAAGACATTTCATTCACATCTTTTATAATTAGGTGATTATGATGAAGTTATATGAATCCAATAGGTAATATAAGGATGGATAAAAAAAGTATATGTACATGTATATTATACATTATGTTGTATAATTTGTATATGTAAGGATGTACGTAAAACGTACAAGAAAATCGGTGCAACTTACAATCACATATTTAGGTTATCCACAGGATGATGGATCCATTTAGCCGTTAAGTTTAAAATTCTGGTTTTGTGTGACTGCTGGACAATAGACTTTTTCGTTCTTCGAACAACATTGAAGGGCACCGCCAGACTTGATGAATTTACTAGGAGAGCCAGCCCTGGAGAAAGTGGGTACAAAGCATGGCAAGTCACCAGCGCAAGTAGGTACATCCAGTGGCGTATATGGGGGGGGGAGCATTGGGCCATGGCCCCCCCTTTGACTTAAATTTCTTTCAGTATTTGTCCGTTGCGCCGCAGCAATATGGTAACATGGGAGACTAGGTTTGCCCACCGTTGGCCTCCCCCTTTGTGAGACCCTAGTGCGGGGTGTATGGGGTGACAGGGTGGGGTAGTACCTCTGGCTGGGGGGTTACCATGTCCTTTTCAGGACAGCTCGTCCACATTTGGTCTCCACCCTGCACTCAACTCTCACCTGTGGCTCCCCGTAGCTGTTTGCATGCGACAGTGGCCACACCCTGGGCAACGGCTTTGGCAGGCCAGCTAAACCAGGTGAGCGTAGCCGACAGGTCTCAAACCCTCTGTGAGCTAGGGCTTGTTTACCTAAGCATGTGAAAACTGGACTCGGCGGACTGCGCGGAGGAAACCACCAGCTGGTTCAACGGGCAGAAAGGCGATTCCCAGCAACGCGTTGCGGAGCGCGGAGAGCACGACGAGACACGTAGGACGTCATGGTCATCCACTGTACCCGACTCCGTCTCCAGCCGTCTCGGCCTTGTCCTGCTGCTGGATTCAGATGGTTTCGGGGCGAGAGAGTGAGGTCGACGAAATGCGCAACTCTTCCTCACTTCCTTCACAAAGTCACCACGCAAGTCACTCTTGTCATCCACCCATCCCATCCCAATCATCATCTTCCAGTCCTGTGGCGACAGGCAAGCGACGAAGCGGTAGGTGTGGGTACACTGGCAGCCGTAGCCGCAAACCTGCATACAGGCGGCTCAGGCCATATGGTCGCTCTTCACTGACATGGAGCAGCAGTGGAGTTCGGCAGCCACCTGAGCGACTGAGCAGCCCTATTCAGGAACGCACTGCTCACCTCCTGGCATGAGGAAGGGCTAGAAAATGTGCCCTAAACATTGCCTGCTCCACCCTTCCCTAGCCAGCTTACCGCGGCTGGCGGAGACCCTACTTCCGCGGTCGAAACTCAAAGAAAAAGACGATGATTGTTCCTCTCACCCTTGGCGCATGGAACGTGCGCACACTCCTGGACAGAGACGGACAGTATGCCACTGGATACACCACTGTCCAGTAAAAGAACATATAAAATATTTACCTATTCAGTATGTTAAATAATACATCAGTTTTGGTATGAACTGTCTTTATAATGATGAACATTGTACCATCTCAACAGGAACGTACGATATGTTTGTATAGTTCGTTCACAGTGCTGACACAATTCCATAGTGCTGACACACGCACGCACGCACGCACGCACGCACGCACGCACGCACCCACACACACTTAATTTTGTTAGCATCAGAAGTAAATAAAAAGTTGATCAAATACTTGTCAACACCTATTTTTTTTATGAATTGTGCAAATAAATTATTTACCAAAATTTCGTTATACAGTATTTGTAACATTGATTATAAAATTATTATGTAAAGTTGATGCAATGCCAATGTTTTGTAGGACTCCATCTAATAGTTACATATTAATAACTGTTATATGTGAAGGAATTTTTATACCAATATGATAATTTGTTGGGAAATTACCCACACTTTAGCAAGTGTGCAGACTTTTAATATGTCTGCATCATTTCAGGTTGTGCTACGATGGCTCTTGCAAAGGAACATCGTCGTGATCCCGAAGAGTGTAACTTCATCTTGGATTAAGGAGAACATTCAGGCAAGGACACACTTGTTGTTAGTGCTCTTACCACTCTCTTGATGTGCAGCTCAAAGTGAAACAAAGGTCATGGGTTGGGACCATGCACCAAAAAGAGATAATAAAAACTAACCACATGCAACTAAAATCACGATTATAACGCCAGTGGTTTACTCAAGAAGTTCCAGTCATTTCTCCGAGTAACCGAAAGCTGACGGGTTCAGTCTACGGTTGACTGTTCCATTGGTGGCCATGTTAACGTTGTGCATGATTATAAGAAAACGAGACCCTCAAAAATTCTAAAACTTTTTACCTGCCGCTACCATCATCCCACTGACACTACTGACATGCAGGTAAAGCTTTGTCAAAATTAGATATTTCTAGCTCTTGCAAAATGCCTATACATGTATGTGCGATATATGTCAATGTTTATCATTATTGGCACGAATTACGGCGCGCACTTGCCTGGTGTCTGAAAATCCACCATTTCATTCTCAACAGCTTCTATCAGCAAACTTGGCAATGTCCCTGCTCAAATTCACTTATGTCAAATCATATGAATAACAAAAATCCTATATCTTATCTTACTATGCGTTACATTCGTCTGTAACACACCAGAAAGTCTAACTGAGGCACGACATGTTAACCAGCGCGACAGATAAACACATGTGCAGTTCTTTGAAATCGGGGTGACCTAGACTACAAGTGATATATTAAGGGAGGCCCGCATACCAATGCAGTCTCAAAGAATCATGTTATTTTGCCAGAAATAAGACTAGTTTAGTAAACAAATGCCAAATATGTTACATAAATCGAGTTTGGACACAAATAACATGGCCCGTGAAGTTAGGATGTTGTGTGTTCAACAAGGTTTTCATTGTAAACCACTGGCGTCATATTCTTAATCGTAGTCACAAATGGTTTTGTTTGAGTAACTCTTATACTATTGTAGTTGTATAGACCGAAAACCAGGACTTTTGTTTCGCATTAAATCATACACAATGTGAGCATGTTGGATGAGGGAAGATGTTTAATAAAAAACTTACCTGTTAACAATTTTAGCCACTTATGTAACACATTTAAATATCCAATATCTTATAACATCCTTTCTACTGTGGTGGTAATTTACCCACATGGAAATACTGACTTGAAATTGCAAGAGAAGTAGTGTTTATGTGCATGCTTGCTTGCCTTCTAGATCTTTGATTTTCAACTGACAGCAGATGATACTGAAACAGTGAATGGACTGAACAAAAATCGACGTCTCTTAAAACCATCTCTCGTCAAAGAAAATGGGTAAGCATCACGTGCAGTGGTCTGATAATAGTGTCATCATATTTACAACACAAAGTGTTAAAAAGAAACTGGGCCATGCCTCCTTAGGCTTAAATTCAATTAAACACTGTTACACCACTAATGGGTGACTACGTTTGGCTTCCCCATTGCGAGATCCTAGATACGCCACTGAAACTATGCCACGCCACGCCGCGCCACGCCACACTACAGTTTGTGCCACTCTACAATCGCAACCCTAGGTCGCAGGACATATGCAGCATCTAGCTTAGCGGTTCCAAACCTTTTTCCTTCTGCGTACTCACTGTGTCCCGAGATGATTGGCCAAGTACCACATCATAGTGATAGAAGAACTAACATTCAACATCGAGTTCAGTGATACACATTTTATTAACGAGGTGAACAAAACTATTCCCCGAATGGACTTAGGATAAGAAACCGGTATTCAAGAAGCCACATCTCAATGTGAGGGCTGAGTTTGCCTGGTCAAACCAGGGCTATGATTCGGGGAACAGTTTTGGATAAGGAGACGCGGAGGTCTTCCTTCTTGCACAGACAGATGCACAATTATTTTTCATGCAGAACATCGCCGATAATCCCTGCTCGCAGAGATAGGTAGATGGAAACATGAACAATGCCCCCACGGGTACTTCAACCACAGATGGATGCGATTCACTCATCTTAGAACTTTATCAGTGGAAGAGCGTCAAATGAATCATGTTCACGAACTTCCATAAATTCTCCTGCACGCCATCTGGGAGAGATCCACATTGAATAGATGAAATTCGAATCCAGCGCACTCATATCCGGGAAAGATGTCTGAAACTCCTGCATGGAAGGCGCGTGAGCCTGCACAAGTTGCCCCATGTTTCCATGTCCCGTTTCTTCACGCTGAAGCGCCGCGCTTAGGTGATCAAACAAGTCGAAATGTCCTCCGTTGATTGTGCCGTGCCACCAGCGATAGCTTCATGACGAATGCTTGTACGATGTCCACGAAATCAATCACCATGGTGAACCAACCTTGGAGTGACTTATTAAGCGAGTTCAGGTGGAAAACGATGTCGTTCAAGCATGCCAGCTTCAAGAGCCACCAGAGTTTCTCGACGAATTTTCAGGACTGCTCCTTGTAGAATTCACCAATCTCCTCTTTCAGTGACTCCAGTCTAGACATGACGTTCTCCGTGAGAGCCAACGAACCTCGGTGTAGAAGAACAGCGCTACTTGGTCCGTGTCGACCTCTTGGCGCAAGAGCCGTTTATTGAGGGCACTGGACTTGATGGCGCTTAGTAGTTAGACACTAACAATTGAAACGAGGCGAAATCGTTGTAACTTACCAATAACTTAGGTACAATATGTTTTAACTGGGAAAATTGGGATCCTTCGAGAATAGCAATTTACTGACTTGTATGACGATGTTTTCTAGTAGCGTTTAACGTTTGCCTGAAAAGAATGTTTTCTGTGAATTTAGATAGTATTACAGAAACACGTTTCCTCCTTCGTGGACCACACAAAGCGACAACATTTTTGTACCATTTAACTTCAGCCTCCGCATTGAGAGCCTCCAGGCTGGGAGCCTCTGATCTAGCTGAACAGTTGCCACATGTTTGCAAGTTGGCGAGATGGCAGATAGAAACTTTTAGTTCAACACATTTTTTCTCTGTTACATTTGTTACTATGGAGTTCAGTTAAGCAAGTTCCCGTATAATATTTGTTCATTTAGCATACGTTTTCGAGAGACACTTAAAGTAATTTTTAAGACCCACATACAAACAAATTAGTGCACGCAGGTAGTGTGAATACTGAGCTGAACACTATGCATATCTAACCTATTGTAATGCTTGTATTGATAATACTATGTTGTGAAATAAATTATGTATCTTTTTTCAGAACCCTTGACTGTTCAGAGGAAGCAGCTCCAAATTACCCGTTCCCGGAAGATGTGGAGTTCTAGGAATTAGTAGTGTAGAGTAATCACCAGCTGCTGTGAAGACAAGACAAACAGGTTTCCTCACACTGGATTACTGTTAGCTATAACCAAGTCTGACTATCTGCACAGATCAACCAGGATTTGCTATGCAGATGCCATTTTGCTAATACCACTTGTGACGCATAGCATTACACATAGCAAAATAATTATCATGTTTAATTGAGAGATTTCTTTGCAAACATTACGAGCTTACCAAATTAAATAAAGATGTGTAAAACCGATGAGTAGTTGGAAATACTTTTTTTTAGACTGTCTCCAGCAAAGCCTATGTTTATATAGATCTGTTGTTGGCGTCTTGTTCGCTGGCGGATCCAGTACGATTAACTGTAGTCGTAATCGTCGCCTTGCACCAGCATAACCACATATCGTGTACATATTGACATCTCACTCGTCAGTAAATGATAGTCCAGTTACAAGCAGGTGCCAGCGGGCTCCGTGGACTGAAACAACTAACTTATTCTAACTGGCAAATGGGACCCATACCACCACGCCATGCATGTAGTGTCATGCTGTTACAACTGGATAGCAGTAAATAATTAAATCAGGCGTTATGCCAAATTAAGTTTAATAATTTATACTGCCGGTCGGTGTGGTTTTTGAAGATGCTTTGTGCATGTGATCAATATTCGAAACAACTACTAGCTATTTCATCTATCGAATGCAAATAAGTTGTTAGACAAGTTGGTTTGAGTGAACTACTCACCAATATCGAACGGCTGAGAGATACGTTTCTCAAAGCGAGGCTAACGCCAGAATTTGCCTTAAAAGAAAAAGTCTTCGAGAAAGCCTCACTGTACGATACAGCAACGAATTAAATGTATACAAATCACGAGGCCGCTCAATTATTTTCCTGTAGTGATTATTGCGAACAGTTGCGTACATTTTTGTCCGATAAAGTGAAATATGGCGTATTTACAAAACGCACCGATGTGTCGTACATGTAAGGTCACCTGGCGATTAATATCGAACTAGATATGCGAAAATATGTCTCAAAAACCGGTTTGTGCATCATTTTCTTCGAAAAAGTTAACTTTGTCATATGTTTATATTCCCAGTGAAGATATATGATTTTATATCGGACTAATGACGTATCTAATGTGAGATGACAAACCTAGATCCGCCCTTGAGTACCACTTAAATTGTGCCATAATAATCCGGCACAGAGGGCAAAGCTAACTAGACAAGACATTCTCGTGTGAAGATTTAATGGGAATGCTCAGTGAAATCCTTTGGTTGGAGATTAGCCATCTATTCGTTAAATTATATATTACATGGTGTTTTGTCTCATTTAATTTATATTGAAGCTGAAAAATCATTTTCGGAAATTTTCAAAAATATTTTTCTGTTTCATGTAACTCGCACCGGCAACCCTCTTATTCTCAAATCTTAGATAATATGTACCAATTTGTCTACATATTCAACAAATTTCAGAATTGTTCCTAGTAAACTTATATAATTAGAGGAACCTGAAAACAGGTGCAATGTTGGATGATTACTCCTTGTTCACATCATAGGGCATTACAGACACAATTTGCATGTAAATGCTTAGCTTTTGTTGAAGTATTCAAGCATAGCCACTTACTTATACTTAGTCATTAACCTTTTAATAAATTAATATATAAATATATATATATATATATATATATATATATATATATATATATATATATATATATATATATATAGCAAAAGATCGCGGCACTCAAGAAAATTAAATGTGCTGTCTTATTAACTTTTATTTCATCACGGTAATGCGCGGTAAAATCGCCAGTCGTATTCCGCAAAATGGGAACCGTAACGCAAAGTTTGAGTCATTATGCCAACGACAATAATACTGATATATATATATATATATATATATATATAATGAAGGGCTTAACAAATAGACAGTATACGCAAAACAGATCGTAGATTTCCGTCTTTACTAGTATTGATATTGGATGATTAAATTTAGGCCCCAGCGCTGGCGTAGGGGTAGGGCCTAGCGTTATAGTATAACACAAATAGCCGGAGACGAAACAAATATACTAAAGTGTCAAGTAGAACTCCTGTCCCTTCATTGTCTCGTTTTAATTTTTAAGACAGCCTTCATGCGATCCAAACGTCCCATTTGGTATTTCTGTAGTGTCACTCTTGTGGCCATTCTTGCACTACCCAGCTGCTTTTTCATCCTTTTTGTCGCGGAATACAATGTGCCTATCTGTCAGCCTGTTGTCAACAAACAAATCGTGGGTATACGCGTGTCGATACCGTGATCATGTGGGGCGCATCTCATTAGTGTTTGGCAAAGCAAGCTTCGCCTAGCTCCGCCCCTGTGGTTTCATGCCATAAACATTATTCGTGAAGACAAGAGAAACAGGTTTCCTCACACTGGATTACTGTTAGCTATGACCAAGTCAGACTATCTGCACAGATCATACCAGGATTTGTTATACAGATGCCATTTTGCTATTTACCACTTGTTACGCAAGCATTACACATAGCAAAATAGTTATAATGCTTATATTGTTTAATTGAGATATTTCTTTGCAAACATGACGTTTTTTTTTCTAGACTATCTCCAACAAAGCTAATTTTTTTATAGATCTGTTGTTGTTGGCGTCTAGTTTGCTGGCAGATCCAGTACGATTAATTATAGTCGTAATCGTAATCGTCGCCTTGCACCAGCATAACCACATATCGTGTACACATAGACTTCTCACTCGTCAGTAACTGATAGACCAGTTACAAGCAGCCATAGTTCTTCGAGTACAGCGTATTGCCACTAGTGGCTTACTTTCACGGCAGGGCCAGTGCTGCATTCATAATGTGGGCGGCATGGTGATGGTACGAACATTTTGTTTGGTCCCTTACTAAGTGCGTGAAACACGAAGTTTATAATTTATACGTGCCATGGTTATTCTAAAACCCGAAAGTCATTGGGTGGGCCGAACCAACCGTATTCTCAAACGTCCGATAATATGGCGTATTTATAAAACGTACATGTGTCGTACATGTAAGGTCACCTGGCGATTAATATCGAACTAGAAATACTAAAATATGTCTCAAAAACCTATTTATGCATCATTTTTCTTAGAAAAAGTTAACTTTATCACACGTTTATATTCCCAGTGACCGATATATCATTTTATATTGAACAAATGACGTATCTGATGTGAGATGACAAACCTAGATCCGCCCCTGAGTACCACTTAAATTAAATACTATACTTAAATACTATAATAATCCGGCATTGAAGGCAAAGTTAACTAGACAAGAGATTCTTGTGTGAAGATTTAATGGGAATGCTCAGTGAAATGCAGGTTTTCGGAAAACAAGTTTCTCCTTATAGAAATTAGAAACATGTGACATGCTGTTTATAGACAGTTTGTTCTATGTTGTCATTTATTGGGAATAAACATTAGGAGGTTTATCCCCAGATTGTCTTGCAGATTCGGGACTGGTTCCCCAGTACCACTGTGTTCCAAGTAAAGTCAGTTGACTGGCTTCACTGACACAGGTTTCTTCACGCATACTGCATACCAATTGGTTGACTTATTACTGTACATCCTTTTGTACCTACAAAGCAGACAAACTGAAACTTGTATCACGGCTCTGGCATGATTAACGGTTTTACAGATAAATGTGAGAAAGTATTCTTTCACCAGTCACTATATAAGGTTTTCTTCCTGATCATTATTTAGTTATTTTTTTCAAGTAATTTATCTTTTTACATTATCATTCACTGGTTTTCATGTGTTTACAAGTAACTTACATAACATTTTCAGTTTGTATGTTGTACCTGTAATTCTTAAATGCATGTTGTTATTGTCTAGTCACATATATCGTAACAGAAAGTTTAAATAAAATATTATTTATTGTTCACCTGATTTGACAATGTTTACTTCACAAGTTACACGTACGCACGCACATGCACACACGCACGCACGAACGCACACATTGATCTTTCATCTATGAGAATATGCAATTAATATGAGGACAGCCATTACTATAAAATCCTGATGTTATCTGTGTGCAAACAACTTTTTATGCGAATGGCATAATTACTGTCACCGTGTTATGTTGGTGGTAGTTACGATTGTTGTGTAGAGGTTCAAACTTTACAAGGTGTATGCAATTATTGGTTTTTGCTAATTGAAATTATTTAGTTACTAATTTTATACATTACAAACATAAAATTGTGGGTTCAAGTAAGTATGCAGTGTATTTCATATTAGTATACATAAGGAAACTGAAATGTTGCCAAATGTATTACCTTATCTAATGACACTTATGACACCATCACTGACACTGACAAATTAACTAGGATGTTGGTCCCCTCACGTGTGCTTGGAACATTAACATTATATATCTAAGAATAAGGCATGAAAAACACGAGCGAAAAGTGGAAGGCAATTGAAGCATTAGCAACAGAATAATCAGGATAAACTTCCGTACAAGGCTTATACTTCATTATTATCATCAAATTAAATGCAAATACACTGACCAACAACTGGTTTCTACTATACTAACCCAGATAGATAGTGTTAATGACAAGAGGCAGCTCATAAAAAATATCACGAAACCAACGACAGTTTGTCATAGTACATTAGCAACGTTACTGTTACTATTTGATTACTTCAATAAATATCTTTGTAGAACTGCTATAAGAAGCAATGCGAGCTAGGTACGCAAGTTGTCAACTAGTAATTAAATTAGACTATATTGGCTAGCAGCAGGCATGGGACAATTAACTTGAAAAGTTAATGAATTAACTTACAATTAACTCGGAAATGTTCCAATTAAATTAACCTCACACATTTCTCATGTCAATTAAATTAAATTAAATTAACCTCCCAAATTCTTCAATTAAATTAAATTAACAATTAACTTTAATTCAATTAACAATTAAGTTATGTTTTGGTAGAAATGCAGATTACATTCATATGTCATTGTTTTTTGTAAGTTTAAGAACTTGATACAAGTCATCACTGAAATAATGATATGCTAATTGTTATTTACACATTTTATAACAGTTCTAATATCACAAGTAGGTTCGTAAACGTTACTATCCTGATAGTAGTGTTCATATATATTGACGGAATTACTTTACTTATTACTTCCGAGGAACATTATTATTATCATTAACCACATCTGAACATTATTATTGATTTATAAAAGAAATGTGTTTTGCTTATACAATATTTATATATCAAGACATTTGTTCATGGGGTATTTGCTCAAATTTTAAAAGTTGTAGATGCTTGTTAAAATTAATGTTTTTTTAAAGGAATGTAAAGTTGTGGCTGAAGATTGGCAGGGTGTGGAGTTTCCTCCAGTATTCAACCGCCAAATTAACAAAACCGGGTAACTACATACATAATTTCTGTGCACCAAGTTGTTATTTATGCAGTGTTTTAATACTAAATCATTAGATTTCCCTTTATACACTAGCATTTAAATATTTATACACAATTGTTTATGTATCACTAGAACTGGTTTGCTTTTGATTCCAGTTGGCGCTGTAAAAAGATCCGAAACAAACTGAAGCTATTTTACTTTCCTCTGCATGTTATATGTACACTTGCAGATGTACAAAATATAGATACATAGTGTAATATGTAGGTATAATGTATAGGCCCACTTGGCAGCAAGTTGCCAGCCAAACATGTTTACTTTAGACAGAGATTTGTAGAAGCCATCATTTGTCAACTTATCACACCACCAGAGGACATTCTATTGTCTAGGCCTTCCCTCCAGCTCACTGGTGCCTGAATGACCAGCCAACTCCAGTTGATACAGTGTTAGTACTCTGTGATCTTCTCCCTCCCATTTACACATGCCTTAACTTAACTTAATCTCTGTCGGGCTAGTGACTGGACTAGTGACTGCAGGCCTTTTGGAAATGCCTGGGTAACATGGCTGTGAACTATCCAGTTATACCAACTGTTAAATTACCACTTAATTGAGAGTTAATTGGAAATTTGTCAATTAAATAAAATTAACCCCTTTCTGGTAAAGTTAGTTAATTAAATTAAATTAACTTAATGGAGTTAATTAAATTAACAATTAAAATTAACTCATGCCTTGTTAGCTGCAGTAGCTGCAGTCAAATGTATAGGTATAATGCATAGGTCCACTTGGAAGCAAGTTGCCAGCCAAACATGTTTACAGAGATTTGTAGAAGCCATAATGTTTCAACTTACAATACTACCAGATGACATTCTACTGTCTAGTCCAGGGGTCGGCAACCTGCGGCCCGCGGGCCAACTGCGGCCTGCATAGCTATTTCATGCGGCCCGCGGACTGACAACGATATTGTGCAAAATGCGGCCCGCCCCTGCCACATTGGTATACAAAATAACATATCCACGTGATGAACATAATAATATACAAAATATGTATTTTTACTTCCTTTAATATTTAATGAATTCATTTTTGCGTATGCAGACATGAAAGTATGCAGCGCGGCCCTCCTAAGGAACACACCATTAAACAACTTTAGCTTGTATTTAATGTGCCATCTTGCTCCATCCTTGGGGCAAGACGGTCCTCTACCTGGGGTAACACGGTCTATAACCCCCTCCCTGTGGTTTTTACTTATACAGTCGCGCCTCATTATTACGCGGATTCGGATATAACGCGGTCGGTCGTGGACCCCGAATTTGGGCCTGCTTAAACCTACTTAGAATTACTTTGACAATTCTCAAGAAACATTAGGGGAAAACAATGTCAGTGAATGAGTATCAACGTGTTGTTTGTTTTGCGCTGTCGCCGACATCAATCGCTGTCGCTCGCTTCGCTTCGATGGTGGCGGATATGAGAACACCTAACGCGCCTCGCGTACGGCGCGGTCCGAAGTCGTGGACCCCGACTACCGCGTTATAACGAGGCTCGACTGTATGAACGAACTATTGCCTGAAATTAAAATGTATATTATATACAAATGGTATGATAGTAATATATCAGGCCATTATGGTTGTTAAATTTAAATGGGAGTTAACATATAATACATACCTTGCAATCCATGCAAAATGTAATATTGGTTTAGTGATATTCCATCATAATTACAGCCTACGGGCTAGCAGAACGTAAATTATACAATGTTCGTATTATATTCAATGTATTAAACATAATTGGTCATGTGTAATACATTTGACAAAGTGTGACGATGTGCGTGTGGGATAAGACATAGGGACCGTCTTGCCCCATATGCATGGGGACTGTCTTGCCCCAGAGACGTGTGTCTTAATAAGATATATACAAAGCACAACATACTATTCCACATTTTGTATTGTTTGATCTGTCAACTGATTAATAATATTATCATGTCACCAATTACGTCCATGATTCATGATTCACACCGTTGTATGGCGAGTTTCACCATTTTACTATTGGCAAAATATTAGAAAACACACTGATTTAATTACGTCTGTCCCGTGTTGCTGAACTTTCGGGCGGGTATCAGATAGAATTAGCTTCATTTTGCACCAGATTTTGAAAGTTCAGAGTTATATATTTTGAATACGTGGTGGGGGCAGTCTTACCTCCAGGGACCGTGTTGCCCCAGGTTACCCTACTACTTTATTTGTGTTTGAGTGACAATGTGTTGTTTTAACTAACGTTCGTCGCCTGCCAGCGAAATGGCGAACGGAGTTGTACGCTGATGAAAAAGATTAAAGACTAAGGAGGTGCCAAGCAAAGCTCTTCAGGGCACACTCCATCATCCAACGGGAAAGCCCGTGTGGCAAGTCGATGAAAATGCAGAACGTAATAAGGGTCGCCGTGAAGACTAAACTGTGTTCGCTCTCGCTGTCTAAACTATCGGCAGTTCCAGCACCTTGTGACCGAGATGAATGCGCGATATGAAGAACTGTAGTACACCGAAGTAAGCTGAAGCGCGCAGGAACAAGTCTGCAGCCATGTGTAGGCCACTTGGTGGCGCAGCAACATCACCAGCAACAGGCCTCAGTGTCACACGGGTCAACATGGCACCAGCGGCATGCCAAGAACACGTAACCTGAATAATGTGTTTGAATAATCCAACTGTTGTTCAAAATCAGACGTTGATGTTTGACAATAATAATAACTCATATTCGTGGACGTGCTATTTACAACAGTGGTCAATACAACTGCTAGACACAAGGTATAGACCTATAATTGCATTGTGCCAATTACCACGAGTGTGCGTGCGTGCGTGCGTGCGTGCGTGCGTGTGTGCGTGCGTGGCCCGCTATCCTATTCAAAGTCACTTATTTGGCCCTCCATTCAAAAAGGTTGCCGACCCCTGGTCTAGGCCTTCCCTCCAACTCACAGGTGCCTGAATGACCAGCCAACTCCAGTTGGTACATACAGCATTAGTGCTCTTTGGTGTTCTCCCTCCCATTCACACATGCCTTAACCTGATCCCTGTCAGCCTAATGCCTGCATCACATGGGTGTGAACTATCCAGTAATATCAACTGTTAAATGAGCACTTAATTGAGAATTAATTAAGATAACGTTAGTATGGCCAGGATCAGTCTTTCTACGGTCACGCCACTGTTGTGACCGAATCTTGTTGAATTTCGGTGGCATTTGAAGTCAAAGTATAGTTTCCCCCGTCGCTATGAAGACAACCCATATTCGCTTATACTGGAATTCAGACAAGACACATCACTTGTGACCTGAAAGTAAATTATGTAATTATAAAATATTGTCTTATTAATTTTAATTCCCATTCCTCAAATATATACTCCCTATTAATATATGGATTCTGGACTTTCTGAAGCTGGGCGGAATGCAGAGGCTTGACGACACTAGGTCCTTTTGGGAAGCAAGACCCCATCACCGACCATTTCTTTAACTTTCACACAACGCCGACCCTTGGACGTCTAAATCCTCATGCAATGTAACTGATTTAACTTGTACATCGGTATTCCAGTGGTCCCTTCGGGTACCCAACTCTATCAGCAAATCACTCGTCATGTATTGACCACTGAACTCTAGCATCGTTATAGCATTATTTTACAAAGAAAAGCGCACATTTAGTACGAAAGTCTTTATCTTCTGAAATGTTTTATTATTTATTTCATTTCATTTTCTCATATAGCTTACCTATGTTTCATTTTTATTATTTATTTAATTTTTTTATCTCATTTCTCGCTGTGTAAAAATTAAAGAAATGGTCGATGATGGAGTCTTGCTTCCCAACCGGACCTAATGTCGTCAAGCCTCTGCATTCCGCCCAGCTTCAGAAAGTCCAGCATGTAGTTTTTAACCTTAGGTAGCACTATTTCAGTGTTTTTATTATCAACTTCATTTCTTTAATTTAATTCATTTTCCGTATAGCTTAAAATTACCCTTCAACTGTTCATTTCTTTAAGAACTTGAAGCATTTACTTTTGAGAAAAAACTCACTATTTGAGAAATATTCTACAAAACGCATATCGGATACAAATATATTATGTCAGTACCGTAACAGTATGTCAGTACCGTAACGAGAGAACGTCGCGGGACTGAAGTTACGGGACTTACGTGATTTTACAAACAGCGCTCTCTTTATCAATATGCCTAGTCTTTCAGGCAGCATCCTCCAGCAGATGTCTAAAGGACATCCAAAGCAACATACCATAATCGTTATTCATCTCATTACTACCGCAAGGTCAACCATACACACCATATGGTAATGACATTGAATTAATGTACCCTTACCTAGCTGACCATATTTTGGGTAATTTTGGAGAAGCAACTAAAAAATTGTGGAATGAATTCGCCCTCGTGTTTTGGTTCGTCTTTGGCGGGCAGTAATCACCTGACGGGCTTCTTGTAACTCGCTGCACTATCCATAGATGGGGCTCTGATTAGTCCGTCGCGGTACTGACACAAACGTTGGCTACAGAACAGAAACGTGAAATAAAAATATGTAAAAATGTAACTTCAAGAAAAAAGTTATTGAGCTGATGGGCATTGTAGTAAATGAATCTAAAAAGACGTATTCTGGCGAATATTGAAGGTGAAAATTTAATATGTAAAAAAATAATGCTTTCAAGTTACGGTACTGACTTGCCAACTTGCCAATGTGAAGGCACCCCTGTCTACGTAAAGGATTAAATTAAGCCACACGATAAAGACATTCAATATTTTTCCCGTTGTATTTTACAATTCTTATGTATAGATTAGTTTGGATATTAAAGACAAAGATATTTTGCAAACAATAACTTTATATTGAACTCAAACCATTGGCGACATCAATTTGTCCCTTTACTGGTGATTGACCCAGGTACAAAAGCACAAAACCACAAATATATAACAATATATATATATATATATATATATATATATATATATATATATATATATATATATATATATATATATATATATATATATATATATATATATATATATATATATATATATATATATATATATATATATATATATATATATATATATATATATATATATATATATATATATATATATATATATATATATACGCCCTTTAATTATGCCCAGTCATATTTCTCAATATTGTGTCATGTGTATTAATAAACACAAGAACATTATCTCATAAAATAACATCATGAATATGGCGCGAAAAAAGCTGCAAATTAGCTTACAAACGTGTTGACCTGTAATGGCCACCACTTCGTTCAATCAAGGATCACATGGGCTGCTGGTATGCAAGTTCACAGATAGATGGCTCCACCTTCTGGTCTATAAAGACTTTACCCCAAATAGTTGAATTTGCCCCAGCCTCCCCTATTTTCAGGAATACTACGAAGCTAGGGTGGGTTGACCACGAATATGAACAATCAATTTATTCAGCCTTATGTTATGACACGTTCGGGTTTTTTGGCGTAATTATTGTCAAATTATGTCATTGATTGTGTTAATGCTAGTAGTGTGAATATGTTTAAAATAGAATTGACAGGTATTTGGTAAAGGCGGGCAACACAGATGAGAAATTGTTGGACTCTCGATAAGCCAATGGCTTCCTTGTCCACTTGCCAACTGAAACTTGTTGTTTGGGATGGCAATCTTGTTAAAGTTCGTATAACAATATCCACCAGGTGGGAGCATTGTGCACGCCAAAAACAATAGGGATGTGTCAGTATTTCATTTCAAATTTATAATAAGCTAAATTAGCACAAACCACATATATTTCATGGTATTAGTTCACGTGCATTTGTGTTTTCTGTCAGTATTTCAATCACTCAATCAATCAACTATAACAATGAAGTAGAAATACACGATAATGTTAAGCCGATTTAGTTCACATCAACTCGTCCAGGGGGCAGACGGTGTTCATCCGGGATCATTCCTAGCTAGGCAGGATTCTTACAGTTTAGGTAGGCAAATTGTGAACTTCAAGTTCAACTGTTACCAAACTTGGCGTTGAACTGTGTGCTTATTATATACTGCCTAATGGTGTTATTTACTACAGAACACGTCTCCGGCTAATAGGTATGCACCAATATTATTAAATTGTGTTGTAACAACTCAATTTTGTTTGTGGACATTCAAAACAGTATCAGAGACAGGATATGTCCGGTAAGGTCAGTTTAAGGGATATGTAATTGTTTCAACTCCCTTAACGAAATGGACAGGAATTTACAGAAAATAATAAATTATGTTTATTTGTGGGCGTGGTTGGAATCCATATATATTTAAAAAGGGCGTTTCACGTCCTTGTGATACTTGCATTGCTTTTGGGTCTATGCACCTATAAGATTTACTAAAACATAACCATTTGCAATTACAGTTTAAAATATTCAATTCAATATCTTTACTGCAGACTCAACTGTGCAGCATGTACAGTTGTCCATATAAAAAAACATACAAATAAAGTAAAAAACATATAAGAGTATTGCACAATGGGGCCTACCAAATGTCAAAACTATTATAGTTTTTGGTATTGTACTATTGCTGCAAGATGTCCTTGTCATCTCGTAATGTATTAGATATAAACTGTCCCAGATATTTTACGTGATCAACTTCTTTGATTGTTTCACCATTGATCTTAAATGATGGCAAATAAAAAAAATTTATGAATTTGCTTTTGCACACTAACACAGAACTTTTCGTAGAGTTGTATTTAATATCATGATTCATCCCATAAGATCCACAGACCTGCATCAGTTCAGATAGCCCTGATTGAGATGGGGAAAGAATTACCAAGTCCTCAGCATACATAAGATGATTAATGTTTGCATTACCTATAACACACAATGTATCACATTTGTTTAATACTGTGGTTAGATCATCCATATATATATATGCTAAAAAGGTATGGTGAGAGTATACCTCCCTGCCTCACACCACTCGTAACACCAAAATGTTCAGACAAGTTGCCTGACCATCTTATACACATAGTCTGGTTTGAATACCAATATATAAACACAGTCTAACAATGTACCCAGACACACCAATCAACTTCTGAAATAATATAGAGTGTTTCACTCTATCAAAAACCTTAGAGGCATCTAGGAAACACATAAACAGTGACCCATTTAGACTTCTGTGCATGTCAATAACTTCCTTTAAAACATAAATACACATGTCTGTCCAATGTTTTTTTTTACGCCAAACTGATTGGATATCACACTAGTGATTTACTAGGAACACTTGGTCCTTGTTGAACACAATCGCATATTAATTTCATGGCCCTGGGTTGTGCCATGCTGTTAACTCTATCCCTATGTCACAAGTGCGGATAGTCTAGTAAAATTTGTTTGCCAAATGAAAATATATTTGTATACACCTATTCCTGTGTTTGCCAATAGTATATGGCCATGTTGTTTGTGTCCAAGCTCAAGTTATGTAACATATCTTGGCCTTTGGCTTTGCTTACTAAACTAGTCCACTTTATAAAAAATATCATGTTTGTTTGAGACTTTGCGTTGGTTCTATGTATGCAGGACTCCCTTAAAGGTTCCTTCTTAATTAGATTTTTTGCTAGTCTTATTTCAAATAAATTTTGCAAAAAAAACAAACCTACCTAGTATCGACTGCAACATGCTAGCTCGTTTGTGCAACTTTTGTATGTAGTTTTTGTGAAATCATCAGACAAACCATTAAATTATTTAATGCTTGTTCAAGCACTACTGGTAAGTGAAGTCAAAATCGAAATCATGATTTTCATGCTTGTTGAAATTTTGTAATTGTCAAGATATCAGTGAGAGGATGGAAGTCATGCCCATGATTGCCATTGTCTCGCACAGTGTTTACCATTTTGGATATCCACTGATCCTTACCAAATCTAATGGCTGAATTTAATTCGTTCAATGATTTGAACAAAAATGACATTTTAAAATTGACAGCTGATGTTACATAAACTATTCACACACTACATATTTGGATACCAATGAACTGGATTTATGATAGTCTAAACCAGTTGAGTTGATTTTTAATGTCACAATGTCAATTACCCGATTTTCATAGTGTGCACATGTGCTTATCAGTCATGCTGGTTAACATATCAGTCGTGCTGGTTAACATATCAGTCGTGCTGGTTAACATATAAGTCGTGCAGGTTAACATATCAGTCGTGCTGGTTAACATATCAGACCTTAATCAACTGGAGAAATGACTGGAATTTCCCACTTTTAGAACTACTAGTATATTACTTTAAGATCTATTACTATTACTTTTGAAAAAAGTTCATCTATTACAGAAAAAACAGTGTGTTACAATTACTGTTACATATTACTATTATCCCAGGCCTGGTGTGGATGTCAATAGTTCTTTTTAAAAGTTTTTGACATCTGAACAGTCAGTACTAAACTTTTGACTGTAAAACTGAAAGGCCAACAATCCTGTATCTTAACAAAAAGTTAATTTACTTACAAGTGAAGTGTAATGTATTTAGATTTACTAGTATTTTTATAAAACGTGAAACCAAATTTCACTGTGTTAGTCTATGTTTGTATATTCATAGACTAAATGCATTCATAATGTTCATGTAATTACTTTAAATCCTATATCCTCTGCAGGTTGTTACATTTCACACATGTTTGCATTGGATAAACTCCCATAGAATTAAATTGGAAATAGAAAGGAATTGGAATTGAAAAAAATGGAATTGACCCCAGTCTAGAAAGAAAGCAAGCCCGATTTTCAATATATTTTCCTAATAAGACATTTGAAATATCTCTAAATGCAATAAATACCCCATTTTTACATGTTAATGTAGAATATTATGTCTGTTTATTTACTTTAGTACCCGTAGCTCTCCGTGGATACTAGGGGTACCCTAGTACACCCGGGGGCTACTTATCCTTTTGCCAACATTGCCAGGCTGTTCCATTCATCGTTCCGTCCCACCTTAATTTTAGGCACCAAATTTTAAATAAGAAAATAGTCATGTCTGGTGGACATTCAATGAATGTCAGACTTTTTTGATTGGAGGGAAAGCATAAACCCTCTTTTATTTGTCATATAGGTACACAGGCTCAAATTAAAATGTTAAAGTGTAATTAATTTCCATTGAGGAACAATGTTTGCATAAGGTTGATAGTAATATACATTAAATAGTACTATAAAATAAAACCATTATTGTGTGTTCATAGCATTAATTAAAAGATTATATTGTGATAAAACAATACACTGTGGTCAAAGCTGACAATCAGTTGTTTGTTTGCACACATAAATCCGTATGCATGCATGACTTGCCAATGAAATTGTCCGATGTTGTCCATCATGTGTCCAATGGCACTGAGATATGACTCAGTTCCTCGGTCACATAACGTACTCCAGTCCAAGTTAGCCCAAATGAGCGTCAATGTTGGTGTACTTCTTCCTGCGGTTGGGAGCAGGTTGGCCTGATTGTAGTTGGAGGATGGAGACAAGTGATGAGGCCTCCTGTTGGCTGAAAAGCTCGACCACCTCAAATATATTGGGGGTATATCTTGCCTGTATTCCTCGCGTATGGTGCAAGGGCCATCATATTTATTTAAAGAAATCCCACATTTCAATGGGATACCGTCTGTTCATCCACGTGCCGTTCAAGTAGTCATCGAACTCTCGAATACAGGGTTCATTTGGTGCTATTGTCTTCACAAATTTGAATGCATCTTGTGGCACCGGGATGAATGGCATTGCTAGTAACATATAAAACCAATTCCTGTTGTCAGCATTCTCTCTGTAGCTGATGGAGAGCCCCATACTTTGAATTCTCCTCCACAGACACTGAGCATAGTGGAAATAGCAGCCCTTGAGAATCATACCTGGAAACACATTTCCGCTACTTTCTTTCCATTACTTTTTATCCTTATACTTTCTTTCCGGTTTCTGGTTGACATTATATTACTTCTGGTTGACATTATATTACTTCTGGTTGTCATTATATTATATGTTCCATATAACATTCAATCATATTTACATCTTTGCAACTGCAGTCTAGAACAACAATGTTTCTGTTATGCTGTTTTCATGTATGTTGCATATTTGTGCAAAACCCACAAAACCATATACATAATATATTTGTCTATGAATGTTAATGATTGAGGGGGTTTTGTCCTGGGGGGTTTTCGGAGCTTATTTCCATATTTCAGGGGTTATGTCCTAGATTCCCTACATTCATCAGACTGCATACCACCACACAATATATGGGTGAATTCGCACTGTTACAAAGTGAAATAAGTTCTGTACCACTAACAGTGCTACTATAAATCATGTCTGAAAAAATCAAGTTTGCCATCTGCTAAGTTCTATATTACTAACTTAAGTCAAGTGCTACTAAAACTCTTGATCTTATTTGCACTGTCTAATTTTCACTGGCCCATATGTGTTCTTCCTCCTTGTTCCCTGCTGTACAGGGGTGAGGGTGTACTCTTCCTCCTTGTTCCCTGCTGTACAGGGGTGAGGGTGTACTCTTCCTCCTTGTTCCCTGCTGTACAGGGGTGAGGGTGTACTCTTCCTCCTTGTTCCCTGCTGTACAGGGGTGAGGGTGTACTCTCCCTCCTTGTTCCCTGCTGTACAGGGGTGAGGGTGTACTCTTCCTCCTTGTTCCCTGTTGTACAGGGGTGAGGGTCAGGGGTGAGGGTCAGGTAAAGTATTGTTGAGCCAGTCTTTCTGTTCTTTCTTTCCATGGTTTTCTATCTAATGCTCCCTCTCCATCTTTTATCTTCCCCGATCTTCTCATATCCTTCCGCATGCAGTCCTCCCATCTCTGCTCTCTTTGCTAGTTTGCCTGCATCCACCCTTACCTCAGGTCTTTCATCCTTCTTCTGTCCACCCTCTTTGTTCTTGTTATTCCACGAACCCTGATGTTCTCATAAACTTGCAGTTTCTATTGTTGCTGTTCTGTTAATGCCACTGTTTGCAGACCATACAGGCATGCTGGTGTAAGACAGGCTCTCAGGAGCTATGAGGGCATTTAATTGCAATTAGCAACAACAGGACTCTGTTACACTGGCCTGTCTGTCTTTTGATCATGGTTTCCATGCCCCAGCTAACCAACCCAGCTAGCTACTAATGCCTGTTATTGTGCCAATGCCTGTGTGAGTTGATAAGACATATTTGCTGTCTGTGGGTTGAGGGGAAGGTGGGTTCTTCGCAAGCCACATGGCACCATCAGTTATACATAAAATGTCTTTGTTAGTTTTACAAGGGGCAGTGCCAAGAACTTCTAGCCAGAGTATTCACCCTTACCCATGTCCAGTTTCCCAGAATCCTGATTGGCCACATTGCTGTTACTACAACTGAATTGACCCTCTAGCAATAGTATTTTGAAAATTATTGGAAATACTTCCCAATGTATTTGTATTTACATTTGCATTCATAGTATTTGAACCCCTCAAGATTGTTTGTATTTAAATACATTTCAATGTATTTAACCCCATATCTGGAAGCATTCAGCCATCCTGCAATTACTGTGCATACTGTTCATTCACACACTCACCTCTGTCTGTAGACAGCGTGGGGTGAAAGAAATTGCCAAAGTTGTGAGACAGCAGTAAGAGGATTCACAGCCCGGTTCTCTAGATTGAGAATCTGCGTTCTAAAAGCTACACTACTGCACACCACAGTATATAAATCGTGGGTTTAACCCGAGACCTTTCACACGCAAAGCGACCACTACCACTACGCTACGATAGTTCACATTGTGATGATGATTTAATGTATGACACAATAATTATAAATGCTAAATATGCAGACACTGTGTACTTTCAGAAAGGATAGCTACACAATTTGTTGAATGGATAAATTTAATGTGCCCTTTTTCTAGTAATTATGCATACATTTTTGTAGTCAGAAATAACGAGAGTTATGCAGTGACTAAATACCGTCATGTACATCTGTTACAGGAGGCTGATAAAGAATGTCGGAGACTGAGGTATCTTTTATACAAGAGAAAGATGCCTTGTCACATGCAAGTGCACTGCAGCATGATGACACTGCAGTCTTGTCTGATGTGGGGAACAGTCCGGAAGAAAACAACCCATTTATAAAGAATGTTGGTGGTAAAATCACTGATGCATTTGTGTTGGAAAACACTGCAATGTGTAAAAAAATAAATACTATTGAGGATGAAACTGCAATTTCTGAGGTGCACAGCAAAAGCCTTTGTAAAACGCTCGCAAATGGTGATGTGCTGGCGACAACTGCAGCGTTTACGTGGCACATAACAAACAAGGAATTATACAAAGAAGAACGTTTGAAGTCAGAGAACACTACAGCTAGTTTCAATGACTTTTCTGACTCTCCAAGCCACTGCATGGTAACAAGAAAGATTGAGTCCAGGCGACCTTCGTCGCACAAGGCGTTACTGTCGAACAAGCGTAGCAAGCTGAATCCTACAGTCACCGTTGACGTGTCCGTATGTGATAAAACTCTGCCGTCTCAAATTGAAAACGCTGTTGGCATTTCAGTGCTGTACTTCTGCAAGAAATGTCGCCGCCACAGCTCGACGTCACTGGCCGAAGTGTCGGACCATGCGATGACCTGCGATACGACGACCGTTGTCTGTGTTAAACGAAAACGTGGTCGACCTCGATTGAACTGTACAGACAGCCACAAAGCGGCTCTAGAGACGGCCACAAACTCTGGTAGCGGTGATGGACAAAAGCGTGCCAGAACGTGCGGCGGTACAGTGAGTGGGGATAGTTTGCCGCGTAAACGTGGACGTCCACGTCGCAAAAGATCTCGCAGCGTTGACAACGACAGTCACACACATCAAGGGGAAGAAAAAACACTGAATGACGATGGGTGGACGGAGTCATGCGTCACAGAGACGGTGCCTGTCAAAACCGAACCGCAAGACGCCAACGCGGGCGAGAGTCCGATGAATGACGCTGAACACAACTACGCGACTTCCGATGGAGGCGACGCGTGTGCTTCGGACAGCGACACTAAAGTCGACGTGCCACATGCTGCGACGAATAAAGAGGAAGAAAGTGTAGGTGTAAAGGATGAAGAGACGGAGGACGCGACAGGCGGGTACGGGGAGCCGAGGGAGCCACGCCGCTGGTTCTGTTCGTCTTGCCCTTCGACGCTACTCCACAGCAGCGCGGAGTTGCAGATCCACCGCCAGTGTCACGTGTCCACCGACGACGGTAGCGTGTCACTCAACTGCTACATCTGTGGCGCTGACTGGCAGACGCATCGCTCGCATCGCTGGTACGTCATCAAACGCCACTTGCGGCTTGTCCATCACGTAGACTTCCGGTTGGCGTGCGACATGTGCGATGACGTCACTTTCAGAGATCACGAGTCACTGACTCGACACGTGAAGCGCACGCACAAGCGCCGCTGTCGGTTCCGCACGTGCAAGTTCTCCGCGACGGCGCACGACATCGAGACCCACGAGCGGTGTCATGACGACAGCGACCCGTCGAAGTTTCGCTGCTACCTGTGCGGCTATCGGCCGCGAATTACCAAGCGGCCGTGGTTCATACTACACAGCCACCTGGTGACCAGTCACCCCGGTGTCATCCGGGCTCTCTACCAGTGTCGCACGTGCGATCGCGGCTTCCAGGAGATGCAAAAGTTGGTGGCGCACGCGGCGTCCTGCTGCAGCACGAATAAACTGACGTGCATCGTGTGCGCACAGAAGATCCACCCCAAGGGAATGGTGTCGCACATGAGGTCTCACGTTGACAGGCAGGCGACGGGTGACGCCGTTGGCACAACGGCGATCAAAACGGAAGGGAAAGACTCGGACCAAGATAATGACAGTACGACGGAAGGTGGACAGGACGCTAACAAAAAAGTCCACACTTGTAGCCAACATCGCGTCTCATTTGCGACCCAGGACGAGCTGACGCAGCATTTCGTCGAGGTGCATTGGGGTTTGACGAAGGATGGCGCCACTGGTCTGCCTGCGAGTAGCAGCAGCGGTGACGTCAGCGAGAAACAGATCAAATGTCCCTTCTGTTACAAGAAGTTCGCGACGTTCGAGCGCTTCGAGCTGCACGCGCAGTACGTGCACGCGCCCGACAAGATGGGCAACGCGCTGTGCAACACGTGCGGCAAGAAGTTCCTCAACGGCACGCGCCTGCGTAACCACGTGCGCGAGGTGCACGAGGGGAAACGACGGACGCGCGCGCCGCCGAAGCGGGGCCCTGGCGGCGGGCCGGTCAAGTACCACATGTGCGACAAGTGTGTCTACTCTACGCCCATACTGCTGCGCCTGCGCAACCACTACATGTCGGAGCACGAGGGCATTCACCCGTACGCGTGCGACAGGTGCGACTACAAGACGAACGAGAAGTCGGACCTGCGCCGCCACAAGCTGAAGCACTTTGGCCTGAAGCGCTACTGGTGCGAGCACTGCCCCTACAAGACGGACACTCGCTGGGTGCTAGTCAAACACTGCCACAGCCAACATGGCATCGAACTGCCGCGGCGTAGTCGCAACACGCTGGGTTGTCGCACGTCCAAACGACGACTAAACAAGAAGTCGGAACGACAAGCTGAAACTGTCGTGGCGTTACTTCCAGGGGACGCCGGTCTGGTGCTGCCCGGAAACCCTGATGGCTTCCGCGTGCATCCCACCGATCAGACGAGACAGAACTACCACGTGCTCGAGCAGGGCAACGAAAGCCACATTCAGATTCTGAGCATGGACGAAACACTGCCGACGTTTGACGTTCCGCAGGGCCACGAGTTAGCCACGAACCAATTGCAGCAGTACCGAGTCATCCAGTCGACGTCACAGTTCGAACATTCTGTCGTCACGGCACCAGATGCCGAGCAGGAGTTACACGTGGTAACTTCCGGCGACGCGTCTGACCTGGTGGATGACAGCGGTCAGCAGTACGAGGTCGTGTCGATCGACCGGCGGGTCTCAGCTGGCCGCAGGTCAGCGGTTCCAAATAGTGACGGACGCTGACGGCGTACAGCAGATTCAAGTGGTGATGGATGCCGAGTCGGAGTTGCTCGGCGCCGAGGGTGATTACCAAGTGGTGAACATACCGCAAGACATGCAGGAGTACGACCAGGAGGCGGGGAGCGACATCGCCAGTGAGTATCAGTTGGTGCAGGGCGTCGTCCCGTCCATCGCATCGCAGGAGGTGATCATCGACTGCGGAGACACGGTGCAGGATCGGACGGAGGACGGCGACCAGGTCATGTACGCTGTGGGACAGTCGGAGTCCGAGGCGGCCGGCACGGAGGCGGGAGAAGCCACACTGCTCCTGCTTGCCGTGTCGCCAGACGATGTTCAGTGATGCATCAACACCATCTGGCAATCTCAATGATGTAACCACAGATAAAACTTTGTTCTTTCATAGTCGACTCACTACAGATGCGCTTGGCTTTATTTATTACGTCCAAACACTAATGTGTCATTGTTGGGTCCAATGCAATGCTTGTGTTTTATGTATTCGAATTGTCATAAAACTACTGTGTAAGCCATGTTATTTTACCTCGGTCACGGTCACTTTTGACAAAGGAATCAGCACGTATCTTATTAGAACCGTGTAGAAACATCTAGAAGTGGGTGGACCGACAACAAATTCAGATGTTTTAAGTAAATAAATTTTGAAAGACAATTAAAAAATTTTTGTTTAATTATTAAACATTTCCATACATCTTAATTAACTCAGCACTTGACAGAAACAGGAGTGGTGTTGTCACGATACTGATGTCAAGATCAGCAAGCACGGTAGCATTATGAACTTAGGTGCGGGAAAACGGCAGACATAGGCTAAGGGAAGAAAGGTGATAAGCAGGGAAGCAAGGAGGGGAGGGGATGAAATATAATTTTTCACATATCAACTAGCAGCAGATAATTCTACCTGTAACTCAGGTTTATTCTCAACAAGTATCTTACAACGAATCACTCCTTCAACAAATCATGATCACAAGATAAACAACAATATTCAAACCACCAAATTGTCTAATATCAAAAACTACTGTTCTGCAGTGCAAAAAAACACGGTGCATAGGATTCAAACTCTTCGCCAGGCTTTGTTTCACATAATTTGTTTTATCAGTGATGTATGCTGAAATGCCTGGCGTCTTTCACAGGGTGCCCCTTTATATAGCAGCTTCATGTTTATCATAGCAGCTTGTCAGTTAAATGAGGCTGAACTTGCAGTAATACGTGGTCAGATTTAGTTGCAAACAAAGCATATTACTTCCATTTTGAAAAGCAGCGGTAAATAATAAAAGCAAGCATGTTAAACTTGATCCAGTATCCACAATACTTGTGTAAAACAAACCCAGAAAACAGTTTTCTTTTGAAACGGCTGCCTCTGCTGCTCTATTTCTATAAGACTAGTTTATGCATACATGATATATCATGACAGGTGATTTACCACAACAAAGCCGGTAGCCAGCAAAAAAATCAGTACTACTAATGTTATTGTTCCCCGTTTCTGTGCATTAACCAAGGTTGACAGAAAATAAAATAATATGTCCTCAAAAGCAAATCATTCTGGACCACAGGTCTGGCCACAGATAATAATAGTGATGTGGTGAGGTGCGCTGACTGTCCACATGGCGAGATTGTATGCTTGTCGATGTAGTTTCCACCACAGAGGGCTACATTCTCTATAACTTGGGGTGGCGGAAGTTGTCACCAGCATACTTGGCCTTGCTGCCGAGCTCCTCCTCAATACGCAGCAGCTGGTTGTACTTGGAGAGGCGCTCACTGCGACACGGGGCACCAGTCTTGATCTGCAACGTACACCACATATTACTACACATGAACCTGCAATACATGTACACAAAAGGAGCTGTGCCCTTCGAGATGACTGATGCTGCAAGATTCTGGGTTTCATAATGATATATTTGATTTATTATTGTGCCAGATCCAAGTTTGTTCATTGTACTTCAAAGCAGGTTTGAAAAGATCATTAGCACTGAACAAAACAGCATATGAATTTCACCCAGTCCTTTTATAAACTGGTCAAATTCAGATTGTTGCCATCCACATTGTATCTACACACCTAAACTAGTAATAATAACACTTCCATAGTGCCTAAATCCCTAGGAACCCCAACTCATAGGTGCAATAAACCATAATTATTATGAATGATATCATGAATGGGGACATATAAAAGGCACCATCATGATGCAATTTCAAAAATGTCTTGATTTTTTTGTAGAAGGTATCCACAGTTTTAAATGGTTTTAAGGTGATGGGGAGTTCCTTCCAGATGTTTGGTCACCACTGCTTGCATGTAAGCATACATACAGAATCTCTGCCCGAGTTGTGAATTAGACAGTGGCAGGAGTAAACAGAGATGCAGTCTAACCTGACCGGTGCAGAGACCGACAACAAGGTCAGCAATGAAGTTGTCCTCTGTCTCGCCACTACGATGAGACACCATGACACCCCAGCCGGCACCCTGTGCCATCTTGCATGCCTCGATTGATTCTGTCACTGAGCCAATCTGGTTGACCTTGAGCAGCAGAGCGTTGCAGGACTTGCGATCGATCGCCTCCTTCACCCGCTTCGGGTTTGTTACTGTCAAATCATCTCTGTAACAAACAGGGCCGTTTTCAGAACACAAATATTTTTATGGGCAATTCTATTACAGTTACTGTACAGATATGAAACATTGTGTGATATACGCATGACCTTCGGGGGCAATCAGTGGAATTCCAAGCACTAGCCAACTTAGTAACACATCCATCGTATTTTACAATGGATAGATGAATTACTAGTACACTACTTCCCTTGCATTAGAAACCAATCTTGGTTACTCCGTAAAAGCATAAGAGTATCGGTAATAGTCACATGGATCTTGCATGTTACTTCGCTCCAGTTCACTCAGATAAATGACTACGTGGCTGTAGACATATATGAAGTAATTGCAGCATGGCCGAATTCGAGTTCGTGCCTTGGTGGTGGAATGAGCAGGTCTGCCAAGGCTTAGAGTACCATGGACTGAATAGCTTAGATTTATATTAGATTTTAGCCAAAAACATTTCACGGTTTACAAAAGTGATGCCAGAAATTCCAAGATGGCTACTTGTGTAATTATCTGCAGTTACAAAAACCCAGCACAGATGCTACATTTGGCTTACATTAGGTGGAGACTCACCCAACGAGCTGGATCTTGAGACCAGTGCACATCTTGGTCCAGGCATCCCAGTCATCCTGGTCAAACGCATCCTCGATTGACACGACTGGATACTTGCTGACAAAACCCTCGTAGATCTTCAGCAACTGGTCGGAAGTCAGCTAAAGACAACACAAATGGCTCTTCATAACATCTATGTGGATATCTTACTAGATGGTGGTGACTCGACAGAGCTAGAATCTAAGACGTAGCATGCATATGGTTCACTAAACTGTGGCAAGATGTGCATATGCAAACAAATTTATGCGAGTAAAGAACACATCTCACATTCAAGCAAAACCTTGGCCATCTGTCAGTGAGTTGTGACAAGGTTTGCAACGTCACACAAAAGCACAATCAGCTACAAGCATTAATTACTGTGCAATTATCATTTATCAAAATAAAATAACGGTAAATCTATTAAGACAACAGCCAGATACGTTAAAGTTGGTTACTGTATTGACCGACAAAACCTATTGTATGTTAATGAAACAGACATTTCGAGGCAGAGTTGTGGAGTTTACTATATTATCAAGTCTGCCAGGAGGTTACTAGAAGGGTAAGTGTGCCACATGTGAAGAATGCAGAGTCTGTTTTAGCTTGTGCTGCACCAGAAGTTGCTGATTATTATAACACTGAGAGGGTGCTGCAGGAAATCTAAGACAATCCACAGTGAATGTGCAGTGTGGCCACACTGTACGAACTGTAGGCAGGGTTCATACAAGAAGTTGGACATCAAATTTAAGAACATTCAAGGGTTTTTTGGGCCAATTTTCAGGGACATTTTTAAGAACACGCACAACATTCTGATGAAAAAATTCAAATTTTATTAAGGGTAGCCACTACTCGAAAATGGCCACATGCCATATCTCTGTTAATACTCCATGTATCTTAACCAAATTTGGTATGCCTAATAGTCATGTGAACAGGACATAGTGTGTAAAATTTGGGTTGATTTGCATTAGGCTTTACCATGGAAACCGACATTTGAAAATTATGTGGAGAGATCATTTAAAAATAATTATTCTGAGCCAACTTTTTTATGTAGAATCATGCAACTATTAAAATTCATCAGCTGGAATGTCCCTTTCTACAATAAGATGATTCGAGCTTGAGATATCTTACTTTTACAATGGTTGTGAAATGTTTAATCAAAATGAATTTTTTTTTTACATTGGTCGAATGTGGTTTTTCATTCCTACCAACCACCTGTTGTCAAATGTATTGGTAAAAACTGTGTTATTGTGTACATAACATATGTGGGAACAACTGGCAAAAATTTCAGGTGGCTAGCTTACATAGTTTTCCGTGAATAATTATTTGAAATTTCGCAATTGTTGAAATAAATGATTTTGAGAAAACGGCAAAAAACGAAAGCAAACCATAAAATAATGAAATTAGAACTGGAAACCAGTAACTAAGTGTATAAAACTAAGCATAATCATTTACTAGGTTGATATAATGAACAAAAACAAGTAATGTAACAGGTACAACACATTTTATTGTTCACAACTACCAGGCACCAGGGTCGTACAGCTGACCCTCCTCCTCTGCCTGTTTCTCTTGGGCCTGTAGTTTCAGCAGAGTCTTTCTTTTTCGGCTAGATCTAGTCTCAGCTTTGAGGGCAGTGTCTGCCTTGCGTAGGCGAGCAAGGTCCTGTCTCACTGTCAGCTGGGACAACTGTGCACTCCCTGATGCCTGTGGAGCGACAGCCTCAGTTGCACTGACCAACATTTCTGAACCTTTATTGAATTGTACCACGCCCATAGCCACAGCAATTTCAACCGTTTTTCTTGAACTGAATACAGCTTTTCGAGCCCTCCTCCACACCACCGCATGGAGGGACTCGTTTGCATTGGAGGTGCCGAGGGACATGCATCTTTGTATCAGTTTAGGACTTGCCAGCCTGTCAAATAGTGGCAATAGGGATTCCGCTGCATCCCTAGGGAGAGGAGTGTCGTGCTTCTTCTGCTTCCTCTTCTCCTCTGGTTCAATCCCCTCAGCTATAGCTTGTTTGAAGAAACACCATTCGATGCTACAACGGTTATGGTGAGGGTCATCGCTGGTTGACACACTATGAAAAAGATCGCCCAGATCGCTTGTATGGTCGCATCAACATCGGGCGATGCGTCACGATGGCATTCCTGTAATACTGTGCCCAAGCTTTCATTCTGGTAACAGTCAGTTTTCCTTTCCCACTCAAACTGGTTTTTGGCTTTGCACCACATGTGCCTTTCCCTTCGTACCGCGGGTGTCTTTCCCCTTCGTTGATGTCTCTTTCACAATCTTCTCCAGGCCTTTATACATCCGTTTTTCCATGTGATTGATGCACTCATGTTTTTCTATTGCAATGTCAGCACCATATGGCTGCAGTGAATTCAGTGCAGACATAACAGCAGCATCACCATCACCGAGTATAGATGTATACTGCGCATCCAACAAATTCATGGACCTAGTCCACATCACCTTGGCTGCCTCAACTTCCATTGAGCCACTGGAGCCAGTGTGGTTGATGTCGCAGTTATCTCTGTGCAGTTCCTGCCATTCCTCCCTATCATCACCACTCAGTTTGTTTCCAACAAGTTCACATTCAACACAGTACTTAGACCGCACAGCATAGTCTATCACGAGTCCGGTCACCACCTCGATGATGAAGCCGACTCCGAAGAGAGAATGGAAGCCTCTTGTTTTCCAGGTACCGTCGTAGCTTACGGACAGCTGTATTGGTCCATCACTGGCTCCATACAAATCATGGTACACACGACGTACAGTGTCATGCGCCTCCACCAAAGCATCACATGCTGTCCCGAACAGTTTTTCCTTCAGCCGATCTGAGATGGAGCTGAATGTCTTGTGGTGTATGCCGCCCTTAATGTTCATGAGGGTCGTCAACCTCATCAAGCCGGCCTGGTTGATTCCACCTTCACGTGCAGCTAGAACTGCAAGGTGGTTGATCATGTATGGCTGGCGAGTCGGGTTGTCAGTTGTCGGTAGCTTTGGCGAAGAATGCACACTGGACAGTTCAGCGCCACACTTCTCACATTGCAACCTAAGTTGCACCGAGTAGCCTTTTGTATCTTTTGAGATGACATGCAGTGTTGCAGAGCTGCACTCTAGGCATGCTAGTGGCCTCAGAAGATCTTGCAGCTTCTCTGTGTGCACCAGGATAAAGTGGTCGTCGGTGGGTTGATGGGTTGCCAATGGAATTCTCACAGGGTCATCTGGTGGAGACAGCAATACCAACTTGCGGTGACTGGCAGATGCTGCATTCAGTGAAGCAAGGGACACAGAGGGTGCCTCTTCAACTGCAGCTGAAACAGTAAAATATGGTGTAACTACACTGCATAAGGTGTAAACACTAATGTAATGACGTCTGGATGCCAACTGAGGTTACATATAATCTACTTAGTGAAGCAATCTACTTAGTGAAGCCCTAATTAGTATGCTATTATTTGCAATGTACTCTGTCTTATTGTTATTTACTATACTTATTGTACTAAATAAACACACAACTATTACTACTGCTGTGATATACATGCATAGTAATAAAACTAACAACCAGGTGCTTTGGAATTGGTGACTGGCATTGGCGGGCAGGTACTACTCATCACTGCCTGGGCTGGTACTCTGCCCTGGCTACTTAGATACAGCCTGGTAACTGCTAGTATGTAGACGTAGGCACCAAAATAATATTTCAAATTTGAAATAAAATATCGTATCAAAGTAACAAAATACGAATGAAAACAATATAATGTGATACTAAACAAATTATTACAAATAAATAACTAGTTATTGATTGCTAAATGCAGGGTTCATCAGTTCCCGCTTACAATGTCCGTTTCCACATTATTTTTGGCAATATACAAATATTTTTTACGCTACGATTGTGCATAGTATGTTTACACACCTGTTTTCTTTGGTCTTCCGCCTCCAGATTTATTTTTCTTTCTCTTTCGGGCACCAAATCCGTGAACTGTGCTAAACTTTTTCGTATGCGACTCCATGTTGTCTTCGAATACCGGAAACAGCACTGATTGGCTGATTATGCGGTCATCACCACGCCGGCCACGCTCATTGGATTATATGTCTACGCATTATTATAATGAGCCACAGATCGCGTAACAAGTCCTTATTTGGTAGTTGGTCACATAAATTAGATTCCAGATTATTCCAGAGAGAGGCTTCTAAAATGTATGCAAAACGTCACATCCGGAAATACACAACCATTCGGACAAGACGGCAACAAATATGGCGGTTCTTTCAGTCAGCATGTGTCTGAAGTCAAACGATCTTTTTGACGAATATTGGACATTTAAAAATGGCTGCCACGCTGGATTTATTTCTTGGAGACTAAGAGGCATGATATAAAGCATGTTATTTTAGGTATTTATGATGCAAATATTAAAAAATGCTTATGCATAGAGCTGCATAAGATATTAATCTGCCGAAAAATCAAGAAATCACAAAACCGATATATTCATCGATTCTCGACCCGCGGCTACCGTTAAGAAGTTCACCCAAGTCCCATGAATCAATCACTGCATCACATAGCACAGTTCAGTGTTCACATAGTTATTCACACACATGTGGATGATGCGAATGACGTGGCACAGGCAAAAGCAAGTCCATCACTGTCCCTCTCTGTAAACACATCTATTTACAGTCCCTTTAACACTTTACAGTCCAAGGTTTGCTGAATGGCTGTGAGATCAAAATTTTTCTGGTGGGCAGACTTGCGCAGAGCATTACCTTTGGTAACGAAACCAAAGTCGTGTCTCTGTTCTGCTCGCAGAGAGAAGTCATCAGCACATTTGACAAGCTCATCCATATCTTCTTTCACCTGCTGCCACTTTGCTTTGAGGTAGTCTCATCAACAATGTTCTTACACTTGCAAGATTTGCAGATGTCAAATGCTCTTGCTGTTTCTCCGTTAAGTAGTTAGTGTACCATCCACCTGACGCTGCACACGAGACCAGCAACTGCTATGAAATGTTGACTTCCATGACGCCATCAACAGCTGTCGTTTCATGCAAAAATTGCATATTGCCACCGGGTCATCTTATCGATCTCTCGCAATACAATCTTTAAACTTTGCGTCTAGTATCATGTGTGTGGACATTCGTCACAAAACTTACAGTTTCAGTGCTGGGAAGGCATAATCAAACGTTTAGTTTATTGGTCAATCGCTACTGAACCAATAGCAAACATTGTAGCATACCAGTGCTATTTCACATGGCGCCATCTACTGACTCAAGTTACCGCAAATTTGCAACTGCCGACGAAAATTAGTGACAAAAAGTTAATAAAAACTATTTCTTCGAACAACTCATCACTAATGTGCTTGAATGTTCATAAAAAAAAATGAAATTCAAGATTTTCAGCAACCTGTACGAACCCTGACTTTAGGGCATTCCAAACATGAGGTGATCTTCCCAGGAATCCTGTAAATTGCCACAATGTTAGCACTTTGCAATCGGCCCACAACATTTGACAGAGTAACCTGGCCCACGGTGCGGCTTCTTCAACACACTGCACTGACTGCAGATTCACCAAACTGATCTGTGTAGCTTGCTGGTTTTACAATTTCCATCCAGTAGTTAATGCAACGGCAACAATTTCAGTCAATTCACAACGACTGAAATTAATACTACTTGATAGCATGAAAACATCAGCTTGACAACACCACTACTCACATAGTCAGCCGGCTTTGAATTGGGGTTCTTGAAGTCAAGATCATACTTCTTGTCCTTGCAGAACTCTGACGCAGCAACATCCATGCCAATTTTTATTTTGCCTGTGTAGCCAGCCTTCTCTATGGCAGTCTTCAGTAGATCCAGCCCTGCAACAACACATTTACAATACTTGACCAGACCTGTCCACTGCATGATGTCACCCAACATTTCATGATGTCACCAAACACTGCATGATGTCACCAAACACTTCATCAGTCACAGCTTAGTTTTTAATCAGTCACTGTTTATGCCACACCCAGAGGTAGAGTGTGCTCGGTGTGTGTCGACATGTCCCGAGTCAGTAATCAAGTCCAATGATGGGCAGATGAAACTATCAAGTTGTGCCAAGCAACTCATCAAAGAACAAACAGTGGCTAAGGACGTCAATGTTGCTGGGCAAAGGATCTTTCCGAGACAATGGTCAGGATCAATTACCACAGTTATGACAACACAAAGTTGTGCCAGAGTCGTCACACCTTGTGCTATTGGGTCACAAAACATAAGGCCCAGAGAGTGGTGTGGTTGATGTACCTTGGCCCACTTGTGTCAAAGCGACTGCTTCCAACAGAATTACTTCGAGAGAAATCCTGATACCTGAATGAACTTGGACAATACTGAGTAAATGAGATTGTCCAGGCTTTGATCGGTAACAAGGAGATTTCAACTTTAGTTCTCTTGAGCCTGAAGCTCTAATCACTGTACCAAAATATAAATATACACTTATCAAGATTTTACCTTCTTCGTTGTTCTGAATGTTGGGAGCGAAGCCTCCCTCGTCACCTACATTGCATGCTGAAAACACGAATCAAGTCTGTAGCAAAACATGTTAAGGAAAACTAAAATATTGAACAATGAAACAATTACTGTATTACTCCAACTGCTTTAAAATAAATATCCAGCAAGTTTCTTGGATTTCTTTTGCAGCTTATTTGGTTATTTCAGAAAAGTAGTAAAACTGCGTGTTGCAGATAACCATGTCTTACCATCCTGTCCATACTTAGCCTTGATGACACTCTTCAGATGATGATACACCTCAGAGCCCATGCGCATCGCCTCACTGAAGCTACTGGCCCCTACAGACAGACATCACGTGATCATCGTTAGGCCCTAGTGTAAGTAACCTTGTCTTCCCCAATGTGTAAGTGTAAACATGGTCTTTGGTTTTCACACACGTCTGAGTTTGGGTTCCCAAGGATTCTGGCACAATAGAAATATTCACACTGGGTTGGGAATATTCTTTCAAAACATCTTTTTAGTGACTTCCATTATTAGTCATACTATTTGTGAAGTAAAACCCTTGACTCAAACAAGTGGATTCAAAAAACATTATCTCCGGCATATGGTAGTAAATACCTAATATTTTGAGCAGTGCTACTAGCGAGACAACTACAAACAGACCCACCTGTTGGCAGAAGCATGAACTCTTGCATGGCAAGCTTGTTGCCGGCGTGACTGCCGCCATTGATGACGTTGAAGGCAGGAACTGGCATGATGACCCCCTTGTTTCCAGCCAGGTCAGCAATGTGCTGGTACAACGGTACATCCTGCAGACACAAGTCAGATAACAGACTGACTTTGGAAAAAAAACACCAATTTATTACCTCCCAAACATGAACAGAATCTAATGTAGAACATTTAATCACAACTACAAATTTACTCACTATATTGACGTTTCGGCAACTGTCGAAAACAACACTTATAGTTGTGATTTTAAAAATTATTATTATTAAACAAAACAAGTTATTTAATTTTAGATGTCAGAATTGGTTTGCTGTTCAGAAACATAATTATAAGCTGGACACAGGAGTTATTTGGTTAGACTATCATGTGATCGTGATGTGAGAGTGCCTTGCAGCCATACCTTCTTGGCTGCCCCAGCCTTGCAAACGGCCAGTGACACTCCAAGGATGGCGTTCGCACCAAGCTTGGCTGTAACACACCAACATCATTGATAACAACCTTTTAGTGGACACTTTTAGTGGACACCTTGTAGACGACACGTCACTGGGTCAATTTACCAATGGCCGTGGAAAACTATGTAACTGCTTTAAATGCGTTCAATTTCTAGACTTTAATTTTCAGTTTCAAAACTCCGAACACGACAATGGCCAACATGAAATAATCTGACTGTGCATCCCCGTCCTTACATTTGTTCTCTGTGCCATCCAAATCCAGCATGATCTTGTCAATGGACTTCTGGTCAGCGACGTCCAGCGTCTAACAGAGAATCACAACATGCAAATGTATATATCAGCATTATGTATCTTATTTTAGTTTCCTACGTAATTGACCCAACTGGTCTTATAAAGGTCCTTCCTCAATTAAACATTTTCATTCGTCTCGTCTGAAAAGTCAAACCTATCTAGTATCCACTATGACACAACAGCTCGTTTGTACAGATGTGTTTAGTTTTTATGATATCATCTGACAAAGTATTAATTTATTTTTTACAGTATTCTGATTTAGGAGTAGCTCAGCACAGCCCGCAGTCATCACTTTTGCTGAAAGGAACATTCACAAACACGGTGAGCCAACGACACAATGCTTACCTTGCCAACGAGTGCTGGTGCGATCAGTTTGTTGACATTGCTGACGGCCTTGAGCACACCTGCATCACAGAAGAACAACTGTGCCATCAGTGTCACTCAGTTAATGTCATTATCAAACATTTCACTACAAACAGTGCATCACCTGTTATTATATTTAATGATGTACACCTCCAACTGGAGCCATCTATTGGAAGCCTGCTTGAAGCTTTCATTGGTTGGTCTAAGGGTAAAACAACCGCACCTTTGCCGTGGTATTCAGCCTTGATATTGTCTCGCAGCTCGAGTGCTTCGTAAATGCCGGTGGATGCACCGCTCGGAACGGCAGCTCTAAACATGCCTGCAACATCCGCAACATTCTTGAATGCACACAACTGTTTGTGTGAAGTCCCTACATCTTGCAACTACTTAGCTGACGTGAAGACACACAAACCTAGATTATCCACACCTAATTTTAACAAGTAGCTGTGTAATTGATGTTGTTGTTTTTATACTGATCATTATATACATATACCTAAAAAACTTTAAATGTAACTTTTTGGCAGACCAATTCATCTGGTCGATAAGACCTGTGAACCATTAGATAAAAAAAATGTGTGACTATCACTTTCTGAGCAGTAGTTAGTAAAATAACTACATTTTCTTTGCTGATGTCACAATGAACTAAGCTAATTCTTCTTGAATCGAGAAGGAAATTCATTCAATAAAATTTTACAACAGACCTTTGTTTGTGGTCAGGTCCACCTCTACTGTGGGATTTCCACGGCTGTCGAAGATCTGTCTTGCGAAGACTGCAGTGATTGACATGATGATGGTATGGTAGCTGAAGACAACAGCAAACCTGCATTAATACTAGGGGTGTACCAATACACCTAACTATCGATGCATCACAATAGTGTAATACCATCCATAGTAAATTGAACTATCGAAAGTACACTGAACTATCAATAGTAACAATAGTCAGTAAAACAATTCAGCAGGGCTTGTGTCACTATAATAATATAAACAAACATGTTTTTTTAACTACATTGAATAATGGTATTTATTTATTGACCCAACATCAACATTTGAAGAATTGAAGATTCGAGCAGCATCATTCATGGATTAAGCATTTGTAATCAACAACCTTCAACGCTATGTGATAGCAATTGTTGTTTGGGACTGTTGGCTATTCTTTATAGTATCTATCGCAATAGTAAAACTATCCCTGATAGTCTCCCTTAGTTAACATAGCATTAATGACAGCACACTCCTTTCACATGAACCAGTGGTGATGTTTTAACGACACCCATTGAAGATCAAACAAAGCAAATATGGAATTCAACTCTGTTCAACATTTCCCACCAACCAACAATATTTAGTGGCAAAAATAATTTTGACTCCATCTGAAAAAATTATTTTTGGCTACAGTATTATTAAAATTATCTCAGATTTTTTATGGTTCCCCATATAAGGGCAATGCGGGATGTCTAACGGGCAAAACCTGTTTTTCGCTCTAATTTTTCTTAGTAAACATTAACCCATTAGACCCCACAACGGCCGCGGCCGGCCGCATACAGGACCCTCTATTAAAAAAAAATCCTGGCGAATAACTACTGAACTAAACGCTAACAAATTTTGCCACACCCTAGCTGATACATTTTGCAACAACAACAGCTCGTTACGTGCATATGTTGCCCTTTCGGAAATCTTGATTTTCATCAGTTTTGTTCACGCTATCTCAAAAAGTTTTATTTCTATATTTGTCTTGATAAAATATAGTGTAACCTAAAAAATAACCATCAGAATTTGATAATGTTTTCAGTGGTGCAAAGCTAACACATATAGCTACATTTTCTTCACTGGGTTGCATAGGGTTATAGCATGGGATCATTGTCAAATGTCAGTCGCAAGGTAGAATAACTTTCAAAGGTTTAACAAACTTACTATTTTGTCTTTGCAAATTGTGATCAAATGTCAACAACATTCTATGTATACATGCATGTGAAAAAGTACTACTCTTCAAAATAAACACAACTTGTAATTGTCAATATTGAAGTTTTTTATAACACAAAGAGGTAAATTCGCACAAAATTTGCTAGAAATCCTGGGAACAGGGGAGCATGTTTTAATAAAATCCTGGGGCCTAATGGGTTAACATATAAATCTCATCTACATGGCCAGAGCAGGATTTCACACCATAAAGTGTATTTTCTTAAATAAATAATAAAAGGTACACCATGACGTGCATATGCTACAAGGTATTTACACAAGAGAAGAGGTCTCAACTCTAGCTCCTATATTCTTCTTCATGTTAACCCATTAGGCCCCAGCATTTTATAAAAACATGTTCCCCTGTTCCCAGGATTTCTGGCAAATTTCAAGCGATTTTACCTCCTTGTGTTCAGAAATCTGTAGAAAAAACTATTCAATATTGACAATTACAAGTTGTGTTTATTTTGAAGAGTAGTAATTTCTCTACATGCATGTATACATAGAAATAGGATATATTAATAAAATGTTGACATTTGATCACAATTTGCAAAGACAAAATAGTAAATTTGTGAAAACTTTGAAAGCTGCGACTGACATTTGACAATGATCCCATGCTATAACCCTATGCAACTCAGCAAAGAAAATGTAGCTATATGTGTCACCTTTGCATCACTGAAAACATTATCAAATTTTGACGGTTAATTTTCAGGTTACACCATATTTCGTCATGAAAAATATAGAAATAAAAATGGTCAAGATGGTGTAACAAAACCGATGAAAATCAAGATTTCCAGAATACACATGTGAAATGGTTAGTGTGTATTGGTTTTAAAAGTTAAGTTATTAGTTCCGTAGCCATTTGGCTACAAAAAGCCCAAATTCGTGCGTACGTTTTCTATGGCCTGGACTTCCGCCACTAGCCCAATAGTGGGGCGGACCATGCTTCCTAGAACAGATCCAACACCCTGCCCTCTTTCACCCCCCGTACAGTGTTTGAGTGGAACCACCTCCCAACCGCTATCTCCTGAGCCCCTTCACTGGAGTCCTTCCCGAGTTGCCGCCGTTTCCACAATCTGCAGCCAGTCCTCACCACTGCATAAATAACTTCAGATCCTGTATTATGTTTTTCATATAATTTTAACTTCAACACCTGTTGCCCCGATAGTAGTGCAACGTCTTCTAAATTGAACCCCAGGCTGATACCGGAACTACCAGTGGACACACACGCCGAAGGACTTACAACGCTCTTAAGGTGCCCGGTCCTTGGCAGGAAGAAAGGACTAGTCACTGACACTGGGTCTAGGTAGTAGGTCTAGCCAGGCCACGAACGGACTCAGGACTGTCAAAACAACTCGACCTAAATTAGACAATATACGTTCATGCAACCCATCTGAATTCGTAGCACCCATTGCAATAATGCAAAATCAATGAAACTCCATAAAATTAGAGACATGTCATGTTTGTTTCACATATTAAATCGATAATATTCACCAAAGTAACTAGCCGGCAAATGGGGAGAAACCGAATGCAGAAATGGTGGCCTTTCAAGGTCGTTTCAAACCCTGGCTCAAGACAAGTATTTTCCTGCAAATTTACGCAATAAGGTTACATAAGAAATTCGACAACCCATGAAATTTATTCATATATGATCTGGTATCAACACTAAATAACTACACAGTACGAAATGCGCGTGTTCTGATAAAAAATCCCACCTGAAACCGGAGCTAGATTTAAACACAACCGGCCTTGACCCAGGACAATATGGCGCAGCAATATGACGTCGGATTGAAAATAATATCTGAGATTGAAAATGTATAAATGTTACACAATGCTTTATTGTTGTTATCAAAAACACAGTTACTATTATATTTAGGAGTAACATACAACTATTTATGTGACAACTAGTTTGTGTTGACGTTTTAATGTACCGTACATATGCACAATAAGTGACGGCGTTGTAAAAGTGCATGACGTTCAATTTTACGACCAACTGCAAGGCGTTTTAACAAAAAATACCGAAATATCCGCGGCAAGTCAGGAGAAATAATAACAAGTTTCTTGAGAGACCATACAGTGCCTAAATTTCACAAATAGTTCCCCAAACCCATCCTAGAGAGTGTGGTCCCACCTTTAATTTTCTAGTGATTTTCATAAATGTATCAATGCTATTATACAATATAAACACACTGTTTATACACACACACACACAATTAAGAGTTAAATTGCAAGACAAATTTGTAGACTGTTAATAATAATAATAGTAAATAAGACGATTAAGCCTTGTTCGCCTATATCGTTGAAAACCTAGTCTAGGGGCCAATCAAATGGTTAATCAATTTCGAAATCGGTACGGAATATTAACAAAATTAAAGAGAATAACAACAAAGCACTAGCTAAAATGCTTTTTGGTGTGTACACAAAGTTTGATATTGTATGTACTTTGTGCCAAAATAAAACAATTATGAGAAAATGATTCATAGGTAAAATTTGATGTTTAATGCGTCTAACTTGCAAAGCGCGCGTAAAATCGAAGTTAATGAGATGAGCGATCACGTGGTTTTGTCACGTCCCTGATGACATGGGTTTATTTTCAGTCAGTGATTTCGACGCTGTGCTTCAGCATAGTTTCGCTCGCGTTACTATGGCGAGTGATGGCGATGTAAATTTTCCAGAATAAAAGGTATAATGTAACGATTTTTAACCGCTAGCGGCAAGTGATACCGCAGAATCATGGAAGTGTATACCTTGATTTGTCAAAAATATTTTACACCCTTGACCATAATATTCTTTTATCTAAATTACAGTTTTATGGGCTTACAAATTCGGCACTTAAATTTTGCATAAACTACTTATCAGACAGGAAACAGTTTGTTCAGATTAATAATGCTAAATCTTTCGAAGCCGATATAACAATGGGTGTACCCCAAGGCTCAATGTTGGGTTCTTTATTGTTCATTATATATATGAATGATATCATCCTCTCTAGTAATTAATTTAAGTTCATAATGTTCGCAGATTACACCACCTTATTCACTACACTAAATTCTAACGAACACTAAGATATTCACAATTAAAGACTAAACAACGAATTAGAAAACATAAGTATTTGGCTCAAAGTGAAAAATTTTTCACTAAATGTAAAGAAGAAAAAAAGCCATGATATTTCATATGCCACAAAAAAAGGTTCAGCTTCCTCTCTTTCGAATAGCTGAATCAAATATTGAATATGTAGATAATTTTAATTTTTTCGGTATCACTATTAACAAACACCTAAATTGGGCTAGTCATATAGAGGCACTGAGTTCCAAAATATCAAAAACCATAGGAGTGTTAAATAGTCTCAAACACATCCTATCAGTCAATATCCTGAGAACAATCTATAACTCCCTAATTGTATGCCACCTTAATTATGGGGTGTTGGTCTTGGGGACTCAGAGTAACCTAAATAATAAAATTATAAAATTACAGAAAAGGGCAGTTAGAATTATAACTTCTAGTAATTACCTGGCTCATAGTGAACCAATTTTTAAGAAACTTTACCTCTTAAAGCTTGATGACATATATACAATTCAATTACTCAAATTTATTTACAAATTGATCAACAAGCAGCTGCCCGATTATTTCAATCAAAACCTACTCTTATGTAATACCCAGAGCCATCAACATGCCACTAGGGCATGCACAAATGTATGTATACAATACCCAACACCATAAACATGCTACTAGGGCAGGCACAAATGTATTTATCCATAGAGTCAATCATGAATTCTCCAAAAGAAACATCAGGTTCAGCATAGCAAAGATATTTAATAATTCTCCCAATATCATTATTGATAAAATATTCACCCACAGTATCCATGGATTCTCCACCTATAATAAAATATACATTATTGAAAGGTATCAACATGATTGTACTATTATTAACTGCTATATATGTGGAAGATAATTAACTTAAATCCACACACACACACACACACACATATATATATATATATATATATATATATATATATATATATATATATATATATATATATATATATATATATATATATATATATATATATATATATATATATATATATATATATATATATATATATATATACGTCGCCTTGTAGTTACTAGCTAATTATATATTGACAGATCAAATGTTGTTTTTAAAATAAATTTATTTTAATGTCTATTGATGCATCTAGTTTATTTACTTATTATATGTGTATATGTGCACATGTATATATCAGTTACTGTATGAACTTTTGATTGTAATCTTTACTACGGCATGTTCATGTATTATTAGGTAAATTACTCTGTAGATGTATTATTGCTATTATTATACTACAATTATTATTAAAGGTGGCTCTCGTGGTAGCGGCATTGAAATGCCTTAGCGGAGTCTCTTGACCCATTGTATATACTAAATTATGATATGTACTTGTAATTATTGGTCTAATAAATTTAATTTCAATCATTCATTCATTCATCTTTCAATTCGGCTCTTTTGGAGAATTTTAGTGACGCCGGTAGCTTTTGTTGACTTCGATCTGATTTACTTTCTTACTGAACCGTGAAAACGACCACATAGATGAAGCTGCCAAACCTCATATATCAACCATACGCATACACGTGTGACGTGGTCAAAACATTACACAACATTTGCCATCGTCTATGCATGACTACGCCTAACTTCGCGAAGCTAGGCTTATAAGATATAATTCCTACCATAACTTCTTACCATAACCACGGTCAATAGCTATCCATATGAGTATTGAGATATTGGCTCAAGGGTTGGGTTTTCTGTTGACGTAGTTCACGGTTTTTACTATTGATTTAGTAGTATTTTTGTACCATTGTTGTTTCGATTTGTCTAGTTTGTGAATATAGCTAACTTTTGTTTTTGTAATTTGTTATCGCTACATGGAAGTAAGAGTAACGTTTCACCCCGTGACATGTGTATATGTATGGTAATTTGGTAAATATATAAGTTTGGCGGCTCTATAGGAGGTCGTTTTCATGGGGTTTGTTAATAATTCCTGTACTCGTCATCAAAGGGATGCCAAGTTTAATACTGTTGAAATACTATGCTTTGTCTGCTTCGTACAGTGAGCAGGTGTGAATAATTGACCATGCTTCACATTCAAAATGATCTGACGAAAAACACTACAGATCAAAGACGGTGCATGGTTCCGTTGTATACACAGTAAAATAATCGCTTATCACTGTCATTGCTCTGTATTTTATTTAATTGAGCAACTTTCTGGGGAGAATTTCCCTTGATTAGCGACAACGCATGAAAATCTTAAATATAGAAACAATATATAATGATAATTGTAATTTAATTTATTTAAATTATTCAACTGTATATAATATTAAAGTTTTTGTGTAATATACTATATATTATATGATACAAATTTAAAACATATTTTTCATGAAAGTCATCAATGGTAATGCAGCAGACTAGAGCAAGTATTGATATGGTTCGGAACCAACATGCTCTATCAACACATTATAGAGCCATTAAGTGATCTCTCATGTGTGATACCGAGAGTAAACGGCTCTGGACGAAGTTCGTTTTTATATACAGGCATATCCCAATTGAATAACTTGCCACTCGCCACCAAACAATGTCGCTCTAAATAGAGTTTTTTTAAATGAAGTCAAGTCGCTTTTATTTAGCTGTTTGGTAGGTATAATTAAGGATCAAACTATTTATGTTATATAACATCGTGAAACTGAGTCTCTTACCTATATTAATGTTATTCATGTGTATGATGATACCTTTGTCTAAGTCATTTACAGCTTTTAATCGAGTAATCACTTTTTATGTTATCATGTCATCTTATTTATTTATTGTATTTTATTATTTTATGAGGACCACGTTGGAAATAAGTGTACTTCGGTTGTCTTTTACGTGCTAGCCTCGATATTATTGGATTTATATGACACTGTTTCTAAACTGCTACTCGTGTATTTAATTCTACTGAACACACTCAATCAATCAATCAATGAATTAGTTATGATTAACAAAGATTAGTTAGCCAAGGCACGGTCATTCAAATATGAGTACGCCTGCACGTATGTTCAGCTATTTACGGTATGATTAATTTACTGGAAGGATGTTGCTGGAAGTAGACGGTGTGAGTCCAGATGATCAACGAGAAACTCTTTTATACATGTAATTGGACAAGTTATTAAATGACACAATAAACAATGCGGCCGTCCTTAGACTTTACGGAGTGTCTGAAGGACTCGCCGCGTTTTAGGTGAGTTTATATGACTGCTTGCAACTTTTATTTGTGATAGCGTCTTTGAGTTTGGTTCTCAGAATCTCACTTCGGACCGTGAGGCGTGACGGATGAACCATCGGCGTTTGGCCGAAGCCCAAATCTGACGAATGTCCATCGTAGTTTCTCACACGGACCTCACACCACATATTGATAAATCGGTGACACCAAGACAATCCTGTAATACTAATAGTAATACTATTATGCGCAAAGCTGGATGGGAAACAAAACCATTCTCAATCTCATTGACATGTCATTGTCTGTGCAGTCTGAGACTGAGCCAGAGTGGATAACTAATTTAATAGGGCTTATAATATAGGCCATTATTTGTTTAATGATGACTATAGACAAAGCTTATGTGGGTGTCTATGAACAGTAGTCTTTCTTTGTGGAACAGTCTCTAAACCTGACTCTTGTTGTGCATGTATGTATGTCATGGCCATGGGCTCGGGTTTGCTGTTCTGTTTTTCCCTCGTTTTTTTATTTAATTCTTTTGGTGACAAGTAACATTTAAGATCTACTTTCAATATACTTATTGAAGTTTTGAAGGCTCTGTCAGTTTTGAGCATGGCTGGGTAATGTAACTATACCTGCAGACCCGGGGCTGGGTACATTTCATGAGTACGAGTACATTGGTGATGGATGAGTACGAGTGCATTGCTAAAAGCTGAGTATGAATACAAGTACATTTTCATGAGTACGAGTAAAAGTACGAGTACATCTTTTATGACATTTTCCAATCCCAATTTCCATTGCTTTGATATAATAATATCCATTAAACCAATATCTTTGTAGTTAGTCTACCAGTGACTAAACATTACCCCCCCCAAAAAAAACCATTTGATTTGTCCAAATTGGAATAAAGGGGATGTGTGGCAATTTTAATTAATTTTGTTGGTGTCCTTGTTTTGAATAAAGACCACGAGACCAATTTACATGCTGATACATCAGTTCAGTTTGTCTTCTTTTGGTGCACAAAGGCAGTGTTGCAATTTGTAATAATATGACCCATAAGTCATGAGTACGAGTACTTCAAAATTGTACACAAGTACTGAGTACTTCCGCCTCAGGTCTGTATACCCGTGTACTATATAAATTACATTTTATGTATTTAGGCTTTTATTTAAAAACCCTATATTCCAAGGTGTGGAATTTTCCACTTTGAGTTTGAGTACCTCTTGGCATGTGCACGTTTATAATTTTTTTTTTTATTTATTTTTTTTTTAACAGACATTAATATTTTTCCACTAGAGTGAGCCAAATGCACCTCCAGTCGTGAGTTAGTGATTTTCAAAATTAGCATTAAAAATAAATCTATACCTTGAACAGGGAGAGCGATGGGGAGCGAGAGCTATGTGGAGCAAGATCGACAATAATATGTTGCACTGTTGATAAACACTTAAATTCACAATCATATGCTATCACCCATTAATCAGCCTGCATCTGAATTGTTACATAGATTCCTCGACTGGGAGAGGTTAATTAGGACTGCATGAACTTTGCCAGTTTGGTTTAGAGTGATTTTTGAGAGGTTAATTAAGCATTTATGACAGTTAAAAGTGCCTAAATACATACTTTCTCTGAGGATAGTAAGTTAGAATGACATGTTTGCTCATCTCTTGTCTCTCTTTCTGAATGTTCTGTTATTCAGCTATAGTCATCAATAAGATTGTGTCTACACCAGATCAAGTCATCAATAAGATTGTGTCTACACCAGATCAAGTCATGCATCTTAGAATAAACACCTCAAGCTTGTGTGTCATATCTCTAGCTAGCAAATGCCCTTGTAACTGTGATTACATACTCATGATTTCCACTTCCGATTCTGTGCATATTTGTGGTTAAAAATTATCGTGCTCAGTCTGAACTTTGTGTTCAGCTTCATGATGTCATTCACACATTTTATGTACTGGTACAGTGTGTGCATTAATCAGTGTAAGTTGGTAGATGCAGTTATGCTGCCGTCCTACACTACTAAGGATAACTCCATGAATTGTTCAGAAAGTAAGTACAATATAGAACACAATTGTACTTGTACTGTAGCACTATGGAGAATTAGGACTGCAACATTTTTCTGACAAAACCAAGAGTGCTAGAAGATGAGAAAACAGCATTGTGGTTTCATAAAAGTCAGTTCATGGGCATCAGTGACTCACTGTGGGGACATTCCAGGAAGTAGACAGGGCAACATGGAGCAGGGGTGACTAACTGGTCACGATCACAAGACAACTATCATCCAACTGCAAGGGTCACCCAAGTGGACCCATCCAGAGAAGCTGAGTAGGTGAAACTTCTTCTTGAAAGCAGTATCAGGTAGACAATAAAGTGTGTAGCTTGGTGTGGATGGGGTGGGGGATCCGTACACCTATAAGGAAAATTACTTGCAACTTGAGATAAGTGCACTTGACATAGAACCATCATAAACTTAGAAAAACAAATGGCTTATTTGACTTACCAGAAAAGAAAGATCTACACAAAATTATAAACTGTAGCCAAGTGATAGTCAGTGACATGGTTGGGTTGTAATTGCTTTTTTAATTTATTGTTATTTTTTACTAATTACAAAATAAAAAAGATGCAGTGTTTCCCCTAGCATATGACAATCAAAGTGGGCCACCTCGCTGTTTTTTTTTACCATCTCACCCAATATAATAAAAATAATAACTTTATTTATACACTAAAATCCAAAGTAAAACTCTGTTCAGTTGTGTTTACAAAACTAAACTGCCCAAATATCAATAATAATACATTAAATATTTTTAAAACTTGGCTAAACAAAACTGAACTAGACAAACTAAATCATACATATACGTATAAAGTATAAAGTACCATTGGTAGTTAAATAAATAAATAGTTAATAAAAAATAGATTAATGAATAACTAGACAATCAAATATTAGTTGTCAATTATGAATTATTAAATATATTGTGGTAATAGAATATGTGACATATTAAAGGCAAGCTTAATATAGTGTGTTTTAAGACGAGCTTTTAAAGTGTTCATGTCCTCGATCAGCTGCAGTTCTTCATGTAGCATGTTCCATAGGGTTGGACCAGCACACGAGAAAGAACGATGGCCGTACTGTTCAAGGTTGTGGCGGGGAACAGTTAGTAGCGTACAGTCGGCGGATTGAAGGGTGCGATGTGGCACATATGGCGTGAGGAGAGTATATGGCAGGCCAATATGGCCTTAAACGTGGTAAACGTTACATGTTGAATTATATCTCAAGATATCTTGAGATATCAACTAATGAGGACTTGGAAAAATTAACACATTGAATTATCAACCAACAAGATCTCAATGAAATTAACGCATTGATATATCAACCAATGAGGATTCAAAGAAATTAACGCATTAATATATCAACCAATGAGGATTCAAAGAAATTAACGTGTTGAATTATATCTCAACGTTTTGAGTTATCAATCAATGAGGACTCGTTTAGCTATGCATCAGATGGTGAACCAATGAAAGTTAATCTTAGTTATGCATTATGAACAAAAAAGGCAGTATTTTATAGTACTATTTATGAAAATAGCTACACACTGGCAACATCCTGCTCAATGGCATTAAACAAATGCATTAACCCTCGTAGTTCTGGGCATCACATTAATATACACCCTAGTAACTATGTTTTATATTCGTTTAAACACTTATTTTGTAGTTAGTCACATGTTAAAAAATAAAGATGTATGCTCTGTCGACCGTTGGCGGGCACCCCACTACCTCTCCTGTCATTTACTTTAGATTATAAAACAATGTACATTTGTACTCAACCTAGGGACCATTGTAATTCGCCCTTTAGGAATCACTGTCATTGTCAATGATTTTTTTAAGAGCTATAGTTGTAATATGATTTTGTTGAATAATTTGAAGCACTGTATTTGTAATTAATTGTTTTAAGCTTTGTAATTGAGCTATTATGAAGCTGTGTAATTATAATTGACCATTGTAATAATGTAACTGTAACCAATTCTGGTCACTGATGCCAACTGCTCACTGCAGGTAATTCATAGTACATTTTTAGACTACAAGCTCTTGCTGAACATCTGTGTCATGTTATTATCTTAGGTTATGTGATAGTGCAGATGAAATATTGATGGCTGTAGGTTTTTCATGCACTGTGTGCTGTGAAATTGGAATGTGATGTTCAGGCAAATATCAACCAAATGGTGCAGACATACTGCTGCAGCTGGATGTTTCTAGGTATAATTGGCTTATTCGAAGCACAAACTTAAATTAACAGGAAATGTGGTATACTAAACACCTCCAGTGTGACGAGTGATATACTTGTGCAATTTTTTTTTAAACCAAATATAGAAATGAGATTTTTACCACAACACAAACATTATTTTGGTCATGATCTTGTAGAATTTGTAGTAATCATAATAATAATAAAACTTCCATAGTGCCAAAATTCTCAGCTCAGAGGCACAACAAACCAGAATCATTAAGCCTACTATCATGAAGAGGGACATGGAAAAGTCATTTTCAGAATGAGGAACCACCAAATATTTGTGTGTGAGCATGCATGCATGCGTGCATGTGTGCAACACTGGGTGCTTGCATATGCACACTCTTGTGTGTACAACAATGTTTTCTAGGAATCTAAGTGTAACAGTTTATGTAGCAGCCTAGCATGGTGTTAGCACTGGCCACAGCAGTCAATGTAATTTGCAGCTAGCAAGATAAAACCTGTTGTAGGATAGCTGCTGCATAATTGCACCTAATCTTTCCACACAGATCTGTCACCAACCTGCTGGTGTTGGCTGGCAGATACCTAACTGATAATCCATGCCACATGTCTAGGTATTAATTAGAAAACTCCTAGAATGCTGTAACCCAGCTATCCTTCAGGCAATGCCTTAGTACTGCCCACTACAACACAGGCACTACTTCATTAGAGTTAGTCTGTAATATATAATAATAAAACATAATAATGAATAAATGAGCAAAAGTAATAATAATAGACTAACAGTTCTCCGGTAACATCAATGTTAGTTTGCTATAAAGACTATTTATTCGAGTTCTGATAAGACCATTTTTTATTATTAAATATAAATTTGCATGCTCTAATTTATTGACTATGAGATAAATTATGCATCCATGTTTTATTGTTCACTGTTCTTTATTTGACATCACGGCAAATGTTTGTTTTTCTCTCTCAGTTGTTTCTCTGTTTATAATATGCTGCATGAGCCTGGATACCATTTGAAAATCCTAACAAATATTTGTCTTTTAAAAGAATAAGAACAGACTGAACATTATTCGTAGAATAACAGAAGATATTCAAAATGGGTTTTGTTCATTAAACAAAGTAGCATATTAAGAACACTGACAGTAATTAATGATTGGTATTATGGAGTTTTTAAATGGTTTTAGAGGTGACGTGTATCTGTCTACATTAAGAACAACTGAACAACTGTTAGTACCTAGGTATACCAAATAGTGTTAGAATATACCAAGTAGTGTTAGAGTATACCAAGTAGTGTTAGAGTATACCAAGTAGTGTTAAAGTATTGCTAAGAGAGTATTCAAACATGCATGGACGTTATGAATATTGCAATTGTTTAAAGTTAATTATTTTTAAGTTATAATGATCTCTTGGATCTGTGTTTCTTTACTAGTTATGCTGTGTGAGCCTTGATGAAAGGGCTTCCTAAGAAACCCAACATATTTTGAGTTTAAATAGAAAGAGAAGAGACCGAACATCAGGTTGTCAGTGGAACTGTTGAAAATTATGATTTTGTTCATGAAACATGAAATAAAATTTTATTAATTCTGATTCTTCATAATATATGCATTTTAAAGTTTTATTTCAATCAGTAATTTGAAGTTGATATTACATAATTTGTGCATTTTAAATAGTGAAATGTGAAGTGTAACAGGAAAAGTGTACGTCCATAACAACATACACATGAACCTGTGACCTAGATACTAGTAAAAAATTAATTTCTACTTTATTGGGAAGCTTAAAGTCTAGTGTACACATAGTTTTGTTATAATTTGTTATAATTTATATATTCATACTTAACAGGGTTTTTGAAATGTTTTAAGCAACATTCAAATATTATTTTCTCTGAGTACATCCATAAAAGGGCTATTTTTAGAACATTCCTCAAAAATTAGTGAAGCTGGAGGGCTATCATTTTGTATGTTAATAATACTAGGTAGGTTACACACAATGTTAATAATACTAGGTGGGTTACGCACAATGTTAATAATACTAGGTAGGTTACACACAATGTTAATAGTACTAGGTAGGTTACACACCATGTTAATACTAGGTAGGTTACACACAATGTTAATAATACTAGGTAGGTTACACACAATGTTAATAATACTAGGTAGGTTACACACAATGTTACTAATACTAGGTAGGTTACACACAATGCCCATTTCAAAATCCACATATTCCAATTGTGCTTTATTTCATGTCTTGACAAAGTGTCCAAAATTCTCTAAAATGTACATCCATAACACTGGAATTGCCCATATACTGTGTTCAACCTATTAGGCGTACATGCCTTAATTAACCTATTAAGCATACATTCCTTAATTAACATACACCCATTTTTTTAATCAAGACCTATAAATTGTGTAATTTTACTAGTGTGGAACAACTTAAAAGTGTCGCCATCTGGTGTTGAACATTTAGCACTGGATCACTTTTCAGTTGCATACACCAACAAAAATACAATTTTGGTGTACACTTATAAGAACAGATTCCTTGACATTTTCTTTTTTTCAAGCGTACTGTATGCTTATTAGGTCGAATACAGCATGTCATATTCTACATCAGTTTTTGCAATAAAAAAACATCTGTCAGTTATTAATGTATCCCTGACACTTTGAACATACAGATGGGACTGCAACATCAGCAAAAAAAAATTTTTCATCAAATGCAATTAGTATTCAGGATAGTAATTGTTTAAAAAGTTTATTAAAAAAATATTCTTGGGTATCCACCAGTGGTGTAGACAGAATAATAATATAAAGTAGTTATTACACTGGCGATAAAGTATGCAGTAAACTAAAAATGAAATGTTCTCTTGGAGGACAAAACCACCTCCATATCTCCTGTGCCAGCCGACTTCCCTGTTAGAGTTGACCATAGACATAAATAGAACACCCGTTAGTAAAATAGGGGGGTGATTAATGATGTAACTCTATGGAGTTGACTCACTGATGGATGTGGGCTGCACGTGACTGTAGCTTTCCATGACAGACAGCATTGCAAGAAACAAGGCTGCACTCTGTAGCATGTGTCCAATGTAAATGACTGGGGTGAAAATAGACTGGGCTCAAAGATTATTGAATGGGACTGACAGCAAACAGTGTGTGAACTGGATGGTCCTAAGTGTCACACATTTGTGGTGACATCCCTGTTTGCCCTGTTTTTAGCACCCTGTCTGTATGACAGGTGTTTATTTAATTAACAACAAAGCTTTGCAGTCCCAAGTAATAGAGACAGTGGTCCTGTTTCACACTGACAAGAAACTGTCTGACATATCTTGGCTGCAGCTTTGATAAGAACGTGAAATTACCCTGAAAATGTGTCTTGGGTGTCTTTGAGGGAATTAAATACTTTAAATAGTTGTTAATTTACAAATGTCAGCATGCCCCATGCTGGTTAAGGTTGGGGCACAACTGCGGTGGTGTCGTTGTCCTACATATCAATCAAATCCTAGTTGTTGAAACATAAATTAAGGATAACAGGCTGTGTTTCTGTCTAATACATTATGTATTATTAGCAGTGTATGTTATCTATTTATATGTTTATCACCAGTTTAATCCCTGGTTTATCATTGAATAAGCATAGATATTGGTATTATGCAAGCTTTTGGAAATTCTACAATTCCAACAGTGCAGAAATGTTGATTTTCGGCATGGATGTTATTTGATATAACCACATATAAACACTGCAAGCAGCAAACAGTCTGGTATTAGCAGTACTGACATGTTTACTTCAGTTGGTAATATAAAGAAATGTGGCCCTGACATAACCCAGACTGACATGGAGGGTCATTATTGTGTCCAACTACATTTCTCCAGGTATTCTCCATGGGAGACTGACATATTTATTGGCTTCTCCTGTTCCATCATCCTGCTATCTGTCTTCACAGACTTGTTCTGTTTCTTGACGTTAGTAGATTTTCTTGAATTTCTTCCATTCCCCTTTATTTAATGAATGTTTTTCACGAGTTGATCATGTGCATGTAAGTCATGTGCATGTAAGTCATGTGGGTTGTTGTGTTAACTTGTGTATACTTTTATATTCGTAGATTTAGTAAAAAAAATTATTTGCTTGACTTGAACTGAAGAATTCGCAATTTATTAAATGTGATAACCTCAACATGCTATGGTTGTCATTTCTTTATTGAAATTTTTGAAACAGTTTATTCAACAGTTATAGTCAGTATGACTCTACGAGTATCATTTTCCCCAAAGTTTAACATAGCTCTGTAAAAATTAACACTGATTTATAATATATAAAAATGTTTGATTGTGTAGTTCCACACAACTGTTCTCACTTACTGACCAGTATTGTGTTCAGACTTCAACCATAGTCTTATTAGCCTATTGTACTCCAAATAACATTGATAAGAATTCTAGTACACTCACTACACTGTAGAAACATTGTGATTTGCCACATATGGGTGTTAAATTATGGGCATGCTGTAGATGGTGACATGATAAATAAATAGGCTGCTGCTATTTATCAGTACCATGGGAATGTGGGTGCCTTATCCCATCTCAGCTACTGATTATCTTAGCAGGGGCGGGGAAACTTGCTTGGTGTCAGTTTCTGCCTCTGGATTCACCACTAGCTACCTGACAGGTTTGTCTCATTTATTGGGTACTGCTACATTAATCAATAATAGCTGTATAGATAGCTGGATGACTGGTGCAACACTAAGGTAGATGTCTTATGGCTGCTATTGGTGTAGGGACTGGCACTTATACATGGATTGCACCCAGAGTAGACCAAATAAAAAAGTTAAACTAAGTGAACTAGCACTTCAAACTGTTTCATTATTTGAGTCACTACACAGATATATGAATCACTACATTTAGATATTTGATTCACTACATAAATATTTGATTCACTACACAAATAGTCAATACAAGTACACAGATGTGAACTACTCTACTTAGCTAATGTAGTCCTCATTCTATACATGATGTATAATGAGACTAATGTAGTAATTATTGCATGGGGCTAATGTTGGGTGGTAAGGACCTTAATTACCTTTGTCCCTCCACCTTATCAATAGTGAACTGATAAATGGTATATTTTCAATAAATATCCCTGTACTTGCTGTAGTCATTTTGTGTCTGACTGGTACAGAAATAGTAGTCATTTTATTTTCCGAAAGAACATTTTATTTACTGAGATTAATTTGCTGAAATAGTGGTGATTCTATACCATTGGAGTAGGCTGTGGACTGCATATATGGTATTGTAATGGAGTAACTGTAGACTGCATGTATGGTATTGTAATGGAGTAACTGTAGACTGCATGTATGGTATTGTCATGGAGTAACTGTAGACTGCATGTATGGTATTGTCATGGAGTAACTGTAGACTGCATGTATGGTATTGTCATGGAGTAACTGTAGACTGCATGTATGGTATTGTCATGGAGTAACTGTAGACTACATGTATGGTATTGTCATGGAGTAACTGTAGACTGCATGTATGGTATTGTCATGGAGTAACTGTAGACTGCATGTATGGTATTGTCATGGAGTAACTGTAGACTGCATGTATGGTATTGTCATGGAGTAACTGTAGACTGCATGTATGGTATTGTCATGGAGTAACTGTAGACTGCATGTATGGTATTGTCATGGAGTAACTGTAGACTACATGTATGGTATTGTCATGGAGTAACTGTAGACTGCATGTATGGTATTGTCATGGAGTAACTGTAGACTACATGTATGGTATTGTCATGGAGTAACTGTAGACTGCATGTATGGTATTGTCATGGAGTAACTGTAGACTGCATGTATGGTATTGTCATGGAGTAACTGTAGACTACATGTATGGTATTGTCATGGAGTAACTGTAGACTGCATGTATGGTATTGTCATGGAGTAACTGTAGACTGCATGTATGGTATTGTCATGGAGTAACTGTAGACTACATGTATGGTATTGTCATGGAGTAACTGTAGACTGCATGTATGGTATTGTCATGGAGTAACTGTAGACTACATGTATGGTATTGTCATGGAGTAACTGTAGACTGCATGTATGGTATTGTCATGGAGTAACTGTAGACAGCATGTATGGTATTGTCATGGAGTAACTGTAGACTGCATGTATGGTATTGTCATGGAGTAACTGTAGACTGCATGTATGGTATTGTCATGGAGTAACTGTAGACTGCATGTATGGTATTGTCATGGAGTAACTGTAGACTGCATGTATGGTATTGTCATGGAGTAACTGTAGACTGCATGTATGGTATTGTCATGGAGTAACTGTAGACTGCATGTATGGTATTGTCATGGAGTAACTGTAGACTGCATGTATGGTATTGTCATGGAGTAACTGTAGACTACATGTATGGTATTGTCATGGAGTAACTGTAGACTGCATGTATGGTATTGTCATGGAGTAACTGTAGACTACATGTATGGTATTGTCATGGAGTAACTGTAGACTGCATGTATGGTATTGTCATGGAGTAACTGTAGACAGCATGTATGGTATTGTCATGGAGTAACTGTAGCAGTGTTGTGTGGTTTCACCCCTGTAGTTGTCCCAGACTTTGTTGTATAGATCCCTGGATGCAGTAAACATTTTATGGCTGTCTGTGGTTTAGTGGGACCAGGCACTGAGTAGACGAAATAAACCTATAGAAATCCATCAACATACAGCCGTAATAAGAACTGAACAGGTAAGGAAGCTTAAGGAATCAGCTCGTTATATACAGTATTAGTTGTACATATGAAGTTACAGTGCTGTTTTTCTGCCCTGATCTCTCATTTTATAATTCACATATATATTGTCAGTAGCAGTCTGTGCCACAACAGAGGTTACATGGGGAATTATGTGTGAAACACAAAGCTGGGAGGAGGCCTTGGTGTTTGAGGCCTCGGTGTTTGGGGCCTCAGCTAGAAGGTGGACTTTTTTGGGCCTTTAACTCCGTTTGAGTACACCTGCCTTAGAGAATCTGGAGAATCAGTTGTATGCACATGTTTACATCATACACAGGTTAATGGAGGTGAGTGTTAACAAATATTGATTTTTTGGGGGGATGCTGCATAATTAATGCAATTTTAATCCAAATTCAAGTTAACCAAATTTCAGAAATCTAGTTGTTACAACTCTGTGGTTGTTACTAGCTTGTGACTTACACTTACACTTACTACTGTAAGTGTAGGTCACTAGCTTACTACTGTAAGTGTAGGTCACTAGCTTACTACTGTAAGTGTAGGTCACTAGCTTACTACTGTAAGTGTAGGTCACTAGCTTACTACTGTAAGTGTAGGTCACTAGCTTACTACTGTAAGTGTAGGTCACTAACTTACTACTGTAAGTGTAGGTCACTAGCTTACTACTGTAAGTGTAGGTCACTAGCTTACTACTGTAAGTGTAGGTCACTAGCTTACTACTGTAAGTGTAGGTCACTAGCTTACTACTGTAAGTGTAGGTCACTAGCTTACTACTGTAAGTGTAAGTCACTAGCTTACTACTGTAAGTGTAGGTCACTAGCTTACTACTGTAAGTGTAGGTCACTAGCTTACTACTGTAAGTGTAGGTCACTAGCTTACTACTGTAAGTGTAGGTCACTAGCTTACTACTGTAAGTGTAGGTCACTAGCTTACTACTGTAAGTGTAGGTCACTAGCTTACTACTGTAAGTGTAGGTCACTAGCTTACTACTGTAAGTGTAGGTCACTAGCTTACTACTGTAAGTGTAGGTCACTAGCTTACTACTGTAAGTGTAGGTCACTAGCTTACTACTGTAAGTGTAGGTCACTAGCTTACTACTGTAAGTGTAAGTCACAAGAAATGTTGCCCAAGTGAGAAACACGTATGAACACAGCTGTTGGGTTCCTTCAGGGTTAAGACCACAGTTGACCTTCCTGTTTATTGTTTCGCACAAATGTAGGGTGTATTAAATTGTGATGTGTATTGGAGTAGATGGGAGCATTCCTTAGCATCTCAGGGTAAACACAAGGCTATAAATATATAATTCTTGGAGGACACACCCTGTCCCTGGCTCTGTGCTCTGGCAGTCTGTAGGACTCAGCAGGGCTGTGTGTTGTGGCTTCCAGCTTGGTTCACTGGCCTAGCCACAGGAATAAGGATCTTAGGCCGCAGTTTTTTATTTTTAGGTTTACAGATTTTACAGTCATGTAAAAAAATGTTTTACTGTCATGTCGAACACAGGACGGGTGAAAAAGAGACAAGAAAGATGAAGGGGGAAAGGGTTAATCAAGGCCAGTTTTTTTTAAAGTTTTTGTATGGATTATTACAATAGTGTTTAAGGCGGATATTATATGCTTGTCTTGAATTGATTATTTCAGTAGAAGCTTTTAAGATGAATTAACCATTTCTTCACAGATTGTAAATTAAATACTACATAATATTCCAGATTAATAACATTTGCAGTTTTTCATTTATTTGGTTATGTTACAAGATTTCTTTGCATTTTTGTAAATGTAAAAAATAGCCACAAAATGCGAAATTATTTCGTTTTGAGAAAATCCCCAAAGAAATGAATGACACACATATAGGTATGACAGTGTCACTGATAACTTCAATATATATATTTGGGTTAACATAAACAAATTACGTCTGCTACACCAACGTGAATGAATTAAGCAAAAGTTGAATGACAGATTAAAGTGGCAGTGTATTTTTGGTACAAACCTTTCACCAATCGTAATTCAATATCGTAATATGTTGCCTACATGTAAGAGGCATTCATACACCAAATTGCAACATATTGAGTATTGTAGTTTTTTAAATAAGAAATTAAGCATCATTTCCTGGTTATTAATGAAAACGCAATCTCAACAAATGTTTGTTTTTGTATCGAAATTTACAGTTTTTCAATGGCGTTTTACGTATTGTTGACAAAATATGACCATTTGTAATATTGACACATTCCCTTAATTTGCTGCCACAATATAGCGGGGTCATCAGGTCACATATAGGTTGCCATTTCCATTAGCGTCAAAGGCACAATAAACTATGTTAGCGCTGATATTTGCTGGTTTAAAGACATGATTTAGTTATATAGATATAATACTGATGTGTACTGGAATCACAGTAACCAGACGATATGTTTCACTTTCACAGCGAATGAATATAGCTGGTTTGAACATCGTAGGCCTACGGCTATGCCTGGAAATAGTCCGTTTATATTTCATTTTGAAACTGTCATGACTATGAAAATCTCTTAAACATTATTCACACCAATTTTGCACAAGACTGATCATTTGTATTTTGTATTAACAGTTGGAGAGCAATGAGTTGTTTGTCATAGTACTGCATAGTAATAACTAATCATTTTATTTTAGTAATAACTACAACGCGTGTTCCCCAACGTTGTGAATATATTTTCGGTTTTGCACTGCTTTTCTGCCATTCGATTTTTGTGAACATTTCGTTTTTCAGACATTATATTTGTTTTTTATAGGGTATTATCATAATAGATTATTTGTAAAAAAAAATTTCACATGGGAATGTTGGCGGGACATTAAAAAAATTAACCGCTTTTCTTTTCATTTTTATTCACCAAAATGTGGTCGGCAGATCCGTAAACCGCAAAAAATAAAAACCATCGTCTTATGGGCACGTATCTCTGATTACATCATGTGGCATTGGCATAAAAGTACAGATATACAGTAAGTTACTTTGGGATCAGATCGATAGAAATGACTAGATTTACTGCTTAGACAAGATTCATTAAGACATTGAAAGCCAAGTTTAATAAATGTTTGTTTTTATGATCGGACAAATCAGGGCATCGAATCAGGAGAGTTTAGTGGTTAGCGCGAGAATAAACTGTGGTCTGAACCCAAACAGGACCAATATTTTAGCCAAAGGGGGCAATTGGGGATTAAAGTATGAAACCCCTCCTTATTCACCAAAGCCTGTCTACGTGCTAGTGCTGTGTAATATATCTTGCATGTCTATCACCATAGCCACTACCTCTGTTTCAGTGTGGCTATTGATTTGTCATCAAGTGAAAATGCAGCAAATTGTAATAGCTCTGGTTAAAGTAAAAAGAATGAATGGCCCAAAGCGGTAATGCCAGAATCCAAAACCAATAATACCCCTTACCAACGAGCCCTTAGCCACATACCCATCTTCTGTGGAAGCCGTTCATGCCCTTAAGGTTACACTGTTTAGAAAGTTCGAGACTAGCAAACATTTATTTCTGGTTAAAGGCCTGCATACCCAGTTCCTACATGACCCAAGACCAATACACCATTCCGCCATACATCCCATACGGACATGTATTGATTTATTTTTAATGAACATGGTAATGTGTAAAATACTGTTAAATGCAGTATTGGCTGTCATGTCTGTAGAACAATAATTTAATTGAGTATTCACTGTTTCACAGTTGCAAAACAGATGTGACTGTTTCTAAAATGTCCATGATTTCTTCCAGCCTGGGGTCACTTCTTCCCAGGTCATAACCGTTGGGGGCCATTCCATTTTGGGACTAGTTCATCACAAGGCCATTTTGGTAATGGTATGGGGATCTACCAGTCTAAGGCCATCTCTGTCAAGGCCAAATAGTAGTTGTGGCCATTTTGATCTGATACCATTTTAAACTATTATAATTGACTATTTTGTATTTTTATCATACGAATTAGGGATCAGTTAGGCTTAGCTAGATTAAATCATCTACTGTGTTGAAGACTATGTCATTGGTGTTTGTATTTTATAGGAATGATTTTTATGGTATTCCACTATTCCCAAGACACTAGATTATCAGACAAGATCTGTGCCATTCGCATACTTGCTAGTTATCCATTTCAAATACCACAGCTACCACCGCCACCATTTTGTTTTTTCCAACAGTGCACATTATCTGTGCAGTTTACCCTACTGTCAGTGGTAGCCATTTCTTATTTTCTTCATTTATGTAGCCAGTTCTAACTTTCCATTCTTCTTGGTCAATGCATTCATTATGTTTGATTTCATAAATATTCACTCTGACTATTTGCTGCAAACTTTACAAGTAATCAGTGCAGTTTACAAAGCTCTTCAGCTTTTCACACCCGTGGTTAAGGCAAGGCAACCTTTGGGTAGCACCACCAGACATCAGTCCACACATGCTGATAGGGATATTTGGTGTTTTCTCTGAGGGGTCATTTGTTGAATGTTATGAGAGATGCCACCTAAATGACCTGACAGCTCTTTGCTTGGTTGTGATTCCCTGGCCTATAATATTATGATGATACCATATCTAGGAATCATGTTTCTTTAGTTTTATCTTGAATAAATATTTGGAAGCATTTAAAACATACCATACCTAGCACATAACAGGCTAGTGCAGCATATATGTAACATTTCAGTTTGAATCCTTAGCAACATTATGGGGGTAGTAACTAAAAGATTATTGTTTCTTAATTATAAAAGTGTAATATAATTTATATATAAATGTTAAATTTGGTCATGTCAAACAATATGCCAATGAAACATTTTCGGAGTTGTACAGAATAAGTTTTGTGTTCCTGTATATATGTGTTCCTGTATATATGTGTTCTTGTATATATGTGTTCCTGTATATATGTGTTCCTGTATATATGTGTTCCTGTATATATGCATGCCCAGGTCTGTTTGGAACTAAACTGTGTTGGCCAGTTTTCTGTACAATGACTATTGCTTCTCATTCAGTTTGAATGTAGACCTGCCTACCCAGTTGCGCTTCAGAACCACAATAATTAGCCTTTTGACTGTTGTCATTTTACTTTAAAGTAAGCCTGCCTATGATTCTGTGGTTGAACATACATCCCAGGCCAGTTTTGATCTTGTTTTGGGTCAGCGAGATGACTGGCCAGGGCTAAACATCAGGAAGCAACTGGTCTATAACTGAGTCTGGTTAAAAGTCATAGGCACATGTAATTATATAGATGACTGTGTTTTGCAGGGCTGCACTTGAAGATACAGAGAATGACATTGACGTGCTTGAAGCGAAGCTGGAGAAGGTGAGGCTGGTGTACAACATACATTATTAGACAGGAGAAATCTAATTAACCTCAGGTGATATTTGGTTGGTGAGTCATTCCATATGAAATCAACCAACAATTTTATTGGCCCCTCCAATTTTTATTAAATCTGGCATACAAATTTCAGACCAGCAAGTTAACTATTTTCTGAGTTATTGCATATATATATATATATATATATATATATATACATATATTTATATATATATATATATATATATATATATATATATATATATATATATATAATATAAAATGTTAAAATAAACTGCATTGAACACACCTGTATTTCATAATGCAAAATTTGCATGACAGTTTGGGTAAGCTTTGAGAGTTGTTAACTGACATATATGAATTGATGCAGTATGTGTCCTGTGACTGTTTGCAGCTTGTCAAACTATGTAGTGCCATGATTGACGCAGGCAAGCTGTTCAACAATGCAAACAGGTGAGATAACATATATAACAGCTTTGGTGCTCTATGTCACTATCCATAACAATGCATTTCTTGTATAAGAGTTTGGTGTTGTTTTTATTGGTGACAGTGATGATTTTTGTACAGAAATAGAAAGGTTCGAAAAGGCCAGTGTATAATGTAATCACTGGTAAATATACCATTGGCTGAGACAGAAGACTCTGACTGTGGCACGTAGTTCTTTGATGCAGCAATTGCTTATTGATAGAGTAGTACAAATAACATTGCAACATAGAGCTACAGGACCACCAACTACATGCAGGACCACACACTGCATACAGGACCACACACTACCTGCAGGACCACACACTACGTGCACGACCACCAGCTGCGGGCAGGACCACACACTACGTGCAGGACCACACACTACATGCAGGACCACACACTACATGCAGGACCACACACTGCATACAGGACCACACACTACCTGCAGGACCACACACTACGTGCACGACCACCAGCTGCGGGCAGGACCACACACTACGTGCAGGACCACACACTACATGCAGGACCACACACTACATGCAGGACCACACACTGCATACAGGACCACACACTACCTGCAGGACCACACACTACGTGCACGACCACCAGCTGCGGGCAGGACCACACACTACATGCTGGACCACACACTACATGCAGGACCACACACAGCATACAGGACCACACACTACATGCAGGACCACACACTACATGCAGGACCACACACTACGTGCAGGATCACACACTGCATACAGGACCACACACTACCTGCAGGATCACACACTACGTGCAGGATCACACACTATGTGCAGGATCACACACTGCATACAGGACCACACACTACCTGCAGGATCACACATTACGTGCAGGATCACACACTACGTGCAGGACCACACACTACGTGCAGGATCACACACTACATGCTGGACCACACACTACATGCAGGACCACACACAGCATACAGGACCACACACTACATGCAGGACCACACACTACGTGCAGGATCACACACTGCATACAGGACCACACACTACCTGCAGGACCACACACTACGTGCAGGACCACACACTACGTGCAGGATCACACACTATGTGCAGGATCACACTGCATACAGGACCACACACTACTTGCAGGATCACACACTACGTGCAGGATCACACACTACGTGCAGGACCACACACTACGTGCAGGATCACACACTACGTGCAGGACCACACACTACGTGCAGGATCACACACTACGTGCAGGACCACACACTACATGCAGGACCACACACTACATGCAGGATCACACATTATGTGCAGGATCACACACACACTACATGCAGGACCACACACTACATGCAGGACCACACACTACGTGCAGGACCACACACTACGTGCAGGACCACACACTACATGCAGGACCACACACTACATGCAGGATCACACATTACGTGCAGGATCACACACACACACTACATGCAGGACCACACACTACGAACAGGACCACACACTACGAACAGTACCACACACTACGTGCAGGACCACACACTACGTGCAGGACCACACACTACGTGCAGGATCACACACTACGTGCAGGACCACACACTACGTGCAGGATCACACACTACGTGCAGGATCACACACTACGTGCAAGACCACACACTACCTGCAGGACCACACACTACGTGCAGGATCACACACTACGTGCAGGATCACACACTACGTGCAGGACCACACACTACATGCAGGACCACACACTACGTGCAGGATCACACACTACGTGCAGGATCACACACTACGTGCAGGACCACACACTACTTGCAGGATCACACACTACGTGCAGGACCACACACTACGTGCAGGACCACACACTACGTGCAGGACCACACACTACGTGCAGGACCACACATTGCATTTGTGTGGCTATAACAGTGGCGCCACACTGTGGCCATTGATCGACTTATACGATTAGCTCTTCCGGACATGCGCACTCCGCAAAGAAGGAAGTAGTGCAATAGTGTGCGTGCCATGATGTGTCAAATGTGTTGTCTTTACATTCCAGTTTGGTGATTTTTTTTAGTTTTAGAAGCTTCAGGTATTGTCAATTGAAAATGTAACATACCATACGGAATACTGGTTCGATTGAATAAAAATTCCGGTTTTAAAACACATAAAAAATACGCCGGTATACCGCCATACAGTACACAGCACTAATACTTACTTAGACATAGCGGCTCATGCCTCTAGAGACCACTAGTGATACTGTAGTAAACATACACATTTGTGAAACAAAAACAGCAACCGCAGTTACCACACAATAATTCACTATGATGGGTATTCTCAATTATCTTGGTGAACAATGTCTTGTCTGCCAATTTTAGTTGTGATGTTCCTATTTTTTTTCACATTCTGTTGTTTCAGTGTTGCTAACTAAACATCCAACAGTATGACGCAATCAAGCCAGACAGATAGATGGGTTGTTTTCACAGAATCTCTTATCTCTGTGGCCAAGTATTACCCAGTCACATAAATAGATATTAGTGTTGACAAGAACCATAGAGAGATAGGGAGATTCAAATACGTCATATGAAAATAACTATACACAGTGAAGGTTATTTCAAAGGTTTAGATGAGTAGTTCTCCAAAATTGGTATCTGATTTTTCATTTCATGCTTTTTTAGAAGGCTCTATCTCACTAAAATTTGATCCGATCATCAACAAATCAGTGCCTCATTCTGTTTTCACATTCAGGCATTTTGAAATGGGGAATGCCCTGGTATCACGTGCATTACAGTGCGACAAAGCATTGATTGTAAATGCAGTGTTAGAGACAATAATAAGATTATGTTTTTGGTGGATAAGTACACTAGAAAAGAAGGCCGTGAAAGTAGAAAGCACACATTGACACCAACCATGGAACACATACAACCAACTTAAAGTTGTCACAATGTAATACACATGACACCCCGTTTAAAGTTTACCATAGATCCTCATTTTCAACACCTTTCCCTCCTATTGCCAATAACGTTATTCATGAACATATACTTAAATGGTGTGTAAATCATGGCAAAATAGAGAATGTATTTTCTTGTCAGAAAGCAAAAGTCGGTTGTTGCTGTCACAGTCAGGCATTGATTTTTATGGGAAATCGGTGTTCAGTGGACTCCCACTCTGCTGTTATTTGGGTGTCCACAGAAAAATTTGGGAGCTTACACTTTTTCAACAAATCAAATAATAATTCAGTCCAAATAATGTTTTATTTGTATACTTAGTAATACTGCATATGTACTGTCTTGGTAATACTGTGATTTAATTCCAGTATTTTTACTAATCACAAGCGAACAACTTCATGTAGCCCATAACCCAAGATGGCTGTGCCCATGTCAACCCAAGGTGGCTGTGCCCATGTCATAACCCAAGATGGCTGTGCCCATGTCATAACCCAAGATGGCTGTGCCCATGTCATAACCCAAGATGGCTGTGCCCATGCCATAACCCAAGATGGCTGTGCCCATGTCATAACCCAAGATGGCTGTGCCCATGTCATAACCCAAGATGGCTGTGCCCATGTCATAACCCAAGATGGCTGTGCCCATGCCATAACCCAAGGTGGCTGTGCCCATGCCATAACCCAAGATGGCTGTGCCCATGTCATAACCCAAGATGGATGTGCCCATGCCATAACCCAAGATGGATGTGCCCATGCCATAACCCAAGATGGATGTGCCCATGTCATAACCCAAGATGGCTGTGCCCATGTCATAACCCAAGATGGATGTGCCCATGCCATAACCCAAGATGGCTGTGCCCATGCCATAACCCAAGATGGATGTGCCCATGTCATAACCCAAGATGGCTGTGCCCATGCCATAACCCAAGATGGATGTGCCCATGCCATAACCCAAGATGGCTGTGCCCATGCCATAACCCAAGATGGATGTGCCCATGCCATAACCCAAGATGGCTGTGCCCATGCCATAACCCAAGGTGGCTGTGCCCATGTCATAACCCAAGGTGGCTGTGCCCATGTCATAACCCAAGGTGGCTGTGCCCATGCCATAACCCAAGATGGATGTGCCCATGTCATAACCCAAGATGGCTGTGCCCATGCCATAACCCAAGGTGGCTGTGCCCATGTCATAACCCAAGGTGGCTGTGCCCATGTCATAAGCCAAGGTGGCTGTGCCCATGTCATAACCCAATGTGGCTGTGCCCATGTCATAACCCAAGATGGATGTGCCCATGCCATAACCCAAGATGGATGTGCCAATGTCATAACCCAAGGTGGCTGTGCCCATGTCATAACCCAAGGTGGCTGTGCCCATGTCATAACCCAAGATGGATGTGCCCATGTCATAACCCAAGATGGATGTGCCCATGCCATAACCCAAGATGGATGTGCCCATGCCATAACCCAAGATGGATGTGCCCATGTCATAACCCAAGATGGATGTGCCCATGCCATAACCCAAGATGGCTGTGCCCATGCCATAACCCAAGGTGGCTGTGCCCATGTCATAACCCAAGGTGGCTGTGCCCATGTCATAACCCAAGGTGGCTGTGCCCATGTCATAACCCAAGATGGCTGTGCCCATGTCATAACCCAAGATGGATGTGCCCATGCCATAACCCAAGATGGCTGTGCCAATGTCATAACCCAAGGTGGCTGTGCCCATGCCATAACCCAAGATGGATGTGCCCATGCCATAACCCAAGATGGATGTGCCCATGTCATAACCCAAGATGGCTGTGCCCATGCCATAACCCAAGGTGGCTGTGCCCATGTCATAACCCAAGGTGGCTGTGCCCATGTCATAACCCAAGGTGGCTGTGCCCATGTCATAACCCAAGATGGCTGTGCCCATGCCATAACCCAAGATGGCTGTGCCAATGTCATAACCCAAGGTGGCTGTGCCCATGTCATAACCCAAGATGGATGTGCCCATGTCATAACCCAAGATGGATGTGCCCATGGCATAACCCAAGATGGATGTGCCCATGCCATAACCCAAGATGGATGTGCCCATGTCATAACCCAAGATGGATGTGCCCATGTCATAACCCAAGGTGGCTGTGCCCATGTCATAACCCAAGATGGCTGTGCCCATGTCATAACCCAAGATGGCATAACCCAAGATGGATGTGCCCATGTCATAACCCAAGATGGCTGTGCCCATGCCATAACCCAAGGTGGCTGTGCCCATGTCATAATCCAAGATGGCTGTGCCCATGTCATAACCCAAGATGGCTGTGCCCATGTCATAACCCAAGATGGCATAACCCAAGATGGATATGCCCATGTCATAACCCAAGATGGCTGTGCCCATGCCATAACCCAAGGTGGCTGTGCCCATGTCATAATCCAAGATGGCTGTGCCCATGTCATAACCCAAGGTGGCTGTGCCCATGCCATAACCCAAGATGGCTGTGCCCATGTCATAACCCAAGATGGCTGTGCCCATGCCATAACCCAAGATGGATGTGCCCATGTCATAACCCAAGATGGCTGTGCCAATGTCATAACCCAATATGGCTGTGCCCATGCCATAACGCAAGATGGATGTGCCCATGTCATAACCCAAGATGGCTGTGCCAATGTCATAACCCAAGGTGGCTGTGCCCATGTCATAACCCAAGGTGGCTGTGCCCATGTCATAACCCAAGATGGCTGTGCCCATGTCATAATCCAAGGTGGCTGTGCCGATGTCATAACCCAAGATGGCTGTGCCCATGTCATAACCCAATGTGGCTGTGCCCATGTCAGCCCAAGGTGGCTGTGCCCATGTCATAACCCAAGGTGGCTGTGCCCATGTCATAACCCAAGATGGCTGTGCCCATGTCATAACCCAAGGTGGCTGTGCCCATGTCATAACCCAAGATGGCTGTGCCTATGTCATAACCCAAGATGGCTGTGCCCATGTCATAACCCAAGGAGGCTGTGCCAATGTCGGATCTGAAAGCAGCATGGTGCGCCGTGCTCACGAGTATAACTGACACAAGCGAGTATGACTGCTCATTACAGACCGAAGCCGATTCAAGATGGCAGCATACATGTACATTGATGGATTGTTGAAATCGGCCACTTTAACGCTGGATTTATCGTCTTATAAAACAAGGTTGTCACACGGACTCCTGCCAAGGGCCATATAAGGAGTCTGTAGGTGAAACAAGGAATCTCTGACGCACGGACTCCCATGAAAATCGAAGCCCGACAGTGTTACATGTGACACCGACAAAGAATTAAGGAGAAAATCAAACAAAAATACATGATAAGATAATCTTCTAAAAATTTTATTCAAGACACAAAGAACATGAAGAAGGGTCAATTCAAAGTTTTATTTCCCAGTCTGTTGAGGTCCAGGTGGCCAATTACGTCTGCCGCTCCAACTCGGGTGATGTCGTCTACCTGGGCTGATTGATTGCTTCAGAAACCGCACTTGATAGACCCACTCCTCTCTTGGTAGTTTCTAAAGACATGTCAAAGAAACTTGCATGTTAATTGTTACTGAAGAGACAGAAAGACTTAAGTTATTACAGCTAACCTTCGTAAATAGCAACATAAATTGTGCTAAGTGAAAATGCGAGATACGATTATCCACATCATGGAAGGTACTTAATGGACAAACATTTATTTTTCACTTGAAACCATATCGCCGAAAGCAACATAAATAGAGCCATGAAGTCGCAGTAATAAACCGCATGTTTTCTCAAAATATTACAGTACCAGCCACTAAACATAATAATGGACACAGGTTAACATTGAAAGAGGAATTATGTGATGCGAGAGCAGTTGAAATGCCAGAAAACAACCTCCATCATCCTCCACTGATCTACAGACAAGTGTGACCCTCCTGTATATTACGTGCGACAATCATGCGATCAAAGAAGACCGATCGATTGACATTTTTTTATTGCACGAGGCGTAAAAATCAAACTAATATATCTGTGAAGTATCTTCAGTATATAGAAAAATGATTGTAGAATTGTAATTTACTCACCTCGATTGACGATGGTTGTAGATGAATTTTGAAGTATACTGTTCACAACGATGTAATTATCTCATGATCGTCCTGTGCATATACGGACTAATCAAGCATAACATTGCACATATTTCTGAGTACTACTTCACATCCAGTTGGGAATTTATGTTACAAATGTCAGGAATATGTGTGTTACTAAACTTCTTTGTTGTTGACGTTTCTTTTGAAAATTGGCCGTCCCCTATGTTACAAGTGTGACATGGTTGAAAACGGTTGATTAAACATTTTGTATTCCAGCTACTTTGCTGCAAGTTTAAATTTTTAGTCTATTTGTATATTACTTTCAGCTTGTGCTTGATGAAATTGCACATGTGGCTAGACTGAATCTAATTGTCTGAAGACACATCGTAAACATGACATTGCCTGTATGCACGGGATGGATCTTTTTTACAGCCGCAGTGTGATGTAACAAAACAGTGAAACGCAAAATAGAAAACTTGCCACTTGTTCATTATAGTTTGCTATAAAAAAAATTTCAATGAACTTGTCAAAAACCAATTATATGTTATTCAGGAATCGTCTGCCAGATGTTGACATTAATTTGTGCAAAAATAACGAACGAATAACCAGAGTACGTTTAAAAAAATTCTGGGAGAATTTATTGATGACGATCTGAACTGGAAACATCACGTTAATATGGTTAGAGCAAAATTGTTGAAAGTTGCAGCGATCATTTACAAAGTTAGTTGACTAATTAATCATGACGGAATGTATGTATTGTATTGTTCTCTGTTTTTGTTATATATTAACTATTGTAGTGAGATATCATGGGGTAACACCCATGTTACAAACATTAGGTGTATTACAGTACTGTAGAAACGAGTAGTTCGTCTTCTTGATGGCGCAAACAGTTTGGAGCATACCAGCACCCTCTTTAAGCAACTTCGTATTTTGAAATTTGAAGACCTAGTTAAATTTAAGACAATAATTATTATGTATAAGACATATCACTGTGTACTATCGAATCATTTGCCAAACATGTTTCAACTGTATGTTTCAACACATGGTACTTTTCAGAAAGATACATTCAGAAGTCATCGTGTGCATACCAACTTAAAATCAATATGCATATCTGTTTGTGGAGTAAAACTATGGCATTTGTTGCATGAAAATATCACTAGCTGCAAAAGCATACAAGCATTTAAACAACTTATAATAAGTTACATCTTCTTTCTATTTGTTACATCTAAAAAATCTAAATAATTATAAAAAACATGTTGTAGGCACTGTATGCATTAGTTATTAGTTAGGGATTTGTAATATACCTGTATATTTATTGTAAGATAATGTATTTGTATCATACATAACTATACTAGTTGGGGGTGAACCATAGATAAGTATCACACTTCTGTTAACTCCCTTTCCACCAACACTCTGTTGTTTATTTTATTGTTTACATGTTGCAAATGAAGTTGTATTTTGTTATAATGGAATTTGTACTGTTGGTTGTTGGAAATAAATTACTGATTGATTGACTGAAATGGCACCACCAGTATCACATATGCCTAGATCAACAAAAGGTTGAACTGTTTGACAATCAGAAATGTCCAATGCAGCAGCATATTATAGATATGCCCCTATATACATCCAACCCTTAGGACCAGTCAGAGCACCTTGCACTTGGCCCGTGTCAGAACTGTCAAAACCTAACAGAGTTGTCATTCCCTGTCAGTAGCAGTAACACATATGGACTATGGACTATGCTGAAAATATCACAGGCCCAAACAAATTTGCTTATCAATGTTGTCACAAAGAGGTTTATGGACAGATCAGTAACACTGGCATCTGGCCTGACATCAATACTGTTAATGCATTTTATACTCTGCTTGTTCTTTAGCACTATCATTAAAGAACTTGCCAAAAACATTAAGATATATACATAAACCTCAAAAAACTTTGCAATTTGTTCTGTCTAAACCCAAGCATTCAATAATAGCTCATCCAGGACATTCTATTTGTTAGCAATACTGTGTAGCAATGTCCTGTTAATTTTCAGAGGACTTAGAGTATAAATTTTGGTTTTACCAACTATGCAGGAGCACTTTAGACAAGAACAGCCAATGACAGAAAGATGCAAATGTCTGGGGGGGCTACATCCTACATTGGATGGACAAGGCCTAGGTTAAGATGAATAACCTTTAGTTTAAGACATGCTTCTTTTTTATTGCAGTGGCTTCATCAATGGTCTACGTGATGTGTCATTGTACTTCAAAGAAGATGAGTTGGTTCCGGTACGTACAGTACGAGGCTGTTGAGAGAGTATACTTGTCATTCTTTCTGTCTGTTGAGAGAGTATACTTGTCATTCTTTCTGTCTGTTGAGAGAGTATACTTGTCATTCTTTCTGTCTGTTGAGAGAGTATACTTGTCATTCTTTCTGTCTGTTGAGAGAGTATACTTGTCATTCTTTCTGTCTGTTGAGAGAGTATACTTGTCATTCTTTCTGTCTGTTGAGAGAGTATACTTGTCATTCTTTCTAACTGTTGTTGTAGCTATGCTTTAATTATGTAAATCTCATTATTATAATATTAACTCATTTGTAATAATTGCATAGTTTCAATGTGGTGTTTTGAATATGTTTCCATGGCAAATAGTTTGGTTGCAAAAAATACACCTATCTATTCAGTCATAACATGCTTTTGGATTACACTTACAGTTATGGGAAAAATAACTTGTAAAATAAAAATAACTTGTGTTAACACATGAAGGTGTAAGCAAATGAAGCAATACTGATGCCAATGACAGTTCAGATATCAAGCAAATATATTGCTTACATCATTTGAGAATTGGGATTTCTAATGAGTTGAAGGTTTTATAGCACATTTCCTGCCAGCTATTCCATATGTTCTCACAGTACATATCTATGTTTGATGTTTTGATGGACAGTTTTATTAAACCAAGCAGCATCAATAAATATGTTGATTCTTAGCGTTATTAGATATTAAATGTTATTTTGTTATACTGACCTTGAACCTTTGGCTTATGTACGTGTGGTACAGTAGGAAGATGTGAGCAGTTGACGAACACCAGAATTAAAATATATTTGGGAGATGTATTTTGGTGATGTGTAGTTCAAGATAGTTTCAACTTGCACCTGAATATTTAGTTGTGTCCTTCATCCAGATTTAATCACAACTACTGTTGGACTAGTGTCGCCCTGTGTATTTGTCACACAGTTCTGCCAAACTATGTACATTAATCTGGTCAGAAGAATTGGCTGTGGTCACTGTTAACTTGATGTTGTTTTATTAATGTTTCCCATCTTTCTCCCTATCCCATCTCTCCACAGGCGGACAGCACCGTGGGAGTGAGTATCACGTGACAGCACATTGCATGGCCTAATACTGTGTTTAAACCCACCCCACCACCCTAGGTGATGCCCCGCCCTCAGCCATTCACTAGGACAGGCAGTGGGGTGCATGGAACTTATGCATGTTGTTTTTTTTTATTGTACAACCATCTACAGTATATATTATTTATTACTAGAGCCTTGGTAACTAAATATTTCCTCTTTACCAAACTAATAAAATGCCATTGTGTTTTGTGTAAGGTTTGTAATGACTAATTTAAAGTAAAGGACCTATTCAGTGAAACTATTGTAATACGGGTTTATATAGCAGGTAGAAATTGCAGCATTAAACATTTAATGTCAGAAAAAATATGGCTGCTAAATAAATGCACAATGCAAATATTTTTGACATAAGGGACCAACTAGAAATTGTTATTTCAACAAACGTCAGAACTTTACATATAATGACTTAACCATCATCATGGATCAATGCAGGACTCCATGAATGGGTCATTTTGAATAAAATTCTAAATCTAAACTAGTACAAATGGGTCTGAACCCACTTGGTCTGAGTATCTAAATATCTACGAATGGTCATAGTATGATTTTAAGATACTACAAATTTGCACCATAGTGGTGCCAGTGCAGATGATATGGCTTCGTTTATTTTGATATAATTGCTATGATTTTTCTTTCTTTCAAGTTGTGCACAAATTTGAAGATATAATACTAATATATATAATAATAATAATGTCTTAGATTTTGTGTAGGCCTCTAACTGTTTGCTTCACATATGATGCAGACTCTACATTTTTACTTGTCTTTTCCAATTCATTATCTTTCATGTAGTTAGTTATTGAAGCTAGTAACAGGAAAAGTTGAGCTGGAGACAACATTTGTATTGTTTTTTACACACCCTTGTTTTTATGCATAATGCCCGTGGTGAAGCAAACAGTTACAGCCCTATTCTCCTATTAACAAGATTTAACAAGATTTAACAAGATTTGCCATCCAAGCCAAAGGCCCAGATGGCAAGTGGACAAGGAAGCCATTGGCTTATCGAGAGTCCAACAATGTTCACCTACTTATAACCCGCCCTCCTGATATATGTGTCAACCTTGTTTTTAAACATATTCACGCTGCTAGCAGTTACACAATCTGTAGACAGTTTGTTCCATTCATTTACTGTCCTCTGTGAGAACGAGTGCTTCCTGATGTCCAATCTACATTGATCCTTTACTAATTTTACCTCATGTCCTCTAGTTCTGCTATCCTTCTTGAGTGAGAAAAACATATTTCTATCAATATTTTCATACCCATTCAATATCTTAAAAACTTCAGTCTGATCTCCTCTTAACCTCCTTGTCTCTAGAGTTGTTAAACCACATTCTTTCAGGCGTTCTTCATAACTAAGGTCTCTAAGTTCTGGAATCATTTTAGTTGCTCTCCTTTGTATGCGTTCAAGCGTATCTATATCCTTCTTACGATATGGTCTCCATGCTTGTATACAGTATTCTAAATGAGGTCTAACTATTGCTTTATAAAGAGGTATAATTAACTTTTTTCCCTTGTATGTTATGTTTCTTCTAATCAATCCAAGAATTTGATTACCCTTTGAAGCTGTAATACCACACTGCTCTGAAACTTTCATATCAGCGCTTATTGTAACTCCTAAGTCCTTTTCTTTTACAGTAGTACCAAGAACAGTAGCTCCCATTTTATAGTTTACATTCAAGTTCCCATGTCCTGTATGTAGGCATTTACATTTCCCAAAATTGAACAGCATCTGCCATTTCTCAGACCATTTCACTAATCTGTCTAGATCGTTTTGTAAATGTTGTTTATCACCATCAGTATTAACCTTTCTAAACAGTTTTGTGTCGCCCACAAATTTCAGTACGTTACTTGTTATACTGTCGTCCAAGTCATTGATATAAATTAAGAATAATATAGGTCCTAATACTGATCCTTGAGGTACCCCACTCAAAACCGATTTCCAATTTGAAACTTCGCCATCTACTACAACTCGTTGTCTTCTGTCAGTCAGCCATTGTTCTATCCAGTCAGTTATGCTATCCCGATACCATGGGCTTTTAATTTAAGTAGCAATCTTTGATGTGGCACTTTGTCAAAAGCTTTCTGAAAATCTAAGTAGATAATATCTACTGGCGATCCTCGTCTATCCACTTAGTGATTTCTTCCAAAAAACATAACACATTTGTTAAGCATGACCTCGCTTTAAGGAATCCATGTTGAGATGAATTTAATAATTTATGCTTAACGAGGAAGTCCACCATATGGTCTTTAATTAACCTTTCTAATAATTTACAAATCACTGACGTTAAACTCACTGGTCTGTAATTCTCTGACTTATTTCTAACCCTTTTTAAATAATGGTATGATGTTTGCTTCTTTCCATTCAAACGGAACAACTCCCTCTTTTAATGACAAGTTGAATACTCTTGCAAGTGGTATACTGATTTGATCTACTGTTTCCATTAGTAATTTTGGAGGAATCCCATCCACTCCCGGTGATTTGTTATCCTTCATTGCCTTTATTTTCCTAGCTACCAATTCTGGAGTTACAACTAACGGTCCTAAATAGTCAGATTTAGCCCCCTGAAATTTAGCATCAGCAACTGGTAATGAACTAATATCTTCTTTTGTAAACACTGAACTGAAGTAACCATTTAGGTCTTCCGCCATTAAAAACCCCTGTGATATTATATTTCCAGCACTGTCTTCTAGAGGTCCAACCTTGTCTTGTACGTTTTGTTTACTCCTGACATATGCATAAAAACTCTTGCTGTCAGTTTTTATGTTACATGCCAGTTTTTGCTCATAGCTTCTTTTAGATTGTCTGATTTCAGTTGTAGCTGCATTAAGTGCCTCTTTGTATTTTGCATAGTCTTCTTCCTTTCTGGTACGCCTATAAACCCTCCACATAGTTTGTTTTAGCATTATTTTTCTAATTGCCTCTTTTGACATGTGTTTCTCTCTACACCGTTTTCCTTGTTTTCGGAAGGGAACAAATTTATCAATGATACTCTCAATTTCATATTTTAGAATATTCCAACATTCAATTGCAGTCTTATTCATCAGCATGTTATTCCAATCTAGCTGTGCTAAGTATTTTCTCATATCTTTGTAGTTACCTTTGTGGAAGTTTCTCTTGTACGTTTTCTTATTTTTACTTTCTGATTTTACATTGATGTCAAAATGTATTTGATTATGGTCACTATTACCCAATGGTTCAAATATTTTTACATTGTCCACTAATTCTTTTTGTGATGACAAAACTATATCTAATACATTTTCTCCCCTGGTTGGTTCTAGTACGTGCTGAGTAAGAAAGCTATCCTGGATTAAACATAGAAATTGTTGATCCTCAATCCCTGTGCTCTCTAGAGAATTCCATTGTATGTGTCCATGGTTAAAATCTCCCATTATGATACATTCCCCTTTACTAACTTCCTTTATAGCGTTTTTTATTTTTTTTTTTTATTTTTTTTTTTTTTTTTTTTTATTAAGAACTCTATGGTACATGTAAGTAATTGCAGGTACCATTCCAATGCACCTCTATTTTCTGATAATATTTCTGTTGTTTTGCTTATTTTGAAAGCTATTTCTTTTACTTCTAACATCTTTATTGATGTGGCATTTCACATATGTTGGATGTTGCGTTATCACTGTTTGTTTCTTGAGTTGTGGAACACTGTGATTATAACTTATTATTTCAAACAAACATTTTAATATTCACAAATATTTTGTCATGTCATATGTCTATAACATTATGTTTGCTATTTTGGCATCAGATGAAGTAATTTGCTTCTTATGTTTATGGAAAGAAACAAACTTTTATGATGAAGTTGCAGTCAGTGTTTGCATGCAGCATGACTGCCTGTTTGGACGATGTGCATAATAGGCTGCATGTATTACTGTTGAAATCATTTGTAAAGCATGCAGTCAATTTTATGTAAGTAGGTCATTTATATCGCATTCAGTTGTATACTGTATTTACCCTCACTCCAGCTGGTTTGGCAACTAGGCCATAGTCATGGAATCAGGTGTATTCATAGATCTATCTAATACCCACTCTGGAATATTTAATCTGTATTCATTGCCAAATTTTAAATTTGCCATGCAGAGCTGATAGTAGCATATCAAGTTATGTGTCTTGCCATTGGGGCTGTGAATTTACATTTTAAAACAAACAAGTTTCATCTTTCTGTTGTGTATGATAGAATTGGTTTTCCAGTAATTATTTTTTTGTCGCAACTACCGTTGAACTAAGCTGATCTTGTTTCAAGACAGTAATGGAGATGTAAGAGCAGGGTCTAAACCTCAAGGTGGTGTGCTTGCAGAGCACTTAAAACTTGCACGTTGTAATATCCCACAGTGAAACTTAACACAGAAATTAGCTCCTGCTTCAAGACTTAATTAAACAGATGGATTGTAATATCTGACGGTATTTTTTGTAAAATCAGGTGTGACTGGAACACTTCAACAGGCAGTTGTCATATATCTCACTGCAAAACTTAATTTGGCAGTTTAGATATCTGATTACAAGATTTCAACACGTTGATTGTGTTGTCTAAAATGTTTAATGCATGTCATAATAGGAAAGTTATAGCACCAACTACAAGACTAACTTAGAGGTTCTGCACATCATAACGAGGTGGTTGCACTATTTCTCTGCAGGTGGCGCTGGAGAGATTCACACATGTCTTGTCTGAGGTACAGAAATACCACAATGTGAGTAGATATTTTAAATTGTTAAACTATTCAACAATAAATACCTTCAAATGGTGACTGTTCCTTCTAAGAAGTACTAAGAGTACTCATCTATGCTGTGACTATGTGTAAGTAGATTATTATATTTTGAGACAACTGTCTATGGGCAATAATGCAGTCATTTAATGTCCGATACTTTACAGTTATGGATATAATTTGGGACAGTCCCAGGGTGACTACACGGCGGTGATGGCGAGGTGGTTGTATTACTGAGGTTATCATAAAGTGAGATTTGACTGTAGTTGTACCTCTTGTGTTATGTTTCTCTTGATGAATCCATCAACACCTTCACTTTTACACCTGTCAGATCCTGCTGGACCAGGCCAACAGGTCGGTCTGCAAGAAGTTGAACCACTTTATCAAGAAGTAAGTACTCATATAACTGTTAACTGTTTCTTTACCAGGGAATTCTCACACCAGTGGGTGTTGATATCTGATGATGCTCAGTGTGGCAGTGTTCATTTCTGACCACAATGTTTGTATCAGATAAGATTATTATGATTACTGACATTGACAAGCTGATATCTTTTTATAAATTTATAATGATTCTAAGAAATACTTATATCTGATAATGATGATGCTGTTTTGTGACAGTAATTATTTCAGCAGGCTTACATATCAGGTGGTGTTGATTTATGTTAGTCCCCATTTCTAATATTACATATGATTATACTAATTTATTGCAATAATAACTTGTAGGGGTGCTTATTGTTGAGTTACTGATTTCAGGCACTGTTGATTTCTGGTGGTGATGAGCACTGTTTCTGGCAGTATTTCACAAAACGTCTGGTACAGTGGTAGTACTGATTTATGAAATTCTAGCAAATTTGTTTTCTGATGAAAAGTAGCACAGTGATGGTGATGATGAGGGGCATAGTAGCACAGTGATGGTGATGATGTGGGGCATAGTAGCACAGTGATGGTGATGATGTGGACCGCAGTAGCACAGTGATGGTGATGATGTGGGGCATAGTAGCACAGTGATGGTGATGATGTGGACCGCAGTAGCACAGTGATGGTGATGATGTGGACCGCAGTACCACATTGATGGTGATGATGTGGGGCGCAGTAGCACAGTGAAGGTGATGATGTGGGGCGCAGTAGCACAGTGATGGTGATGATGAGGGGCGCAGTAGCACAGTGATGGTGATGATGTGGGGCACAGTACCACAGTGATGGTGATGATGTGGACCGCAGTACCACAGTGATGGTGATGATGTGGGGCGCAGTAGCACAGTGATGGTGATGATGTGGGGCATAGTAGCACAGTGATGGTGATGATGTGGACCGCAGTACCACAGTGATGGTGATGATGAGGGGCACAGTAGCACAGTGAAGGTGATGATGTGGGGCACAGTACCACAGTGATGGTGATGATGTGGACCGCAGTACCACAGTGATGGTGATGATGTGGGTCATAGTAGCACAGTGATGGTGATGATGTGGACCGCAGTAGCACAGTGATGGTGATGATGTGGGGCATAATAGCACAGTGATGGTGATGATGTGGACCATAGTAGCACAGTGATGGTGATGATGTGGGGCGCAGTAGCACAGTGATGGTGATGATGTGGGGCATAGTAGCACAGTGATGGTGATGATGTGGACCGCAGTAGCACAGTGATGGTGATGATGTGGGGCATAGTAGCACAGTGATGGTGATGATGTGGACCGCAGTAGCACAGTGATGGTGATGATGTGGGGCATAGTAGCACAGTGATGGTGATGATGTGGGGCATAGTAGCACAGTGATGGTGATGATGTGGGGCATAATAGCACAGTGATGGTGATGATGTGGACTGCAGTAGCACAGTGATGTTGATGATGTGGGGTGCAGAAGTGAAGTGTAAAGTTGAGTTGGTGTTGGAAGGAAGAGCGTGAAGTGTAACGTGCTTTCAGTGGTCCTACATGCTGGATGCTGCAGTATATAAGAACCTGCCTTTACTTACCTTTATGATGATAGTCATGTATATTGTGTGTGTAGTGACATCAAGAAGGTGAAGGAGACACGGCGACACTTTGAGAAGATCTCGGCTGACATGGATGAGTCCCTGTTGAAGAATGCCCAAGTTGCGCGCAGTAAGCCAGCCGAGTGCGAGGAAACCCACAATGTGCTCACAGCCATGAAGTCCTGCTTCGGCCATGTCTCACTAGACTATGTCTTCCAGGTATGGCTGTCTAGTAAATATGTCTTCCAGGTATGGCTGTCTAGTAAATATGGCATAACTTACAGGCAAAATTGTTAACTTAGGTTCTATGGAGATAGCTGGAATTGCAAAATGATATCCTGCATTGAATTACCCATCATCCTACAAAGCAGTTTTCCAGGATATGTGTGTGTGTGCATGCGTGCGTGCGTGCGTGCGTGCGTGCGTGCGTGCGTGCGTGTATGTTACACGGTCAGGTCCAGACAGCAAGCACAATAAGCCATGTGAGCTGTTGGAACATACTTACTCAGATTATTTGTTCAGTTGAAAGTACAAATTCTGATGGGTTGCAAATTAAATCGGTTTACCAATTCATTAAACATTAATTATGTTCACTCTGCCAAGAGTAGATGTAAAAATTATGTTGATGTACTTTGAAAATAGTCAGACACATATACACACACAATTGCTTGTTTATTTAGCCTGCATGTCTTGTCTAATTTTGTAAATAGTTGAGTAATATAAGTATTTTACTTCATGCCCATTTTTGATCATATTACAGTCATGTTATGTAAGATAGTATTGACATTATTGTTTCAATCATGTTGTTTGTTGAAATAAATAAAGATTCATTCATTCGTTAAAAAAGTAGAAAATTTAATGTGAATCAGATACTTTTGATGGAATTGTTAATGCCATATTTGCCATGCGACATGTTCAATGATAGAAAACAGGTGAACTGCACAAAGCAGAAGTAGTCTTCCTGGAGTCTGCACTACGACGTACATAGCACATGTTAAAACATTTCAAACATTAGCCTTGTTTAGCCTTGGGGCTAAACCGTGGTTAACTGAAGTTAATAAATGTCTAAACTTATAGACTTTTCCGAACAATGTATTCTGGGTAATTATTGTGGTTAAATTATGTAGCAGGTTAATAAAATTACTATACTAATTGAAAGATAAATTTGTGGTATATTATGCTGTCATTTCAGGTCAATATACTTCATTCGAAAAAAAGATTTGACATTCTGGACACGGTGAGTGTGACCACTAACCACGTATGACTAACGACACATTGGTCATCTGTTTGGACCCATACTGACTACATGTGTCGTGATACAGTGGAAAGTCCATTGGATGAAATACCTGTTTTGTATGTTTAAAGGTTCTATTAATAGAACTGGAACACAAATAGAAATGTAGCTGTAATAAAAACCAGTAATGTAAAAGAAGCCATAAATACAACATAGTGTTATCAGAATTAATTATGCCACCAATTTATATATAGCAATGGTGCAAGTTTGGATATAATTATGTTTCTAGAAAGGTGTCCTTTAGGGACAGTGGCTGTTCAGTTGTGGAACTGATCACATTGCATATTTTATTTTTACACAACAAACTAGATATAATACAACATTGGTCAGCTAACAGGCTGTGACATTATGCAACCTTGATCAATTCACATTTCTGTTACAAAGTTAGGTTATGAAGCCACAAGTGGCAGGCATGAAGCACTATGATGGGCAATGAGCAGCCAATTCAATGTTCTCCATATATTCTCTTACGTCACACTGTAAACTCTATTACTGGGTTCAAGTCTGTGTTCTGTTGATACAAGATTAAGAGATTGTCAAGAGAATGTCAAGGTAAAGAATAGTATAAACTATCGATGCATCGCAACAGTTGTGATAATGCAACAGTTGATAGTATGCTGAACGTTTGATAGTAACGATTGTTGGTAAAAACAATTCAGCAGGGCTACACATGTCACTGTAATAATAGAACTAAACATGCTTTTCAACAGTATTGAGTAATGTTATTTATTTATTGACTTAAAATCAACAGTCGTTGATTAGAGCAGCTTCATTCATGGATTCAGCATTTTTAATCAACTACCTCAAAAGCTACCTTAGACTATCGCAGTAGTTATATGTGCAACTATCGTGATACTATCACAATAGAAAAACTATCATGCACTGATAGTCAGCCCTAGTATAAATGTAGGTCATCTCAACTTCAAGAATATGTTAAATACAGTAGTACCTGCCTTCAACGGACTCTCTGATGAGCGGATACCTGCTATGTCGGGACACTTTCTCAATGTGCGGACTGTTTTACCATGTCCATCTGATGAGTGGACACCTGGTTAATGCGGACAGCGAACAGGATATTTTGGTTTTCTGTCCCTGCTAAGGCGGACAGTAATCATTATTTTCGTAATTTTTTCTCGAAATATTTTATTTCCAAAATGGTGACGGACAAACAGCGTGGTGTGTAATGGGAAAAACAATGTTATATTGCGGATTCAGATATAAGGCTGTTGGTTGTGGACCCCGATTTTCTGCCGCCCGGGAAAATGCCAAATAGGCCTGCTTAAATCTACTTAGAATTGCTTTGACAATTCTCAAGAAACAGGTGAACAATGTCAATGAACGAGTGTCAACCTGTTGTTTGTTTGACACTGCCGTCAACATCAATCGCTGATGTTGGCTTCGCTTAGGCGGTTTGAAATTGCAATCGAGATTCACAAATACGCCTCACATAAGAATCAGATAAACAGTCTTAAATGCAATTTAATATGCAGTACTAATATGACACTGGGTGAAATGGCATGCTTCCAATCTAAACCCCGTGAAACCAACATGCCAAATGCCAAACCCAAGAATTCGTCATCTGAGTTGGAAATTGAGGTGAAACGATTATTAAATCTGCCTATTTTCGTTTTCTATGTTTAATCAACTTACATACTGTGTGTGTCAACTCATACGTTTTTGGCTGCTCAAATCCAGGTTATTATTTTTGATTCGTAGGCCAATTAGTTCAGTACATCGTTATTCCATAACAGTATACAAACATGTATTTTATTCAGTTAACGATTAAACAGGGTGTGACATTTTAAAATAATACACGTTGATGCTAGTTGACTCGTTTAATAAGCTCTATAAACTGTGTGCTGCCGTATAAATCATGGGCCAACACATATATATCAGATGCTGAATTGGGACTGACAGGATACGTAATGTTTAGGAAAGATCGAATAGGAAGAAGGGGCGGGGGAATTATTTTATATGTTAAAGAATCTATTTAGGCTTATGAAATAAAACTAGAAAGGGAAGCAGATTGCGATGAAGCTGTTTGGTGCAGAATTGTTTCAGGAAATTCAAAATTAACTATTGGATTAGTTTACAGAAGTCCAAACATAAACGAAGAGGACAACACAAAAATAAAAATGTATAAAGGAAGTTAGTAAAGGGGATTGTATCATAATGGGAGATTTTAACCATGGACACATACAATGGAATTCTCTAGAGAGCACAGGGATTGAGGACCAACAATTTCTATGTTTAATCCAGGATAGCTTTCTTACTCAGCACGTACTAGAACCAACCAAGGAGAAAATGTATTAGATATAGTTTTGTCATCACAAAAAGAATTAGTGGACAATGTAAAAATATTTGAACCATTGGGTAATAGTGACCATAATCAAATACATTTTGACATCAATGTAAAATCAGAAAGTAAAAATAAGAAAGCATACAAGAGAAACTTCCACAAAGGTAACTACAAAGATATCAGAAAATACTTAGCAAAGCTAGATTGGAATAACATGCTGATGAATAAGACCGCAATTGAATGTTGGAATATTCTAAAAAAAGAAATTAAGAGTATCATCGATAAATTTGTTCCCTTCCAAAAAAAAGGAAAACGGTGTAGAAAGAAACACTTGTCAAAAGAGGCTATTAGAAAAATAGTGTTAAAACAAACTATGTGGAGGGTTTATAGGCGTACCAGAAAGGAAGAAGACTATGCAAATTACAAAGAGGCACTTAATGCAGCTACAACTGAAATCAGACAATCTAAAAGAAGCTATGAGCAAAAACTAGCATGTAACATAAAACATGACAGCAAGAGTCTTTATGCATATGTCAGGAGTAAACAAAACGTACAAGACAAGGTTGGACCTCTAGAAGACGGTGCTGGAAATATAATATCACGGGTTTTTAATGGCGGAAGATCTAAATGGTTACTTCAGTTCAGTGCTTACCAACGAAGATATTAGTTCATTACCAGTTGCTGATGCTAAATTTCAGGAGGCTAAATCTGACTATTTAGGTCCGTTAGTTGTAACTCCAGAATTGATAGCTAAGAAAATAAAGGCAATGAAGGATAACAAATCACCGGGAGTGGATGGGATTCCTCCAAAATTACTAATGGAAACAGTAGTATACCACTTGCAAGAGTATTCAACTTGTCATTAAAAGAGGAGGTTGTTCCATTTGAATGGAAAGAAGCAAACATCATACCATTATTTAAAAAGGGTTCGAGAAATAAGTCAGAAAATTACAGACCAGTGAGTTTAACGTCAGTGATTTGTAAATTATTAGAAAGGTTAGTTAAAGACCATATGGTGGACTTCTCATTAAGCATAAATTATTAAATTCATCTCAACATGGATTCCTTAAAGCGAGGTCATGCTTAACAAATATGTTATGTTTTTTGGAAGAAATCACTAAGTGGATAGACGTGGGATCGCCAGTAGATATTATCTACTTAGATTTTCAGAAAGCATTTGACAAAGTGCCACATCAAAGATTACTACTTAAATTAAAAGCCCATGGTATCGGGGATAGCATAACTGACTGGATAGAACAATGGTTGACTGACAGAAGACAATGCGTTGTAGTAGATGGAGAAGTTTCAAATTGGAAATCGGTTTTGAGTGGGGTACCTCAAGGATCAGTATTAGGACCTATATTATTCTTAATATATATCAATGACTTGGACGAGAGTATAACAAGTAACGTACTGAAATTTGCGGATGACACAAAACTGTTTAGAAAGGTTAATACTGATGGTGATAAACAACATTTACAAAACGATCTAGACAGATTAGTGAAATGGTCTGAGAAATGGCAGATGCTGTTCAATTTTGGGAAATGTAAATGCCTGCATACAGGACATGGGAACTTGAATGTAAACTATAAAATGGGAGATACTTTTTCTGGGTACTACTGTAAAAGAAAAGGACTTAGGAGTTACAATAAGCGCTGATATGAAAGTTTCGGAGCAGTGTGGTATTGCAGCTTCAAAGGGTAATCAAATTCTTGGATTGATTAGAAGAAACATAACGTACAAGGGAAAAAAGTTAATTATACCTCTTTATAAAGCAATAGTTAGACCCCATTTAGAATACTGTATACAAGCATGGAGACCATATCGTAAGAAGGATATAGATACGCTTGAACACATACAAAGGAGAGCAACTAAAATGATTCCAGAACTTAGAAACATTAATTATGAAGAACGCCTGAAAGAATGTGGTTTAACAACTCTAGAGACAAGGAGGTTAAGAGGAGATCAGATTGAAGTTTTTAAAATATTGAATGGGTATGAAAATATTGATAGAAATATGTTTTTCTCACTCAAGAAGGATAGCAGAACTAGAGGACATGAGGTAAAATTAGTAAAGGATCAATGTAGATTGGACATCAGGAAGCACTCGTTCTCACAGAGGACAATAAATGAATGGAACAAATTGTCTACAGATTGTGTAACTGCTAGCAGTGTGAATATGTTTAAAAACAAGGTTGACACATATCTCAGGAGGGTGGGTTATAAGTAGATGAACATTGTTGGACTCTCGATAAGCCAATGGTTTCCTTGTCCACTTGCCATCTGGGCCTTTGGCTTGGATGGCAAATCTTGTTAAATAAGACAGTGCGCAGTGGCTTTGACAGCATTCTTGGACTTGGTGCAGTGGGCGGCGGTCGCTGTTGTTTAGTAGCTCCCTGGTGGCAGACATGGGAACACTTAACGCGCCTTATTTGTAGTATATGTACCTCAGTTATATCCTTACTGTACAGCCTGTTTATGTATTTTTAAGATAATTGATAACATCTGTCATCCGCACATATGTCTACCGTATATGTGTAGTACTGAACCCTCCAATCCAACATGCCTGTCCCTCATCGGAGGGACAGGCATGCCATGTAGGGACACTTGCTTGGATACAGAAGTGTCCGTTCAAAGCAGGCACTACTGTATACACTGTGTTAAGAGACTGGGTAAGCTAATGTATGATGGACTGCATGTCGTACTACAATGGCAACCATTAGCTTATACATATAGTTATGCTACCACTGCAGTAGGTTGTAATTGAACGCTGTTATCTGTCCTCAGGTACTTGCATACATGCATGCCCAGAACACGCACTTCCACCAAGGTTACGACCTCTTCTCTGACATTGAACCCTACATGAAACAGGTAGCATCGCAGGTAAACCACTGGACTGCGCAGCACTGGCAGTTGTCAATGTTATTACCCCTGACCAGCCACTGTCACCCTGTGTAGACCCAGTGTCACCCCTCACATTCAGTTTGACACCCTTTACACACCATCACGTATACAGAAACTTCGGAAATAAGTGAATGCTATTTTCTTTGTATGTTTTCTTGGTAAACTTTGATCTGGTTTAATTATCTGACACGCATGATTCTGTAACACCAAGAAGTGTATTCAAATAACTTAATTAAAGGTACAAAGCCTGCTCCTTTTTTTCATGAAATCATGTTATATAGTATAAATCATGTTACATAGTTTAAATATTCTATCATTTTGACTGCCCAAATGTGTTTTAATGAACCATAATTATTTTTTTGTGACTATTATCAAATAGCTGTTGACAATTTCCAATACCCGTGGACAATGTTTGTCAGGGTCAGGCATTCACGGGATCATGTGATGAACATATCATTGAAACGTCAAATTATGTTCCTCTCCGCATGGAATGTAAACATTGTATTCACGCCGAAACAAATTAAACAGATAATGGTGGAACTAATTTTTTTAATTTTAGTTATAGAAATTGTGATACAATACATACAATAATACAGAACATACAATAATACAATACATACAATAATACAGAACATACAATAATACAATACATACAATAATACAGAACATACAATAATACAGAACATACAAATATTGTAGCAGTTTCCATAATGAGGGTATCAAATCACAAGTGAATTTCATCTCATTATTTCGTCTTCCTTGTACTGTCTCCAGGATGTGTGCGTGTGTCACAGTTATCCCTTGCAATCAACCCCATGCACTCAAGAATATCATGCCTGTGGTTTAATAAGAAAACTTGGTTGAACACTCAGCATCTTAATTTCATGGAATGCGCCATACTGTTAGATAACCCTATGTCATGAGTGCATGTAGTCTGGCAATATTTGCTCGCCAAATAAAAATATATTTGTAAACACCTAGTTCTAGCCTTACCAATAGGATATGACCATGCTGTTTGTGTCTTAGCTCAACTTATGCAACATATTTTGGTCTTTGTTTACTAAGCTTCTCCAATTCTGACTTAGCAGCTTTCTTGATTGAGAGTTTGCATGGCTTCGGTGTACACCCGTTGGCCCGCTTATTGGTTGTTCTGGTCAACATGTCAGCCACCAGGAAAGCTGAGATTTGACCAAAATCTCCCGCTTTTCGAACAAATTCTGAGAATGCCAGTAGCGTGATATTCTTGATTGTAGTTGAAAATAGTTAGTTTTTATTAACTCTTTTGTGCAGCAACACTGCCTGCAAACCATGACTTTTGTTTCGCTTCAAATATTCAATGGAAAAGAAACATAGCTGCTGTGTATCTGTGAAGCAATAAAACTTGCCTTTTGTCATGTTCATGTAAGTGGCCAGTTGTATGTGATTGCATCACAAGCATTATTTGCTGACAGCTGGAGGAACTGAGTTCACGGGCCCAGGTCGAGAGAAAAGAAATGGAAGATCGGCACACGCTGGTTCAACGTAGGGTAAGTATTAGTGTCTCAAGTCTCTCAAGTGGTTTACTCCAAACAGCCCAAACCTGGGCTAACACAGGAGTTTGTGGTGGACTGCGCATGCGCTGTGGGTGGTACATTCGACTAAAAGACTAGTATCATTAATGTTGCTGAAATTAATGGTTTTTATCTGATAGTTTTATTTATTTTATGTATAGGATGTTAAACGAAAATGTTTAATAGGTTGGTTATGTGTATGGATACTGTCGCTGTCTTGCCACATGCACACATAGACAGTCTTCATACCCACACCATGGATAGGTTTACGCTGAGCACTGTGTTTTTAAAGGCAGTTTAGGTGAGGAGGTGTGGTGAAAGGGAGTTCTGTAATAGCTTCTTGAAATGATTTTGGGTTTTTTATGTTGGTAATTTTTGGTGGAATCATATGCGAATGGCTCTGGGATAAAATGAAAAGACCATTGCATTTATACAACACCTGGGGGCCATGTATTGTCCACGGGTTCGAGAGTGGGTTAGTAGGCCTGGGGGGGTGATCTCAATAATGTTGTTTAGAATTTTGTAGAAGGTTGGGTGGTAGAGTCAGTCAGAATAATCTGAATAAGAAATATGGTTACATCTAACTGGCTAGCCATGACCTACGTTAGACAGTTCAGATTAACTGCTTGTAAATTTCAGCATGAAAATGTAAAAAGAAAAATTTACAGAATTGACCGATGTCAGACTAGTGGAGGCTAAAAATGGATAAAGAAAATTCCATAAGCCAATGGCTTAGTGTGTTTAGATGGTAATCTTGATAACCTGTTAGTACTCAGTGGGGTGTGGTCACATGGCTGTTTAGTGTTATGGTGATGGACAGTCAGTCGTTAGGATAGCTGCTGCTGTTTCCAAGTTTGAACAATTTAGTTCACCCCACCTTGACTGTGTCTTTCAGAAGAGACACTAAATGTTGTACGTCCCTGGTGTCTATCTATGCCAAGGGAAGTAACATGCCCTACACAGGGAAATGAAAAAACCCTGTTATTGACTGGCAAAAAGCTGGTGGCCTCAATATATACAAATACCTTTCACGTTTGGCTCTAGAAGAGCCCGTTATTGTTCATAGCAAAAAGAGGATTCTTACAACGTTAGGGTATTCAAACTAGAATCCATATACTTCTTAGAAATGGTTATTAATACGATTAATTCTAATCAGTAAGATTTTTAGAAATTTCACAGCCAGTTTATAGTTTAGTGCTACATGCTCTTGTGGAATTAATTATTATGAAAACTACAGACTTTTCCAGCAGATGTGTGACAGCTTTCTCACTTGCACTGTCATGTAAACTGGTAGTTTTGTTACTGCCTCATAGATGGTGCCACATGTGTGGTACGTGTTGGTTTGTTGTGCACCAGATGGTGATACTGCATACTTGGTTGTGGTGGTTCTATTACATGTGTGGTACATGTTGGTTTGTTGTGCACCAGATGGTGATACTGCATACTTGGTTGTGGTGGTTCTATTACATGGCGTAGGTTCCCAGGCATTTTCAGGCAGCCTGAGGTTACCATAATATTATTTTTTTCAGCTCCATTTGTATCAGTGCAAACCAAATACATGTTTGATTTGTTCAAGGCTGCAAGAAAATATACCTTGGATAGATAATAGCTACACAGATATTTTTATATATAGTATCCCCTAGATAGTGATATCTATGATAATTGTTTGTGAAGATTTGTCAGCTGTCGGCAGTGTATTTAGTCTACAAATTGGTCATCTCTGCATACAATTTTATCTATGATATATTATCAACTGTACAATAAAACATAATGTTGATAGTTGATAGTTAATTATGAGTAATTAACAGTTCACATATAACAACTAAAATCAAGTAGTTTCCTTTTATATACATATATTTTGTTAATCATTTTAGAATTTTTTTTAGTAGAATGTTTACTCTGAATAACGCAATATTAATATTATTCATATTTGTAACAAAGAAAATTACTGTAATTGGCTCCGACACCAAGCCATAATGAATTTAGAGCTGTACTGGTTGAATACTGGACCAAGTATCATTAGTGTAACATGTATACAATCTGTCCCTTTTCAAAATGGCAAAATATTTTAATAAAAAACCATTGTTTTAGTTGTTGCTCTCCTCTTTATCCCGGGGGGAGTCCCCTGCCAATTACCGATACTAGTCCTGGTCCGTGTTTTCCTTTAAGTTGTAGATTATGTCAGCCTCATGGCATCTCATATGTCTTGTACAGTGATGTAGGATTATGTTGAGATGATGCAGGGCATGCATCAGACTGCTAGTGTTTCACTGCCAGGGTTTCTAGGAATGCCCCAAGGCTGCTGGTGGTACTTGATGGCATTCTTCACCCTGCTACCTGCTTGAATGGCTTGAGTCAGTGTAAGAGGATAGGAGAAGACTTGTTTTAGGGAAGAGAACAGAGCACTGTACTACACAGCATGCAGGTAGCAGAGATGCTTCTAAATATGTGTGAGTGCATGTGTGCGTGCTTGGGAGCATGCATTCGTCTGTTTATTTCAGAAAAACTTGTTTGTTCAAATTTCCAGATGAACAACCCTTATAAGTTCTGTTCAATTGTATGAAAATGCAAAAGAAAGAGGCATCTCTAACGCTAAACCATCAGCATCCAAATACTGCACCCTTAGTCATTCTTTAAACATTTTTGGATGTTGGCTTTTAAAGTCTACAGTTTTGATCAACATTTATTACTTGCAGGCTGTGCTGACACTACTGATATAGTTTTATCTCACCTACTTTATAACCAGTACAATTCAAGAAGTAGCATTATGTAACCGAGCGGAAGCAATTGCAACCTGCACTTAATTGCACCATTTCTTAACATGCTATTGCTAACAATATTCTCAGTTCGTTTATACAACGTCGTTTGCGGTTTACACTTAAATTACTCGTTTTTTGTAGGCATTACAAGCTGTCGACATCCATTACTTTGAGGTTGTTGTTAGACTTAGTCTGTCATTGCCCTGCCTATGTCCACCAGTGCTTGTTGTTAGACTCAATCTGTGATTGCCCTGCCTATGTCCACCAGTGCTTGTTGTTAGACTCAATCTGTGATTGCCCTGCCTATGTCCACCAGTGCTTGTTGTTAGACTCAATCTGTCATTGCCCTGTCTATGTCCACCAGTGCTTGTTGTTAGACTCAGTCTGTCATTGCCCTGCCTATGTCCACCAGTGCTTGTTGTTAGACTCAATCTGTGATTGCCCTGCCTATGTCCACCAGTGCTTGTTGTTAGACTCAATCTGTGATTGCCCTGCCTATGTCCACCAGTGCTTGTTGTTAGACTCAGTCTGTGATTGCCCTGCCTATGTCCACCAGTGCTTGTTCTTAGACTCAGTCTGTGGTTGCCCTGCCTATGTCCACCAGTGCTTGTTGTTAGACTCAGTCTGTGGTTGCCCTGCCTATGTCCACCAGTGCTTGTTGTTAGACTCAGTCTGTGGTTGCCCTGCCTATGTCCACCAGTGCTTGTTGTTAGACTCAGTCTGTCATTGCCCTGCCTATGTCCACCAGTGCTTGTTGTTAGACTCAGTCTGTGATTGCCCTGCCTATGTCCACCAGTGCTTGTTGTTAGACTCAGTCTGTCATTGCCCTGCCTATGTCCACCAGTGCTTGTTGTTAGACTCAATCTGTGATTGCCCTGCCTATGTCCACCAGTGCTTGTTGTTAGACTCAGTCTGTGATTGCCCTGCCTATGTCCACCAGTGCTTGTTGTTAGACTCAGTCTGTGGTTGCCCTGCCTATGTCCACCAGTGCTTGTTGTTAGACTCAGTCTGTCATTGCCCTGCCTATGTCCACCAGTGCTTGTTGTTAGACTCAATCTGTCATTGCCCTGCCTATGTCCACCAGTGCTTGTTGTTAGACTCAGTCTGTGGTTGCCCTGCCTATGTCCACCAGTGCTTGTTGTTAGACTCAGTCTGTCATTGCCCTGCCTATGTCCACCAGTGCTTGTTGTTAGACTTAGTCTGTCATTGCCCTGTCTATGTCCACCAGTGCTTGTTGTTAGACTTAGTCTGTCATTGCCCTGCCTATGTCCACCAGTGCTTGTTGTTAGACTTAGTCTGTCATTGCCCTGCCTATGTCCACCAGTGCTTGTTGTTAGACTCAGTCTGTGATTGCCCTGCCTATGTCCACCAGTGCTTGTTGTTAGACTCAGTCTGTGATTGCCCTGCCTATGTCCACCAGTGCTTGTTGTTAGACTCAATCTGTGATTGCCCTGCCTATGTCCACCAGTGCTTGTTGTTAGACTCAGTCTGTGATTGCCCTGCCTATGTCCACCAGTGCTTGTTGTTAGACTCAATCTGTGGTTGCCCTGCCTATGTCCACCAGTGCTTGTTGTTAGACTCAGTCTGTGATTGCCCTGCCTATGTCCACCAGTGCTTGTTGTTAGACTCAGTCTGTGATTGCCCTGCCTATGTCCACCAGTGCTTGTTGTTAGACTCAGTCTGTGATTGCCCTGCCTATGTCCACCAGTGCTTGTTGTTAGACTCAATCTGTGATTGCCCTGCCTATGTCCACCAGTGCTTGTTGTTAGACTCAGTCTGTCATTGCCCTGCCTATGTCCACCAGTGCTTGTTGTTAGACTCAATCTGTGGTTGCCCTGCCTATGTCCACCAGTGCTTGTTGTTAGACTCAATCTGTGATTGCCCTGCCTATGTCCACCAGTGCTGTAGTGTTTATTAATACGTACGTTAGTCATCTATCCCATGGAGAGTATTCACGATATAATGATTATCCAGCTGTTAGAGATGCGTGTATGAGAACATACATGGTTATCATTATTTCAATGGTTTGTGTTAGTTTGGAAGGAGGCATCTATAGTGACTTCCAGTATTTGTTCTATCAGCAACAACAGGTGGTTCTCAACTGCCAAACTTTGGATCCCTCCATCATGATGTGATCGTAAGTAACCTGAGCTACTTTACACGCAAAAGGGTGCTATGCATAGTTAAATAAGTATTTAGTCTTGGCAGGCAGTTGTAGTATTGTCAGTTTTCACAAGACTATTTGTTAAACTATTTTTGAACTGTTTTGTTGTGGACAGACAGTTGACCTGAAAATGTTATTTAATCCATGAAGCCGTAAGACAATACCTATTCCTTTCTGGTGCACTAGTTGCCTCGCCAACCTAGCAGAGCAATATGCCTGAAATTTGTAGGCTTTTAACCAGGGTGCCAGAAAGTTTTGATTGACAACTGGGCTATTTGTGCATAGGTAAAACACAAAAGCTGTGTGAATTCAGAGGTCTGATGCTGCTGAAAGATAATTAAAACAGTTAAAACCTATGTTATTATAATAAATATTTTTTATGTATAATTGGCCCTACAAAGTCAGGAACATTAAAACTCAATGTTGTTGATGTGAGTTGGATTTTGCATTTCTGTTTGGAGCCAAGACCTGCAGTTTCTTTTGTGTAATGTTTCCAGTGTACCAGTGGTATATTTAGAAGCTCTCAAAGTGGGGGAGGAAATCTCGAAAAGGGGAGCCAGGCATTTGTGAAGGGTTTTTAGTTGGGGCAGTATTCAAATTCAGTGTAAGGGCATTCCGTCTCAAATCAGCCAAAATAAGAAAATATTGTTGCACTCATATTTTTTATTCAACCAAAAAGGCTATGCACAATAAAAAATGTTGGTCATATGACTTGCCACACATTCTCATTTTGGGTGCTGAAAGTCTTAAAATATATAAAAAGTTAAAGTTTAAAGATTGAATTATTCTGAAAATATAATAAGTACATAACTACTAAACTAAAAGAATATTGCCAATGTCCCAGACAATATACGGTTGCAATTTGGATGTTGCAACAATGAAATACAGGCCGTTGAAATCATTTTTGAAGAAAAAAATCCCATTTTTGTGCACCTGGTATACCTGTTGTCCTCTCATTCTAGAATTTTGCATAGACAATCTGTACCAAAAGTTTATGTCTTCACAAACAGAAACATAGCTTGTAAAAAGTTAGATGTACATGAAAGAACAAGAACAAGAAGTTTATTTTTGACCCCAACAAATAAAAAATAATGAAACAATAGAGATATGCATTTACACAAATAAAATATATACACATATATAATAATACTAGTGTGCGTACATCTTTATTTGAAACCAGTATAGATAACCATAATTAATTAAAACAAAAACCTTTTAATGTTAAAACAAGTAGAAAACATGTTAACAATAATGGGTATGATTGTGGGCGCTTATCCCTTGCTTATATTATACCAGGGCAGTACAGAGACAATTTGCATGTGAATGCTTAGTTCTTTTGCACAAGTGCTCAAGAATAGCCACTTAGTCATTGGTTACAGTTTAAGTAAATTCTGAGACATCAACCGCAGCATTTTTGGCTGCTAAATACAGGCCACTTTTCACTATGTACTAACTTTAGAGATAAGTATCTCATAAACTAATCAAAACTAATGTCTGATACTAACTACATATAATGGAGAATCTCAGAGTTCTAGCACAAATAGTTTTAGAGTTATTGGTATTTTAAGTAGAACAAGAAATCTTCATGATTTCCGAAAATTGGCAAAACCGACAGAATCTGTCAAATTTGAAATGGTCATAACTCAGAATCTATTCAAGCTACATACCTATGTTTGACATGTGTGATTACATTGACCAGTGTCCAGCTACAGTCCTATGTTTGACATGTGTGATTACATTGACCAGTGTCCAGCTACAGTCCTATGTTTGACATGTGTGATTACATTGACCAGTGTCCAGCTACAGTCCTGTGGTTTGACATGTGTGGTTACATTAACCAGTGTCCAGCTACAGTCCTATGGTTTGACATGTGTGGTTACATTGACCAGTGTCCAGCTACAGTCCTATGTTTGACATGTGTGGTTACATTGACCAGTGTCCAGCTACAGCCCTATGGTTTGACATGTGTGGTTACATTGACCAGTGTCCAGCTACAGCCCTATGGTTTGACATGTGTGGTTACAATGACCAGTGTCCAGCTACAGCCCTATGGTTTGACATGTGTGGTTACGTTGACCAGTGTCCAGCTACAGTCCTATGTTTGACATGTGTGGTTACATTGACCAGTGTCCAGCTACAGCCCTATGGTTTGACATGTGTGGTTACAATGACCAGTGTCCAGCTACAGCCCTATGGTTTGACATGTGTGGTTACGTTGACCAGTGTCCAGCTACAGTCCTATGTTTGACATGTGTGGTTACATTGACCAGTGTCCAGCTACAGTCCTATGTTTGACGTGTGGTTACATTGACCAGTGTCCAGCTACAGACCTATGGTTTGACATGTGTGGTTACATTGACCAGTGTCCAGCTACAGTCCTGTGGTTTGACATGTGTGGTTACATTGACCAGTGTCCAGCTACAGTCCTATGGTTTGACATGTGTGGTTACAATGACCAGTGTCCAGCTACAGCCCTATGGTTTGACATGTGTGGTTACATTGACCAGTGTCCAGCTACAGCCCTATGGTTTGACATGTGTGGTTACAATGACCAGTGTCCAGCTACAGCCCTATGGTTTGACATGTGTGGTTACAATGACCAGTGTCCAGCTACAGTCCTATGTTTGACATGTGTGGTTACATTGACCAGTGTCCAGCTACAGTCCTATGTTTGACATGTGTGGTTACATTGACCAGTGTCCAGCTACAGCCCTGTGGTTTGACATGTGTGGTTACATTAACCAGTGTCCAGCTACAGTCCTATGGTTTGACATGTGTGGTTACATTGACCAGTGTCCAGCTACAGCCCTATGGTTTGACATGTGTGGTTACATTGACCAGTGTCCAGCTACAGACCTATGGTTTGACATGTGTGGTTACATTGACCAGTGTCCAGCTACAGACCTATGGTTTGACATGTGTGGTTACATTGACCAGTGTCCAGCTACAGACCTGTGGTTTGACATGTGTGGTTACATTGACCAGTGTCCAGCTACAGTCCTATGGTTTGACATGTGTGGTTACATTGACCAGTGTCCAGCTACAGTCCTGTGGTTTGACATGTGTGGTTACATTGACCAGTGTCCAGCTACAGACCTATGGTTTGACATGTGTGGTTACATTGACCAGTGTCCAGCTACAGCCCTATGGTTTGACATGTGTGGTTACATTGACCAGTGTCCAGCTACAGTCCTATGGTTTGACATGTGTGGTTACATTGACCAGTGTCCAGCTACAGACCTATGGTTTGACATGTGTGGTTACATTGACCAGTGTCCAGCTACAGACCTATGGTTTGACATGTGTGGTTACATTGACCAGTGTCCAGCTACAGTCCTATGGTTTGACATGTGTGGTTACATTGACCAGTGTCCAGCTACAGTCCTATGTTTGACATGTGTGGTTAAATTTACCTGTGGAATAATTGGTAAACTTTTTTATTCACAAATATGAGTGCAACATGCCCTGGTTGATCTGAGATGGAATACCCCTATAGCAACAATTCTTATCCCAAAGCCATTGGCCCAATGACACCCTAAATAAATTGGTGAGGTTATAAGCATCGTTTAGAAATGCATCCTTAAATAACATGCAGCAAGGAAGATGGGGTTTTTGTCTTATGTTAGCATGTGTGATTTGACCCGATGATTGATGGCCATTTTATCAAAACACAACTGTGTTGCAACTTGCATAATCTGGAACAATTAAAACTGTTAGTGTTGTTATTGTTGTTGTCATTTAAAATTCTGTACTCAGTTCATTGAGCCCATCATGAATCAGGTTCGTTGATATTCAAGTCTACAGGGTGTGAATGATTAAGTATTGTGTGCAGTTGGTTTAATAGAAGCATGTGTATCTGTGTTAAAATCATCAAAAGAATTTACTTTGATTGTTATGTCGGGTAACTTGTGAAAGTGTGATTAGCAATAGTATATAGAGGCGAAGCTACTTTTGCCTTTTTTGCAAAATTTCAAGTGGGTTCAATAAAAAATTATTTCAAAGTTTATCTGATGATTTCATCAAAACTAATCATCATATTTGCATAAACGAGCTAGCATGTTGTAGTGAATACTAGATAGGTTTTATTTTTTATGAAATAAAATGAGATAAGCGAAAAATTTTATTGAAGAAGGAGTTCCGAAAGCTGTGCATAATGTGGAATGAGAAATGCCCCCTGTAAAGACATTTTACAGCAATTATAACATCCATCCATCTATGTAAATTAAGTCATTCTTCAAAACTTAAATTTCTCATTCTTAGGACTCAAACAGCAATGGGTTTTTATGAAGTTCACTTTTGCCTGTATGGTATTTATATCTGACATTTACTGACTAAGAAATTAGAAAAATGTAATTTCATGCCAGAAAGTTTGTTTATAGTTCAAAAACCCTGTCTCAGTGTATTGTACAGCCTTGTGACTGCCCATGGAGCGATGTCACAAGATCTGTAGACAACTGCTGTCTGAAAAAAAACAGTGCAGGTTAACGGGCACATTAAATGGGGCAGTTCCATTTGCAGATGTTTCGCGAACTTTCAGATGGCTGGCAAGACAACGAGAAAACATGGTTAAAATGGAATGATTTAAGTTTGTACATGATTTTAGTTTTTAAAAGAAATTGGAATAGAGAATTTGTTTTAAAGATTTATTACCATCAAAAGCAACTTTGTCCAGTGGACAAGGAAGCCTCTGCCTTGTCAAGAGTCCAACAATATTTAACCAACAAAGCTATGCTTCCTCCCTCCCTCCCTCCCTCGCTCCCTCGCTCCCTCCCTCCCCCCTGAAATATTAAGCACAATATGATCGTATATAAATATACATAGTATAGTCAGTTTCTTGAGGTCCATTAATACATTGGTGGTGAAAATGTGATATTCAGCATAGAGGAAACTGTAATGAGCACACAAGCTACTAGGAGGGATGTGTTTAGAGGTCGAAGCCTTGCGTGGGTCATGTACATCTGCCTGTGTGTGTCTAGTGATAAAAACCACTAGTTGCAGACATATACAAAGCTTTTTATTCGATGAGAACGGATTGCCATGTTCTGCTGATTGACATATTATGTCTGCAAGACATGAGACTTGCCCCAATATAGTAGAGGAATGAGAGATGGAATAACAACAAAGTCTCTTGTACTTTGATGACTAAATGTCTTGAAGTGTGGATGTCAACAAAATACACTATTGTAACGTTGTTTGGTTGGTTGGAATATCATTTTCACACAAAACGTTCTGCTGTAGTTAAATATCAAAAGTAGATCGAAATGTTGGATGGATAGATTAGACAGGGATGGAAAAGAGAGGATCTAGATAATAGCAACAAATAGAATATCATGTTTAATCTTTATGCATGACTCTTGCCACATAGGTCTTGTTATCATATACTTTATATATTTATTAAGACAGGTATTTTGGTAGCAATATTTATTCGATAATTCAATATTTACCAAATACCAGCTTTGGAAAAATGAACCAACGTTGGTGTTTAAAAATGCTATTTTGTAAACACTCCTGGTAGTGAGGAGCTAGGAAACAGTCAACCTTCAGCAGTCAAATTGACATGCCTATTGTGTATTTTATATTGCTTTTTTGAGATACTTTGTTGCCTAACAAAATCAGACAACTGTGCAACTGTTAATCAACAGCCAAAGGCTGTACCAGACAGAGATATCTCCAGATTTCTACTTGGCAGGACCCCAGCAGTAGCAGGTGTTTAGCAAGTGGCATGGTAATGCAATATCAGCTGGAACTTTGTGGGCCACTACCCCCATGTGGCCACTAGCCCCATGTGGCCACTACCCCCATGTGGCCACTAGCCCCATGTGGCCACTAGCCCCATGTTGTGCTTCGTTTTCTTCTGGGTGGGTGAATGTTTGAATGATGAAGTTAGTTTTTAAAACCATTTTCTGTTAGTTTTTCTTTTGTACCTGCCCATGTCCTTCCTAATTAAAAAATATATGTGTATTCACTTGTATTTGAAACATTAAAATGCAACATTTTTGTATTTGATAAAAAACTGTATTTCAACCCCAACTCGAGTGGTTAAACCGTTCCTTTATTTTAAAAGAAACACCTTTTTTCATAGCAAGAAGTAAAATTTAATGGTTGTATAATACTGAAATACCCTGCAATGTGCAGAATTCCATTATTTCCACCTGGCAGATTGTAACATTTTCTAAAAATCTCACCAAGGAAGTAAAAAGTCGCGAATCTTGCACATTGTCTTATGGTTGAATGATCTATTCTGATTTTATGTGAACATGTCTAAAATTTACCAGCTGAAAAGTTATATCTGCTTACTAGCCAGTATATTTCTAGAACGAATTCTGGTAGAAAGTAGTCATGTTGGACCCACATTCCTTTAAAAATCCTTACAAAATTTCCTTTATTTTGGTGAGATAATTCCTTTATTTGTTCAAGGGTGGTATATCTATGGTGACTCTGGCAGGCAACACAGGTCCAGTTCTGCCATTACAAATGTTGTTGATAGCACCAGAGTGCGAACTGACAAGTTGGCATCTGTGTTCAAACATGTGGTTAACGCCTGCAGTATATCCAAAAAAGTTAAGGTTGGTGTAAATCAAGGGCATCGCATCATTCATGGTTCACTCTCCTGATTTGCTCTCAGATGCTGAAGGTTATGGGACCGCTGGTGCCAAACTTAATGTCATAATTTCTTTCATGTAGGGTGTGTGTACACACTATGTGGAGTCTTAAAAAGAAAAAGATGGAATTTTTTAAGCAGTCTTAAAAATTAATGAAATTATACAGTTGGATTACCAAATAAATAAGTGACTCCTCAGGAGAGTTTAAACTGAATTTCTTGGTTATTTTTGCATTGAATTTGTCATGGAAAAAGGTTTAAAAAAAATTTTTTTACAAGTATTGGGCTTAAATCTGATCAGCCATGTCTTGGCATATCTTGTTTGGCTATTTAATTACATATATTTAATAATTTATGAGTCAGAGTATATATATATAGAAGACTAGCCTCACACATTTAGGTCAATCTTATGTCATTTTGTGAGTCCTTTTTATATTCACCATTTTATTTTCGTAAAATGATTGCACCTGACTATTTTGCAAATTCCACATTTTCCAGGCATTTAATTTGTTTTGTTTGCAAATATATGCAATGTTTTAAATGGGATTCATCATTATAAAACCACTATCATCATAACATTTTGATTATGATCATCATTACAAACTTTATTATGGTCAGAGCATTTTATATTATGATTATTTTTCAAAATATGATTTTGAATATGATTATAAATGTTTTATTAAAGATTACATTGTCTTCCCTAATGGGTAATGCTATTTTTCAGAATGCTAGACTCAAAATCAGTATCTCTGTGGCATACTTAATATTTTGGTAAAGTTACACAGCTTTGTTATATAAAATATATTTCTTTGTGCATATTCAATTACATGCATCAATTAAGATGACTATAGAGCACGGATGCTGTTTACAGCATTGACATAATTTTATTTTATGATTGTTGTTACAGTTTTTCATGTAATCGATCCCAAAACTGAAGTTTGCTAGGCCTCGACAGTCTATACACACTAAATTATGTTGGCATGTCATTACTCACATCAAAGACATTCAGTCACAATTTGTCACATATTGCTTTAGTGACATTACATTTGTTTACAATGCAAACAGACACAACATCCAATGTTGATTCATTGACCTACTGAAGCAGTTCCTGTCTTCCCAGCAGACATCATTCACCAGTCTCTTGGCCAGCAAGAATGTTCATTCATTAGCCATCCAGTCAAGCTGTGTGATCTATTGATGTTAACAGCATCAGTCTTGGAGCAAACACACACTTGAATGTGATAATCACACCTAAACATGCACCACAAAATGCAAACATAATATCAGTTAGTTCCATCTCCCGTCTCTTGCTGTCCTAGTCAATGTCATTATCAAACTTATGCTTGTCTGGAGACCTTGCTCTGTTTTCTGTATCTTTGTCCAGCTTTGTTTTACCCTTTGTTTTGTCTGAGTACTTTGTGGTTATGTGCCATAACTTTGAGTTTTCAGGAATTGGTATGGATGAGAGATAACGTTTTTGTTTCTCGTGTGGCTTAGGTGTAATGTGTGATTGTTCTGGTGTTTCCAGAGTCTCTGTTGTGCGATGTAGTGAAGGTTTCTGTTGGAGATGAGTTGTCATGTGTTGTGAACTTTCAGGTTGGGTTTGCCCATTTGGCAACTTCTGCGGGATTTCTTTTAGTTTTTGTCTACCATTATGTGGAACTTGTGATACATCTG